>CM076678.1:64964779-65379779 GCA_038501925.1 Xenopus petersii
TTATTTTACAGATTTTTCCCCATTGTGGGGAAAATAGATTGCAATTTTATTTACTGGGAAATAAATTGGCAACCCCAGTGTACTGGTAGCAGTTGTGCCTTATACTATCAGTATAGAAATGCAAATGACAGTAAAATTAAAGTATACATTAACATAAGATTTACCTTGTTTTCTCAAAACCAATTTTAGCTTGAATAAATTTGAAAATATGTTCATCAGACTGCAGGTTAAGCAATTTCTGTTGAATAAGAATAAAATTATTCAATACCCTGCATATTTGTGAGTCCTGCAAATATTTTATCAACAAAACAAGATAAAAACAAAAAAAAATTATTTGATCATAATAATTTTTTTTTTTCCATATGCCATATAGTACATAAGTTATCCAAAATCATGTGTTTGTTCTTTCCTTGTTTGCAGTCTAAAATTAGGTTATCTCAGTCACACTGTTGTTAAAATGTTACCAATACATAAAAACATTGTTGGCAGTCCCTTAGTTTGGGTATTCATACCACTGGTAATTCTACAGCACAATATAATGTAATTACATTGTTACATAGTTAAATCGGGTTGAAAAAAGACAAAGTCCATCAAGTTCAACCCCTCCAAATGAAAACCCAGCATCCATCCACACACCCCTCCCTACTTTTAATTAAATTCTATATAACCATACCTATACTAACTATAGAGTTTAGTATCACAATAGCCGTTGATATTATGTCTGTCCAAAAAATCATCCAATATACTGATGAATTTTGGCAGAATTTAGGTTTCGCCATCATGCCTGGTTCTAAAGAACAACAGATGCTAATAAGATTTCAGATATAGAAAGGCTTAACACTTAATGGGCTAAAGAGTAAGTGTAGCTCACCAATTGCTTTTAATAGCTTGTGCCTCTAGGTATCATGTGCTGATATCCCAAACAGGGCATTCTGTAAATAAATTTGTGTAGGACAAATCCAAGGCAGTAGATTTTGACTGCAATTATCTTTATTGAGTGTGTATTCACTCCTCAATAAAGAAAATTGCAGTCAAAGTCTACTGCCTTGGATTTGTCCTACACAACGAATTTATTTACACACTGACACTTAATGGGGCTTATCATTGTAGTGGAGCAGTATCTAATAAATATATTATATATCTATCTATGATCGACCTGTTTAAATATGGTACATCCCTTCCATTAACGCAATCTATGAACCACAAGAGAAGTAAAAAACTAATTTTCATCTTTTTTCCCAGGGCTTTTTATATTAGCTTTATAATGCTTCAGGTGTTGGCACTAGATTGCATGTTCCAATATGGCCACAAGATGGCTTTTTTAGGTGTATATATGGAGTTCAATGTGCCAAACATAGTTTCAGACCTGCCCATCCCATTCAATCTACACACACAACTGTCAGCCCCACTTGTTTAAAACTTGATTTGTAAATTCATCCAGTTTCAACAATTTAGGGCTCATACAAATAGGAAGGTAGGGTACAAAGTGCAAAAATCAGGCAGTTTTTATAAAACACACATTCATAGCAGTAAAACATAAGAAGATTAATAAGAAAAGAGAAGAAGAATGAGCCCAGTTGGCCCGTTTAGGCCCCACAAGGGGGGTATTAGGTAGGCGAGGGGATCTGTGCACACCTTGGGGTTTGACATTCCAACCACTTGCTCCAAATTCCTTCAAATTTATCTGAGCTTCCTCATGCCATATAAAGCAGTTTTCGTTTAGCCAAGGTTCGTTAACTAGTTTTTTGCAGAACCTCAGTGGGGGGGTGATACTGACTGCTATTTTTGCAATTTGCTCCCTGCCTAAATGAACTAGCACAGGTCTCTGTGTGCCATATCAGAGAACAGACACTTGTGGCCTACCCCATAAATGCAGGAAGAATTGTATTCATTAGGATTAGGAGAGATGCGGCACATAGTTATCCCCCCACCCCTCCCCTAACTTGCACGTCATTCAGATGTGCAAGTTACAAAGTATTGGTGTACACAGACCCCACAGAGCCCTACATTTACTACTTACCCTATGGCAGGTGGTAGTGACGGGGCCTGCACCCACCGACGTTGCGTTCTGCACCTCACCCTAGGTTTTTATCTGGGCGAGGTACAGACCTGAGGCAGAATTACTAAGAGGCACACTCTTATGCCCCTTAGTTCTCTTGCACTTCTTCCCCAGGACGATGTAAAAACAGGTTTTATGCAGTGCTTTGCTGAGGTGATTATCACATTAGTATCTAGTTCTACAGTACATTCCCTATTACATTTGTGTAAACATGCTTCAAATTTAATTTTTTTAAAAAATATATAGTGATCATCTACAATGTGCTGGAATATTTTCAGATTCTGGGAAAAAGGCAGTGAACCCAGAAGAAACAAACGCAGGCTAGGAGAAAATACTAACACTTTTCAGATAATACCCTTGCTGCAAGCAAGGGAGCACCAGTGGGTATAAGATGCAGGGCAGCACTGTAGTGGCTGTACCTGACAGGCCTAAATACAAGACTGGCTTTTGCTCACAGCATTGCCCAGTGCATTGTGGATGGCTATTAAAGAACACAAATTTACACCCATTAGAGTACCAGCAATTGCTTCCAGGGGAATTGAAAATGAGGCCTAGAGACTCACTGGGCAACTTGATGTTCTTTACAAGAATACCAACTCTGTACACTCTAAGGGCCATCTTGTGGCCAAAATGAAAAATGCAAGACATAAAACTTTATTTTAAATATAGATATTAATGTTTAATAACACAGGAACCAGCTGTAGGCCTCCATTCAGACTACCCTGATCTTAGGTATCCAATTCTGTTAAAACTAACATACCTTAATTGTTGTATTTATGCACCAAGTCAAAAAGAGAACCAAGAGTATATGAATGGTTAGATTACAAAGTCTCTTCAGAAGATCTCCCCTTTTTAGGTTTCTCTGTAAAAAAAAGTTATTCATTATACAGTACAGTTTTCAAATAACAATAATTCAAGGATTAATACCTATATAAATATGGGGTTTCTTCCTTAGCCAAAAGGTGGCAATAATACTTCAGTCTTGCATTAAATGTCTATGAATAATTAGGTAAAATACTGAACAAACGCATGGTTTATGGTATGATAAAAATGTCACAGTACAATCTGCTTAGTATTACTCTTAAAGCCGATATGTAGCTTTAATAATAATAATAATAATAATAATATTAATTCTGTATATAGTGCTTGTTACCTGAAGTCTTCTAACTAGCATTGCTGCAATAACAAAGCTGAGCACAAGGGATCCCAGAATCATGGTATTATTAAACTGCAGCACACAAACCACCAGCAGGCAAGTAACTTGTATCAGGTACAGTTTTGCTACCTGCAATACAGAAACCGTTAACACATGTTAAATCCAACTTTAAACAACTTGTTCTGACTATAATCCTAAATAATCTGAGAGTTAAAGTGTTAAATAGATTTTGTTCTAGTTACAACAGGATTAATATATATAAACATGCATATGTGAGAAAGAGCGGTACGTTCAGCTTTATAGCTGTGCAGATACAAATGTTTTTCAGCAGGTTGAAGTCCTGATAAATAGTAATATTTGCTCATTGATGCATTTTATTATAGATGTGAACATATATGGAATTTCAATTGCCGGGCCCTCCACACTTATACCCAATCATAACAAGTATATCCATGTCCCCAGTTCAGCTTGGAAGAAATGCATACAGGGCAAGATTAATAATTGATACTTGTATTCAAAGTTGATGAGAAGAATAAGAGTGTGCCTATTCATCCTTTTTATTTTTTCTTGGATAATTACTTATATAATACATATACTATTTATGTCCGTAGGTCTGGTATTTACATTTGTAATTGATTTTCTCAAAATAGAAATATATCTATGGGTCTGATTTACAAACATAGGTGTTTAATTGCATCAGTGTAGTTATCCATACAGTTACATTTCCCAGTCAACCAGCAGGATTCATTAAAGTGCAATAGGTTAGTTTCTCTTATACTTTACAAAATGTCTCATTCACCTTTGTTCAGAACTTACCTTTATAGTGGGAATCATGTCTGCACAATCAAGAGCAAACAGGACAACTGCTTGGAGTAGCAATACAAACTGGTTGAACTGCCAAGTAATGCTAAAGATGAATGTTGAAATAAAGACCACAATAAAGGCCATTCTCTGCATAAGCAAGAAACACAATAATGAAAGTCAGATATAAGACAAACAAGTTGGAGATATGAAATGTTCACAGAGATGTGCTTGCTGTCCATAGCTCTGTTAACATTTAAATTGTGTATTTTAAAGTCCTGGCTTGGAATCTAACAATTCAAAAAACATCCCCTGTATAAGCCTCACTTGCCCATTACTTTTAAAGGAACAGTTCAGTGTAAAAATAAAAACTGTGTAAATAGATAGACTGTGCAAAATAAAAAATGTTTCTAATATAGTTAGTTAGCCAAAAATGTAATGTATAAAGGCTGGATGTGTAACATAATAGCCAGAACACTACTTCCTGCTTTTCAGCTCTCTAACTCTGAGTTTGTCAGCGACTTGAAGGGGAGCCACATGGGACATAACTGTTCAGTGAGTTTGTAATTAATCCTCAGCAAGCCGCTCAGATTCAAAAGCAACAGTTATGACCCATGTGCCCCCTCTCAAGTCACTGATTGGTTACTGCCTGGTAACCAATCAGTGGAAACCAAGAGAGCTGAAAAGCAGGAAGTAGTGTTCTGGCTATTATGTTACACATCCAGTAACTCCAGTCTTTATACATTACATTTTTGGCTAACTAACTATATTAGAAACATTTTTTATTTTGCACAGCCTATCTATTTACCCAGATTTTATTTTTATACTATACCATTTCTTTAAGGTGAAACTTTGCTCTCTATCTTTGCTAACATTTTAAAACTTTATGCAGCATGAATGTCGATAATGTTGCTTCTGTTAGAATATTCAGTAGTTACAGTCAATACTTTTCAATCTCTAATCTACCTCTTACACTAGGGTTTGTCTGCTCAGTTTGCACTTTGGAAAGTTTCCCCAACAGGCCAAGGGAATTTCCTGACAACAAATTATGTCCAGTCTTCTTCTGACTAATGTGACTGTACATTGTTGGAATGCAGCTCTGACTGTTGTGTTGCTTTGATTATTTGATTTTTCCCCCTAAAAGTTCAAGCATGCAAACTCACAATTCCAAGGTTTTTTTTTTTAGCTTGAAGGCTCATGATATCAAGTTATTCAAGATTTTTTCCATGATTGTATTCAATCGAGGTTCTTATATTTGGATTTTTTAATAAATAAGCAAACATTCAAGTTTTATTAAATTGTGAGTTTATTTGAAGTAAACTCACAATTACATTTTTGACAAATAAGCCCATTACTCTTTGTTGTTTTAGATGCAAGTTCAAATGATGACAGCACCACTTCAAATGAATGCAAACAAATAGACATTTGGGAATGAAAGCAACTTATAACGTTTAAAGTCCAACATGTTTTCAATATCTTTTTCAATTATTTTCAATCATTTCTCTTGTACTTACTTCCCTAAGAGCTGTTAAATCAGGTCTGAGCAAATAGGTAATTCCTGCTATTTGAACAGCAAAAAATGGTAGTGCCCAATTCTCTCTTAAAGGAATTGTAAACTCAACTCTTGTAGTATCAACCCTGAAAGATATAACACAGAAGTAGGTCAAAAGTGTTTTCAAACTTTTTTTGTTGAGGTATTTTCTTGCAAGTGGCTCTTTACGTTCTTTGAATAATCCTTCATCTGTATTATCTGCAACAGCATTCATTGTTAAAATAATGTGTTTGATTACAAAAAAGAGCCAACTACTTTCAAAAGAAGACTGTCATGAAGAAACACAGTAATAGAAAAATATAACCAAATCTCAACCCACATAAAAATCATGCTGTGAATAATTTGGAGTTTAATTGTTTCATCCACACAGTAATATGTACTATTGCATGCACCTTTCTGCTGCCTATTCTTGTATTTTATATGGCTGACTGCATTTAGATAAAGTATGCGCCTCTTAGCTCAAGCTAAGAAATCCTAATTTAATTTCTCACGATACTTCCAATTAAACGATTCATTAACGGCAAATATCTAGCTATTCCAAATAAGTTACATAAAAGTTCTTTAAATGTTTATTTAAATAATGAAACCATTACAATGCAATGTATTTTCAGTGCTAAAGGCAATGTTACATTTCAGATTAAATGGTGTAATTTGGTGTACTTTGTAATTAACTAGTCTCAGAAAAGTGCTGTTTGTTGTTTTGTTGATTTAAACTATTTGGCACATTGTAAAAAAAACATGCAACATCCCATTCATTCAACATCCCATTCATTCATTATAAGTATATACTAATTTTCCAATGAAACAAAAAATGGTGCCCCTTGGGAGGTAGAAGTTGGACTCAAGACACAGAGTCCTTTTTGCATATGGACATGAAAGCAATATACTTAATGTTTGTTTTTGGTATATATTTATATATAAAATGAATTACTCGAGCACTCAAAGGTCTTATGCAAGATAAAAAATATTTACACTCACTGTCAAAAAAAGTTTGGGTGGGTTCTCTCGTTGGGGGAAACAATTGTTTGTTTTAATTGCCCCCTGCAAGCACTAAGCTTCCCACACAAGTTCATGATGAGGACAGCCATGTTCAGTCACATGCATACGCAATTCTTCCTGCATGCTTGTTATACGCAAGTGTGTCACATCAACCATAGATTGAGAGCTGTGACACTTTGCTTACCTGTTAACAATATACCATAATGCTGTAAGTAACCCAGAAAGCCATGTTTTGCTGAGCAACCAGCTGCTAATGTAGAGAGCAGTTACATACAAGGTTTGAAGCCCAAACAGAGTGTAAATGTAGAAGTAAACTGGCTCCAAATAATTCTGTAAGAATAAGATATCTTGTGTTATATAAAAAAATTAGCCTAGATATAAAACCTAAAGAGATTTGTTAAAGATGGATAGAAGCATTCAATAAAATTTGTGAAAGAGTGATGTCTTAGGTTAGTTTGAGATGGTCTTTGGCCATTACTTACTAATACTTTGAAATATAACTGTGAAATAGACACTTTGAAATAAAGGGTGCACCTGCCGGAAAGTTTTTTTAAGAGTTTTTTTTTCATTAATGATTAATGATTCTTTGTTTGAAAAGTACTGACCCATTTTTGCAATGCTTTACATACATTGTTCATCACTGACATTGGTCCCTGACTAAGGAAGCTATCAAAGTCATACACCAGGGTCAATTTCATCAGGAGCCAATGAACCTGCCCGTATGTTTGGGAGGTAAACCAGAGAAGCCAGAGTATAGCCATCTAGACAAAAGGAAAATATACAAGGACCTTGCAAATAGTCCCCAGGTTTGAATCAAACTAAGTACTGCAAGGCCTATCTACCTTATACTGTTGTAGAGTTTTACATTTTATGCAATGTTTTTGAAAGAGCAATCAAAAAACAGTTCTTATATTGTTTCTTATACTGTAGGTCTCAGTCTAAGGATTTGGCACCTGCCTCCCATAGTCTCCCCATAGCATTGCAGAAATCTGTTAAGTGGATGTAAAGCCCAAATAAAATTTTGCCTAAGAAGTAGTCATGCTAAACAACTTTCATTGAGTTCATTAATTAACATCAGGAGACAGAATGTGTATACTGCACATTACCAAATAACATGCAAAATGTGTAATGAATGTATATGTAAAGCTGCTTACATTTTTTTTAAAATAATGTTAGGGTTTACAATCCCTTAAACTGCTGAGGGATAACCTGCTCTAGTTGAGCCAGAGTCTGATTTCCATGATGTAACTACCCAACTGAAAGACTTGTCATATTAAAGTGTAAGAAATAACAATGTGCTTTGTATATGTCTAAACCCCAAAAAAAATGTGCCAAATTACATGAAAACTCTGTTTGTATGTGTAACTTGCAGTAAATTATTTAAAGCTAATTTCTACTGGCAAAAGCACTAGTGCCATTTTGCACATATGCTAGTAATGGGCCTTTTTTCATGTTTGAGTTCATTGTTAAAGAAAAATGACAATGATCCCAAGAGCCTAACCCACACAACATATACAGTATAAGATTCTAAGTATATTGTGTTTTCCCATTTCCTGTTCCAAATGATTCCCCCTACACTCATGGGATACTGCTGCCTGTAATATTTATTAAATTCAATAAAGAGGGTGTATTTTTGCATTGTTAAATGATGAACTGAGCTTTAAACTAATGTTAGTGCTTACATTGGTACAAATAACAAAACTACTGTTTCCATAGTTAGCATCTGAATGCCTGTGGCTGAAAATACTTACCCAAAAAGGCAGGTATTTGTAAATGACGGCAAGGACAACCTCCTGGTACACATTCATTCTCTCTAGAATATTAATTGTTCTCATAGATTCTGTTTTATTGTCATAAATTAAATCAGTAATGCCTAAGATAGAAAGATAGAAAAATACATTTCTGTTTCTGTTTGCTGCCAAGTAAAAATGTTATATGATATTGCTCATATGGTATGTTACCTTACATTTACCTTAACTAAAGTAAAAGAGGAACTAAAGGCTGATTCAACTATATTGCATTAATTCAGAAGTTATATTTGGTTTATGCTCATTAACACAATTGGGACACTTACCCTGTCTGAAAGTTGGGGCATAAAGCATTTGTTTATAGTATGAATAATATAAGCCACACTCTGTCCTGAAAGAGATCTCCCTTTCCACTTCCTGAAAAACATAATTTCTTGTTAGTATAGGTTTGGGACATATTATCCAGAATGCTCGGGACCTGGGGTTTTCCGGACAACGGATCTTTCCATAATCTGGATCATCATTCCTTAAGTCTACTACAAAATCATTTAAACAATAAATAAACCCAAAAGGCTGGTTTTGCTGGCTGGAAAAACTCAAATATTTTAATTAACTAGGAATATGAATAAGTGAATAAAGTTGTTAGAGAATGTTTCAATTGACTTCTATATCTTTAAAAAACACTTGTGTGAGTATTCATGTTCCCGTTTAATCACCTTGTTTTTTTTTATAAAATCGAGAAAAGATGCCAATATGATTTTTGATAAATCTGTCTGTTACTGCTAACACACTTTGCCTTCCAAACATCTTTTTACTTTTATTTATTTTCATACACCACAAAGGAGTTTTTTCAGTTACTTTCTAGTTTTTGTTTTTCTAAAATTGAGGTTTAAAGTTTAATTTTCCTGTTTCTGGTGTTCCAGTCCTGCAGTAGGTTCAAACTCCAAACTATTACAATTTGCTACATTAGTTGATACATTTTTTAGCCGTATCTGTAGAATGCTAGCATCAGTGATGAGCAGGCAAGCCTGAAACACTGAACAGGTCTGAAACCCAGGATTATGCTCAGTAGGGACAAAGATACGAAATGCTTCAACTAACAAATGTACGAATTAAAATATATTGCTCAGTCGATGTCCCCCCTCCCAGAGCTGCTCTAGGGAGACGAGAGAAGATGAAAAACCTTAATATTGAAAAACAGTCAAAAATAAACTGAAAAAGTGTTTAGAAGGTAAACAATTCTTTTAATCTGACTCGTTTAGACTTTCAGACGACCCAAAAAGCCTGCTATTAGAACTCTAAAAATGGAAATATCAGAAACTGCTAAAATGAATGTTCATTACAAAAGTGCTCAGAAAAACACTCTAACCAAGTTTGAATCTATTCAGGTTTTGGGTTTAGATCCCCTTTAAAGCAAGCACTCTGAGCCTCCTGGGGACAAAGGCAGTGATGTCACCAAGCTACTCTTATAAGACCAAGCAAATTAACTGATTTAAACTAATACAGAGTGGTCCTCTGAGAACATTTGCAGTTTACATATATGTTTTATTTTTATGGTTTCTGGAGTATTAGCAATTTAAATCTGCTAAACAGCATGTTATATGATTCATAGGAAGGGAAAAGACACTTGGGGCCCAACATTTATTAGGAATAGAAAAGAGGGAAATAGGTAAAAAGGAATACATTTTTTTTATGTTTTAAAAGCAGGTTACTTGTACTTTATAAATCATAATATCTGAGGCATAACATTAAGAGTACTCTGAAATTATTCTATACTACTTGTAGTCTTCCTAAATGAACATGTTGTAGTTTCATACCTTAATATTGGAGAACCATAAATCATTTTCATGTAGTATAGCAACATAATACGTTGTTAAGAGCCCAAGAACTACAGCCATCATTATTCCAATAAACTGACTGAGAATTTTCCATGTTGTTGGACCTGCATACAAACAGACACATGAAATGCATTTTAAATATAATAACATTTACATATTTAAAATTATATTGAAACTTAGATTTTGTAATAAAAAAAACTAATTAATAATGAAAACAGTAAAACAGAAGCAAAATGATCTTTATAAGTCAGTTTACAATTCATTAGGGCAATGGCAGACAAGTAATTTAAATATTACTTAAATATACTTAAATATTGATTTATGGTAAAATGCATATTGCTATATTTAACAAATAACAAATATTTAACAAATAACTATTTCTTATGTAACTGTAACATAATAAATATCTGAATAAAAAACATGAAAAAGGAGGGTGATTTAGACAAGCTGTTTGTTGAGATCTACTGATCACCAGCTAGGGCTAAGGTCTACTGATAGATCCCAATCTACCCTTTGGACACCCCTGTTATAGAATTCTATACTCCTAGCAACTTTCTAATTGATCTTCATTATTTATTCTTTATAGTTTTTGAGTTATTTACCTTCCACTTCTACTTATTTCAAATAGGGGTCACTGACCCCAGCAGGCAAAAAAACTATTGCTCTGCGAGGCAACAATTGTATTGTTATTGTTACTTTTTATTACTTATCTTACTATTCAGCCCCCCTCCTATACTTATTTAAATGTCTTACTCAACCCACTGTCTAGTTGCTAGGGCTGAAATACCAAACTGGAGAGCTGCTGAACAAAGCTAATTTAACTGAAAAACCATAAAAAAAATTACTGTCTCAGAATATCACTGCCTACATCAAACTAAAAGTCAATTTCAAGGTGAACAACCACTTTAATAGTAATGAAAAGCCGATCTGCGGCCTTTCGCACCAATTACGTGTTCACTGACATGTACGGAGCTGGCTTGTTAATAAACACGTGGAGGCTAGTGATGTGCAGGTCAGCTGATACCCAACCTCAGCACACCCTTTGCAGGTCTTGGGCTGAGCTCTTCTTCTTGCTCTCCTCGCCCGTGACCTTACACTGCCGGCTTCCTGCATACTTTTTTATACTCCTGAGCTTTCCCCACCCCTTTTGTGACATCATTGGTGGGGCAGGGCAGCGCAGGTCTACAGGCCCGGATTTGTGGAAAGGCCACCTAGGCCCGGGCCTAGGGCAACAGGATTTTCGGGGGGCGACATGCTGCCCAACCACACCCACATTGGTTCAAAAACAGTGGGGATGCGCTGGAGATATAATCATTTTTTAAATTTCCCATGCACCAATCCCCATTGCTCCGGTCCAGATGATGAAAATTTGCACAAATAAAGGGGAAGGAACAGGGGCGAGGAATGGCAGTGGTCCTAGGGGTGGCCACTATGTAAATCTGGACCTGCAGTTCTATATATAGAAGCGAGGAGGCGGGTATGGGCAGGTTCAGGTTGAGTCAGATGCAGTTCGAGTTTTTTCCGACCCGCACATCACTAATGGAGGACTAGTTATCAATGGCCAGATTTTAGAGGGTTTTGAAACCATGACTAAACTCACTTTCTCACGAATGTCATGACATTTATTAAAAAATCCAAATAAAAAACTAGAAACAGGAAAAGTTGTGAAAACTGCCACTTTTTCAAGTTGTCGCACAATAACTACGACTTTTGTCATAATTTCGCACAACGGCAGCGTCAAAAACATCTGAAAACCTCTAAAACCATGTATCAAAGAAAGATCTTCTGGCTCTAAAGAGACATCTGCCATTGACTACTACATGTTTTCGACAGGTTTTAGCTGGAGTATTTGCTTATTTGGAATTGTCGCAGTTTTGTTACATAATAAATCCTGAAAAAGACACACTTTTTCCCCGCAACTTTTATGGATTTTTGGCATCAAAAAACCCTATGCAAAAAATTGGTGGCTTAATAAATCGGCCCCATAGAGTACATATTGGCGTAGTAGTGCGAAGTATCCATTTTGGCACCAATCTCCATTTTCTCTGTGTTCACTAAGAGGCTGATTTAGTGCTTGTCCATGAATATAAGAGATGCAGAAGGCTGTAGATTGGCTGTTCTTCCATGGTGTAAATACTCAGTCAGAAAAAACTACCATTGGCCTTAGTGACAAACAAAATAAATGCATTATGAATAAGTGAATTTGAGACCAATTAGAGGGTTAAGCATAACTGCTTGGCACTGTGGCCTTTAACTCAATACATAGGGGCAGATTTATTAAGGGTCGAAGTGAATTCGAGGGAATTTTCGAAGTAAAAAAATTCGAAGTTCGAAGTAATTTTTTGGATACTTTGACCATCGAATAGGATAGTACGACTTTGAATTTACTTCGACTTCTATTCGAAGTAAAAATCGTTTGACTATTTGACAATATGATAATCTCTGTATCTTTAAAAAAACTTCGACTTCAATACTTCGCCAACTTAAACCAGCTGAAGTGCTATGTTAGCCTATGGGGACCTGCTAGAGCATATTTCTACGTTTTTGGGTTTCGAATGAAAATTTTTTAATAAAATCGCTCGAAACATACGATTCGAAATATGATTGGAGAACAATCGTACGATCAGAATACGATTGTACGATGAATAAAATCCTCCGACTTCGAATGTCAGAGGATTTTATTCGATGGTCGAATTTCTAAAATTTTTCCACTTCGAAATTCGACCCTTGATAAATCTGCCCCATACTGTAGGCTAGTTGGTCAGGACATATTCACACACAGAAAGCACAAAGTACCAGCCATGATGCACCTGACAGCTGCTTTAGCCACCCTCTGCTGGTGCTTTAAACCCAATAAAAGAGAAGTGTATGATACCAGAATGCAGCTCTCACATAACATATTGTTTCTAAAAGCTTGCATGCCAGCCAGCCTTATGACTTTACATCCATATCACAGCAAGCATTTCAGATTGATGCATGAATCTGCACTGCTGCTTACCAGAAATCTCTTTGATGTTTGGCTTTGTATTTTTCTCAGTGTGTGAGTTAATCTGATTTTGCTCTGAAGCATTTGTTCTCTTTCTTTGCCGTACAGTAGTCATTGTATGAAGAAATCTTACATAGTATTCTTCAATTTGATTTCTGTAAGAGTAAACAAAAAACAAACATATCACCACATTCTGCTAGAGGGTAGAGACTTTTTCTGATTCTAAAATAATTGCATATTAATACACTTTGTAGTGACTGTTACAAATGTGAAGTGTTCAAATCAAGGGTTTCTAGTCACTGGCCCTACACTTGTTGTAGAACTGCAAGCCTAAAAGCAACAGGGTGACATCCTTGATGTGGATAGTTTGTTCTTCTAAGTCTGGCTTATGCATTGCCCATAGCTCCCTTTTATTGGAACGCAATGGTTGGGTGATTCTGGGCTGACAAAACATCATTAGCAGTGGGTCACAGACAGGTTTCAGGCCTAACATTATGCATGGTCTTGCCCTGCTGGTGACATCAAACAATGTCCCTGTTTGTCTATGACATCAACAGAGGGTGAGGGTCAGATGCTTGTCTATAAAATATTCAGATAATTTGGTCCCGGGAGGCAGGAGAGCTAGGTTGAAGCAGAGGGCAGGAAATTCTTGAACCCAAAAACTAATTCTAGAAAAGTGTCAACAGAAACAGCTTTTAAAACTGCAGTATACCCCTTTGCAACTTGAGTCAATAAACATGGCTTGTGCCAAACATATTTTTTGCATATAAATCATGTAAAATGTTTTTTTGTTAGTCCTTGAAGAAAACTACTCCACATCTGGTAATTGCAAGCTAGATAATTTGATTACCAGTATACTACCCCTCCCCCCCGATCAACCTTTGTCATAACTGTTTTGTTTGCAGTGTCTATTATACAGGTGTATTATTTGTATGCTGGTAATCTAATTATCTACCTCGCAAGGACCAACCACGGAGCAGCTTTTACAGTGTTATGTTTAGCTTAACATAAACCATAGATTTTTCATGATTATAACAACAGGCAAAAGTATGTTCAATGCAAGCCCTATTCATTGAACTGATGTTGACAGGGGATATGCCACCCCTTGAAAAACTTTTTCCACTGAATCTTTTCCCTTGTGCCATTAAAAGATAGCCAAAGTTTGCACAGCTCTTTCCTTGATGATTAATTAAGAACGAAAAACTCACAGTCGCTATGAAACACTGCAATAAATTGTGCTTAAAATATAAATTTCCGTAGAGCCTTCTGATCCAGTGAGCACCTGCCAGTGCATTTAATAAGGAAAGCAAGTATTT
Organism: Xenopus petersii; assembly: GCA_038501925.1. NCBI lineage: Eukaryota > Metazoa > Chordata > Amphibia > Anura > Pipidae > Xenopus > Xenopus petersii. The sequence goes on from CM076678.1 coordinate 64,979,235, forward strand.
ATGATGTGTGAACTCTACTGTTTGTACTAAGGCTGGAATAACCTTTATTATTTTTAGCAACTGGAATAGTATTACTGTTCAGGTCCAATCTACATTAGGGTCTGGCCACATGAGCAGTTTCGGGGAGATTAGTTGCCCCGAACTGCCTTCCCCCTGCTAAAATGAAAATCGCCTGCGGCAATGCACTTCGGAAAACGAAAGTGTTGCGTATGCATTGCCGCAGGTGATTTTCATTTTAGCCGGCGGAGGGCAGTTCGGGGAGATTGTCGCCCAGAAGAAGAGGAGATTTTTCGCATGGGGCAACTAATCTCCCCGAATCTGCTTGTGTGGCTAGACCCTTATGTTTCAGTGGCTTTAAAAGTTTTTTGTCAATGTAATTGCTAATAAAAGAAGTATCTCTCTGTTTACAATATCTGCATTACTGGTTCTGACTCCTGAAACAATGCAGCAAAAGCCACCTGACCCTGGAGAACTGACTTCTGCTACACTGTTTGAACAGTCAGAACCAGAGACAGGATTTAGGGCTTTCAACTGACATGTCATTTACAAATAACTTACAAAGAATTCTAGGGTAAAAAAAGAAAGCTGCTTGGAATGGAACCACATTTCCTTTCATTGTGAACAACTTTTTTACAGTTAAAATTCGCTTCCTGAGGTGGAATTCATCCTTTTTCTGTTAAAAGCTGATGCAAGTTGCTCAAGTGACCAGATCTAAATACAACAAGAGGACATCCTGATTACTAAGCACATTTAATTAACTTTTCTGCTTTACTTATATTATCAGGAGAAGCTGCTATTTGCCATCTACAAACCAAGCTATGGCTCTAAGGGGGCATGTAACACAAACACCCTATGTATTTGCATGTTTATTACCGTAACGCACACAGGAGAGCAAAAGGGCACACACAGAGAATTACGGGACTCTCTGTGACGCATATCACACATTCGGCGTAGGCTAATATTAAGGGCAGTGGAATCTGCGAACATAAATTTTACATCCCAGCAACGGAACACAGAACGACTACAGATCAGTACTTTCCAAGACAAACTGTGATTTGCCGAGGCAGATAGTGGGCGGGACCGAAAGCTACTGGAGAGAGTGTGATTGGCTCACAACACCAGGAATAGAGGAAGCTGCAGTGGCTAGGGATGGAGGGGAAATTCTTAGTTTTTACGTTAACTGGATGGAGGATTCTCTTTCAAACCAAAGACGGAACTGCTTCTAGCTTGTAGCCCTACTATTCTGCTTTCCCATTCAAACAGTCTGTTAGTAACAGCTGCTGGGGCAATAGGATTTTGAAATACAAAAATAGACACGCCCATTAATTCCATGTCATTACTGTGATAATGAGTGTAAAGCATAATAAATTACTTTTCAGTCTATGTAGGATTATGATGTAAGAGTGCTCATCAGGTCTGGACTGAGAATTAAAATAGGCCTAATCAGGTCACACCAGCTCACTAAATAGTGACTTTCTATGGCACCTTATAGCAGCACCTCTGCCATTTGCCACAAACCACAGATTGCCAGTCCGGGCCTGGTGCTCATTTAGAGACGTTTTTTTGTTAAACTTTAGTATATTTTCCAATGTATTCCAGTATAAGCAGGGGAGCAGCCACTAAGCAGTGTCCAGCAAGATGCACCAATGTATAAAAATTAGGATCTGATTTTGGTAATCTGTGTAAAGTTTTTTTCTACTGCATTTGGGACAAACAGTGCCACTTATCCTGCACAGACTTTTAATATGTATGTCAGCAGGCTTGGATTTATGATGTGGGAGCTCCTAAACCAAACAGTCCTGGGACTAGGGTTGCCACCTTTTCTGGAAAAAAATACCGGCCTTCCTAAAATCTTGCCATCCTAGGCCTTTTGTGACCTTCCCACAAATCCGGGCCTGAGTAGCTATTAACCAAACCTAAGCGAACTCCTGCTGGAATTACAGCTACGTCCAGACTCCAGGCTGATGGTAATTCTTGGTCTTTGTTGCGTCAGTGCAGGCATTAGAGCAGCCTAAAGTGGTGCATATAGGAGCATATATGTACCTTTTTGAATAGTGCAGCTGCATGCTGAGTTCTATGCTGAATTTAGTCATTTGCACTGTTAGTAAATAAACCCTGAGGCATCAGAAATGCAGGGTTGGGCTAGTGGGCTGGCAGGTCACCAGGAAAAAAAAACCTGGTGGGCCCTGGCCCTCATGGGCCTACTGACCCAGGTCTCCTCCCTCACCCCTTCTTGCCCAATCACAGCTGTAAGTTCAGGAGGAGGTAAAGATTATGCTATGCAGGGCTGTACATCAGGAGGGGGCACTTGAAGTTGGGCCTAGGACACCCGACCCAGTCCAATCAGTGGATCATCATTAACCTAAAGACATGGGGTTAGTTGACTTCTCAGAACCAGCATAAAGTAAAAAGGAAAAACACCTCACATTACCATACAGTATGTCTATTGCAGTGCAAATGAAAGCTCTGTGATGTAGAGCACATCTGTATTTAGTACACCTTTATAGCCAAAACGACTTTTGGGTTGTCAACTTTTCTAGAAAAATCTTGGGCCTTTTTGTCCTTTTTACTAAAAAACTGCATCAGATATCATGGTTACTATCCAGGTGCATAAACTGCAAACCTAGGGACAACCTGTACAGAAAATGGTTATCTAACAGCTCACAACCACTCACACAAAAAGAGTGAGAACACAAGCACTCACACTTATATTTGCCAGTTCTCCATAGGCCCTGCTTGCCAGCTGCATGGGAAACATAAACAGGGCTGAAGATGCAGTTGAAATATTTACGTTATGTGTCTATATTTACATTTCCAACCTAAACAGATCATTCCTTAAGAAGAGACATCTATATGATCTAGGGCTGATTAGTGATTAGTTCAGCTGCACACACCACAGATTAGCTCAGAAGCTATTACAGAGAGCAGCATTAACAATAGCACATGCACTTAGAGGTTCACTTAAAGGGAATATATGAAAACCCCTTCACATTCCTAATAATCAAATGACAGTGCTTGGAATAACAAAAGAGAATGTAAGCAGTGTGGGTGACAATGTGATGCAGGGACGACACAATGCTGGCCTACTCACCGTCTGATTTCCTGAATCCTGCTCAGAGAAAATGTGTGTGATGACTGCGCTGCTGTCTAGTCACCCTGGCAACCAAGCCAGGCCCAGACCTGAAAAGGGGGGTTGTATTCCCAGTAAGTACTCCTTTAATGTGGAAACAGAAGGCTGTTCTCTGCTTGTCAGAGACGGACGCCTGGCAAAGACAGGTAATCTGGATTCCACATTTAGTAATACTTTCAGCTAGCAAGGTTTTGTTCCCCTTTTTATTTTATTTTGACAAAATTGTGAGGCAATTTGCCCTCTATCCCTAACTCCCTCCCTCCTACTCCACAATAAGCAAATCATTCTCTCTGTCTCTCTTGCAGCTCTTGGTTCCGCCTACTTGTCCATCACTGTATGCCCACCCCCATCATTGTACACTATTCTCTTGTCTTACAGCTTACCAGCTGCACAGTCCATAGCCTCCGATTCTTTCTGCCTACCCCCAACAACAAAATATCTGTGCTACTGGGCATTTCATTAGCTAACTATATAATACACTAATCTACGAATAGTCTCTAAATTATAACCTTATAAATTTAAGCCACATGATCCACTGAAACATGTTTATAAATTATTTCCAGACCGTCCATTTTTTATAGTGTGTGCCAGTTTGGAAATAATTTTTTCTATACTCAATTTGGCTGTACGTCCCACTATACATACACAAAAGAAATAAATTTTTAACATAATTATTTCAAAATGTAAAAATGCACTTAAAAACTATTTGCTCTGCTAGTTCTAAAAAACGAAGGAGCGCATTTACTAAGCTCGAGTGAAGGATTCGAATGAAAAAAACTAGGTATTCTTTATCTGTATTGCAACAATGCACTGCTAAGTAGTTCTCCAATACTATGAGATAGCACAATCCCATTTGTCAAATGGGCATGCCTGTGATTTTGGGGTAAATGGATGGCAGGGTACAAAAAGTTATGTCAGGATTGTTTAAATGCAATTGCGGTCCAAGCTCATCTGAACAATTCCCCCCCCTTATGAACTGGATGCAGACTTCTTTTGTGGAATCTATGGCCTCGGCTATTTCTAAGGCAGTGATCCCCAACCTTTTGAAGCTGTAAGCAACATTCAGAAGTAAAAGGAGTTGGGGAGCAACACAAGCATGAAAAATAAGTGCTGTGATTGGCCATTTGGTAGCCCCTTTGTGGATTGTTAACCTACATTGAGGCTCTGTTTGGCAGCACACCTGGTTTTTATACAACCAAATCTTGCCTCCAATTTGAATATTTGAAAAAAATAAGCTCCTGCTTTGAGGCCACTGGGAGCAACATCCAAGGGGTTGGAGAGCAACATGTTGCTCACGAGCTACTGGTTGGGGATCACTGTTCTAAGGGAACAGAAAGTGCCATGAAGCCTGCTTCACTCAGTTCAACTAAACCCTGCTGTACTGTCTGACTCTGCTGAGTCCGGGGAAATGAGATTTGAGTTTGACAGCGATGAAGAAGTTTTAGAGGTCCCTGACAAGGACAATGATTTTGATTTGGAAAAGGTGGAACCTATGATTGCGGCACTCTGAAAAACTCTTTGTTTCGACATAGATGAGGCCAGTGCTCAACTAGTTTATAAAAGCTGAGTTGGGCAACCCAATCAAAAATTCTTATTCACCAAAAAAATTAACAAATTATCCGTTTGACTCGGAGGAAAGCAGGAGTTGGGGGAAGCTCCCAAGGTGGACGAAGCCAATACTCAAGTAGCACAGAAAACAACTTTACAGGTGGATGAAGGCATTTCCCTCAAAAATATAATGGAGAGAAGGCAAGACAACACCTTGAAAAAAGCCTATTCAGTAGGGGGAGCTATTTGCAAACCAGCAGTAGCCATTACTTCTGTAACAAGAGCTATGAATCTACGTCTGAATAATTTAGCGGATAATCTGGTCAACAAAACTAGCAGAAGTTATGCTGGAAGATTTACAATTAATTAAAGTGGCTACAGAATGCATTGCAAAAGCATCTTTTGATGCAATACAGTGGTCAGCTAAAAGCATGGGTCTGACAGTTGCAGCCTGCAGATCTCTATGGCTTAAACATTGGCAGGCAGATAAGCAAACTTCCTTTCTTAGGGGAATTGCTTTTTGGAGCTAAATTAGATGACCTAATTTCCAAAGCTTCAACTGGAAAAATCTCCTTCTTACCACAAGAAAAACGGGGAAAGAGGGCTTTTAGATCTTTCCGAGACAAACAGTCGTTTAATGAAGCTAGACAATACAAACCTGGCAGAAGAAATTTTACCCAGTCTTCTTGACAGGGGTCTTCCTTTCGTAACCCCAAAAGAGGCGAAAAAGGGGATAAGATGCAAGCATGAAGGTACACAGGTCCTGCCTCCAGTGATAGGAGGAAGGTTGTCCTCATTTCAAGAGGCATGGGCCACAACTATTTCAGACCAATGAGTGAAGAAGAATCTTGCAAAAGGTTATTCCCTAGAATTCAAAAATGTGTTCAAACATATTTTTTTCATCAGATCAAAATCCCCTGTCACTACATTCATGAGAAACCAACTCAAACATATACTGATAGAATTGCTGGAAAAAAAACACCATCAAGAAAGTGAAGAAACAAGAAAGATTGCAAGGCATCTACTCTATACTATTCCTCCCCAAAAACCTTCAGGGGAATACAGACCAATTTTGGATCTTCACAGGTTGAACAAATACTTGATAAAGGGCCTGGTTGGCTCGAAACATTGCCTTTGTATGCTATGGGCTAAATAAATTATGCACTTTTGCAACTTAACAGTGTGCTGCTAATTTTTGTCTATGTATCGATGCGACCCGAGGACAGGATTGGGTCTTCTAGTTCAGCACCTGGCACTTCAACGGTGTTTGTTTGGGAGGTGAGCGCTCCAATTTTTGTGACAGGTTGAACAAATACTTGAAGGTAGAATCATTCAGGATGGAATCGATAAGAACTATTGCCCAGGAAATCCTGCTAGGAGACTGGATGGTCAAGCTAGACATAACAGATGATTACTCTCACATTCCTATAGCCAAGAAGCACCAGAAATTGCTAAGGTTTTGCACTTTGAATCAACATTTTCAATACATAGGCCTCCCATTTGGCTTACTGATAGCTTAGTTGAGGCTGAGACAAATTTTCGCTTACTTGGACGACATTCTGGTGAAGTCTCAAAGTTCGATAGCCCTACAAGTGCATTTACAATTTGTAATGAAAGTATTGCAGGATCATGGATGGATTTTGAATCTGAAAAAATTTCTCATAATTCCATCACAAGAGATAACATTTCTGGGTCTTGTGTTCAACTCAGAGAGACAAACTATTGCCCTTCCTCCAGACAAAGCATTAAACATAAAATCAGTGCATCAATTCAGACAAAACAATCTAAAGAGTGTTAAGGAATGTCAATCTGTCATCGGAAAGTGTGAAGGAGTGTCAATCTATAATAGGGAAACTGGTATCCACCATGGAAGCTGTCAAATGGGCAAGGAGCCATGTCAGAACTCTCCAACTAGATTTCCTTCTACAATGGAACAAGGAAATGGCGTCAAAGCAAATTCTGGAGTCAGGACACCAAGATAAATCTGAAATGGTGGGAAAAACGCAAACAATCTTATGACACCATTTTCTCTACAAGAAACAGCCTGGAGAATGATTATGACCGATGCAAGTGGAAAATGCTGGGGAGCTCACCTCGAGGGACATTACACTCAGGGAGTATGGACGGAAGACATGAGGAAATGGTCCTCCAACCGGAAAGAACTGGCTGCAGTTTGGCAAGCTCTTCTATGCTTTCAAGGTCAGCTGGCACAGCAGTCAGTCAAAATAGTTTCAGACAATCAGACAGTGGTGAAGTATATTTCCAAACAAGGAGGAACAAGGAGCCAGACACTACTCAAGTTTACGTTGAAGATCCTTTGTTACAAAGAAAGACAATTGAACGACATTACTGCAGTCTATTTCCCAGGTCAACAGAATGTGATTGAGCATTTTCTGAGTCGTCAGGTAGTTCACCTAGGTGAATGGGAACTGGATCAAGAGATATATATCTATTAGTCAAGAAATGGGGTATGTCACAAATAGATTTGATTGCTACAGCAAAAAAAAAAAGCAAGAAAGTGGAAACTTTCTGCTCCCGATTTCCTCAGAAGGGAGCTTTTTCTGGATGTTCTTTCAAAGAAATGGGATTTTACCCTTGCTTGCGTGTTCCCTCCGCTAGCCATAATTCAGTTAATCAAAAAAATACAGTTGGATTGTGCGGATGTGATCATTGTGTTATCATGGTGGCCGAGGAGACCATGGTTTCCTCAGCTAGAGCTTATGGCTTATGGCTCTTTCAAGCTGCCTCTGGCTCCTCATCTGCTGACACAGAGGCCACGTCATCACCGCAACTTCAAAAACTAGCTTTGACGACATGGTGGTTGAAAGGCAGATAATGACGGAAAGAGGGCTTTCAGAAAACACTATTGATACTTTGCTGGCATCAAGGAAAGAGTCCACTTCAAAATTCTACTACAGAATATGGCAAACGTTCCATAACTGGTGTAAAGATAAAGACAAAGATTTTCTCAGTCCTAATGCAGAAACGATAGTGGAATTCTGACAGCAAGGCTTGGAACTAGTACTATAAAAAAATCAAATCTCAGCCTTATCAGCACTTCCAGGCATACGGTGGACTATGGATCCTCTGCCAGATTCTGCCAAGCAGTCAATCACCTAAAACCTAAAATTAGAGAGAAGGTTTCACCATGGGATTTACCTTTGGTTTTAAATTGCTTAATGAATTCTCCATTTGAACCCCATTTGAACACATTTAAGAAATTCCCCTAAAAATGTTAACTCTTAAAGGGCACCTGTTGGGTAAAAATATTATCCCCAACCAAAGGTGTGGGCCAATAGAGCCCGCATTCTGGTTGGGGATAACAGTAGTTTAAAAAAAAAAAAGGCCCCCTGCCAGCACTTCACTAACTGCACCGGGAGCTCCCTCCCTGCCTCTATTAGCCCGCACCTTTGGTTGGGGATAACATTTTTACCCAACAAGTGCCCTTTAAGACTGTTTTCCTATTGGCAGTAACCAGCCAGAAGAATCAGTGAATTACAAGCATAATTGGTGACCACTTGATCTTTCCTGAAAAAGCAGTGTTGAAACTGTGTGACAAGTTTTTACCCATAGTTTCGGAATTTCATATTAACCAATCTATAGTGTTGCCCACGTTTTTTCAAAAAGCTCATAATGAGAAAAAAGCTCTTTGGCAGAATCTGGATGTGGCAAGGTGTCTGAAGTGTTATCTGAACAGAACAGAAGCTCTAAGGGCGGTGGTTTTGTAATCAAGCTTGATATTCTGTCCTCACATAACAATGGGGTATTAACCCATTAGTGACCACTGCCATGTTATGTCTCAGGAAAGGAACATTTCAGTATTTTTTCATGTGCCTGTTATGAATATATAACTTGTACTTAGGGTTGCCACCTTTTCTGGGAAAAAATACCAGCCTTCCTATTAATAACATTGGGATGAACCATCATTTTTACTGGCCAGGCTGGTAAAATACCGGCCAGGGGGCAACCCTTCTTGTACTCATGGTGGCAATGCACTCATGAGTGACTAGCACTTTGGGTGTAAAGTGTGAAACAGGGCTGAAAAGTTCACAAGGTGGTTTACACCCTTCATTCTCCCTAAAACGCCATAAACCAGTTGTCTGCCATTCAAGACAAAGGTCCTTCAATGCCTAGCATGCTTCTGTTACTCTCCTTTGCAGCACTGAGAATTACAGAACATGCATGGTATTGTGGAAAATGCCTGGAGTTCAGCTGTTTTCGGATATGGTTTCTTTAGTGTAGTAAACCAAAAAGTGAATAGTTAAGGACAGAGAATAACAGCTTTCAATTCCAGTTTCATTTACAAATACATTTTAAAATCCTTGAACATGTACTGGACAGTTGTTTAGAAATACATTTTTCTCTAGTATGCCAAGATTATTATTTTTGGGTGAACATCCTTTCAACCTATGTTTACCATTTGACTTTGCTTTGATAATTATAAATTGAGGTTTTGGATTGTGTGCTGTTTGAGAACATCCGAGATTTGAATATGCAGACTGCACTGGGTCCTGTGTGGTCATGTAATCTAATGTGGATTTTATCATGTTTGTATTGTTTAATACAAGCTTTCTCCAACTCTGCAGAACCAGTGGTTGCAGCAAAATAATACTCCAAACTGAATCCCAAATCTAACTCCATGAGTTGGATGTAAAGGCAAAAATAAGATATTTTTACTTTATTAACTGAAAAAGAAACCTATCCCCAATAATAAATCCATACCATTTTTATAAGAAACCTGACTGTATGCAGTGGAATTCCTCCTTCATTTCTCTGCTCTGACTTCTGTGGACACAAATCTCTACACAGTAGCTGGCTGCTCTACAGGGAAACAAACAAAGCTGCTTGAGTTCTGCAAGGCTGGGAAGTAAGGTGGGGGCTCCCCTGCTGTTTGAAAGTATGATCCTTTCCATGCAGCTAGGGACCTGAAATTTCCTATCCACAGTAGACAGAGCAAGTAAATCAAGGGAGAATCTCACTTCATAGAGTCAGGTTTCTTATAAAAACAATAGATATTTCATCATCATCATCATCATCATTTATTTATATAGCGCTGTCAAGATACGCAGTGCTTTTTGGAGATAGGTTTCTTTTTTCATTAAAGAAAATGAAAAATGGGATTTTATTTTTTTGCCTTTAATAGTACTGCTCCAGCAGAATTCTGCACTGAAATCCTTTTAATTTTGAAATGTGGCTAGACATATTGTCAGTTTCCCAGGTGTCCTCAGGTCATGTGACTTGTGCTCTGACACACTTCAGTCACTCTTTACTGCAAGTTGGAGTGATATAACCCCCCTCCATAGCAGCGCATCTGCAGAAAAATGGGTACTTATCCAGATAGCAGCTACCTGAAACCTGTGCTGAAGGATTTTTTGCATTGCTAAAAGTGCAAAATCGCTGCTTTTTCCTGCATGGGTGCTATTCCGATGTGTACAACTAGGTGGGGCAATGCAAACACTACCTTGGGTTGTGGTATAATAAAATGGGAAGAGGAGAAACTATAGCTGTCTCAAAAGTGCTGGCTCCTTCTCAAAGCTCAGTATCAGGCAAAATACATGGAGATGGCTGCCTCCACATCAATATTACAGCTAAAAAATAGACTTGTTGGTTCAAGAATAAAATTGGGTTGGGTCTGGTACAGTGTGAATGGGATCTTGCTTGGCAACCACTTCCTAAATATATAGCACACTTATTGTAAGTGTGTGTTCAGGTCTGTGTAGTTTATGTTATGTCTTCCCAATGACAATTACAGATGTATACAAAAGGTACATACTTACATTTTATTTTAAAAGCAGGGGCTGGGGGTTTGATCTGGTCTCCACTGACCCTACCTAGATCCCAGTTGCTACACCACTAGATAAATCAACATGTAAGCATTGGGTAAGCAAAGTTTCTCATATATATTTTTTTTTTGCATTATTCCATTACACATTTCCATTTTTTTTTTTTACTCCAAACTACAGAATGCACGTATGAACTAGAAATAAACAGCAACAAATATCTTTGAATAGAAAAGTGTTTATTACCAAAATACATATGAAAGTAAATATGTGACAATTTTTTTTAAAGCAAAATAAATTATTCTAATGTTGTACAGTATTTTAAGGTAGTTGAAATACTACAGTTGCCTTACAGGATATCGTTCAGTAGAGAACATTTTCCTACAATATAAGGCATACAAAGTTTAGACATTCTGGGCAATGTCGCCAAAATATAAAAAAAAACATGAGAAGCAATAACAATTTGGAAATGTCAGTTTTTTCTTTTAAAGCAAAGTACTTTGGCTACAAAAATTGCAGGTGGCACGCCCTTTTGTAGTGTTACACAAACTAGAAAAATACTGGGAAGTGGGTTAATATTACAATTGAATTTTAACAAAGCACCAGTGGAGTTCTATATAAATGTATCTGTAAGCAAAGTGTTGGTTTTTCAACAGTTAACATAATAGTCCATATAGTTTCCTCAAAATAAAAAAAAAATGTATATTGTATATTCAGAGCTCTTACTTTCTGTACAAGTTAAAAGTTACTACACATTTCATGTTTGAGGTTTATCTTCAAAAATGCAATATCAACTAAAGACTAAAATAGTCTGAAAGCAGAACAGCTAGACACTGAAGGGCTAGTGTGGTTTTATGTTTCAGTCTTTTTGGTACTCAGCATATGAATTTGTTTTAAATAAGCCAGATGATTTAGAACAAGACTGCTTTACCTGTAGGTCACAACACAAAACTGGATCACTTTATAGTTCAAAGTGGGCCACAAAGGATATAGACAGGATACCATCAAACGGAGCATTTAAAAGAACAAGTTAAGCTCAAAAGTAATAATAATCTGACTTTACATACACTTTCTGTCCTGAAAATACAAAAGTATTTTCTTTGGAAGGAAAGTTCTGTTTTTTTTGTTTCAGTGTGGTCAGCTCTGCTCCACTCCAACGTTCTTTGTGTTCTGTGAATATGAACTGTGGTTGAACTAAGGCAAAAATAAGGATTTAAATCCTGTATGAAATGTACATATACCAGTTGTTGCCGAAGCAACGGGTAGAGGACCTTGTCTGGCCTGGTTGACAGCGCCTTATTTCTTCTATTCTTTCATGGAACAATAGTGGGATAGCTCTGTAAATGTGTTAAATGAGCCCTCAATAAATGATGAGTCCCAAAGTATGGTTTGAGGCTGAAAACCACCCCTGTACTTTCAGAGATTTTTTTAAAGTCTTCAACTTAGACCAAGCTGCATTTATAGCAATGGAGCTGCATTTATATATTAATAAAAAAAAAAAACGTATACATCAAAAGAAATATAAACACTTAAAATTACACTGGTAGTAAACGGTAAAGAACTATTAAATGGTACACACATTCTATGTTACAGTGCTGTACCTTATTATGTCATGGTCAAAATAAAAGGATTCAATCCTGTGTAACTTGTAACTCTAAACTGAACATATTTGGTGGTCTTCATGAATCAGACTGATACTGCCTCTTGTGATAATTATGCTTCAACTGAATGCTTACAACTTGGAAACAGATTGGGGGTGGGGGGGGGGAAGCACTGTAAATATTTTTATATAACCGACAGTTTGTATTTTATTCTATATAATCAACATTTTACTTCCAAGATTCCAGGAAGTCAATAATCTGTTCTGTACTGGATTCATGCACTGATGCCACATAAAAGGTAATAAAACTTACAAAGCACTCAAGTCTTTTTTTACCATATACTAAAAAAACAAGAAAAAAAAACCAACCAAGTTTGCACATGCTGGTCATCATGTCGACTGTCTCAATCACTTTCTCAACTGTCTCAATCAGTTTATAATTTCTGTGTTAACAAGACAATGGATATTAATGGATATCCATCAAGTTGTGACATACCATATCCAATGTGCTAAGTTTTATAGCAAAGCCTTTATACTAATTTTTAAGGAATATGTTTCAGTGCTCAATACATTCTACCAAAACGTGTTTAACCAAAACATATTGGGAGTTAAAGGGGTGTTGAGAATACTTCTATCCAATGTAGCACACAAGCATGTTTTTAACTTAATTAGATCAGTATACTTACTCCAGATTTCTCAAATTGTGTTCATAAGTTCATTAAAGCCTGTGAGAAGTTACCAATACAAAGATTCTCTTTGGTGTTTCAAGAAATGAATGCTAGAAATAATTCTGAAAAATTAAACTCCAAAAAAAAAAAAAATGTATTCATTATTTTCTACTCAAGTTAATGATGAAGCTGCCCCTCAGACCTACCAAAATCAATCTGCCTGAATCAACTAGCATACAGGATTAATATGCACTACCAAAGGGTGCATTTAGTAATTTAATACCTATGGTTCAGATGAAATTTGAGTTAAAGCTTGACAATTTGAAAAAAAAAATCCTGTAGATTGAGAATTTTTGTGTATATATATATATATATATATATATATATATATATATATATATATATATATATATATATATATATATATATATATATATATATATATATATATATATATATATATATATATATATTATTGCACTAAAATGTTATAGAGAACTATATATATATTAGCTTTAAATATATATTTTTAATGTTATGTTTAGCATTTGCCATACAACTAAATTTACGGATGCAAATGTGCATGGGTAAAGGTGGCCATACATGCACCAATATTATAGGAGGAAATATTTTCACTCCATATTTGGTGCGTGTATGGCGGCAGACAATCCAACCAATATTGGCAGAAGGTATGGATATCGGTCGGCTTGTCAATCGGCCGAGGCGGAAAATTTTGCCCACTTGCAAATGCTGAATTGTCTGATATAGGTAGAATTCTATTGTTTCTACCTCGATTTCAAAACGGATTTCACTGTGAGAAACATTAAAAGGGGCAGTGGGCAACATGTTACTCACAAGCCATGGTTGGTGATTACTGGTCCAGGGCAATGTGTTTGATCATGTTTATCAAAGCCAACCAAATAACATTTTGCCAATAAAGATTAACAAATATAATATGACATTATACATCACCATTGTGAGTATGGGCATCAACTTATTTTAAAGACATCACAGTTCTCTTCAGCAAATAATTAAGGATTTCAATTGAGTTAGTCACCATGACAATAGGTGACAATTCTTGCATTACAGGTATGCTCTGCAAACTTTGGTGTGCACAGAATATATATATATTCAGTCAACATGTCTTCTTAAAAAGATAGCACCAAGGAAAAGTATTTCCTTTCTCCATTAAGGAGGACTATATTATGAAATGACATAAATACCTAAATAATAAATATATATAAAAAAAGAAAACAACCTACATACTCAACACTAAAAAAAAGATATATTTTAAAGGAATATACAAAACATACATGCTTATATAAGACGAATTGTGAGAATTGCATCCTATCTATAGCAGGTTTTTACAAACGTATTTTGCAAGATCTACAATTTACTGAATGTTCTTTTTGCACAAAATTCATCTTACTAGAACTTGAGAAACAGCTTTGTAAGTATTTAGTTTAAGAATAAGTTTTTATCAAGAAAAAAATGCTGGAAAATGTAGATGAGATCAGACTAGAGTTGAAATTGAATGTTTTTTTTGGGCATTCTGCTTTTAATAAGGCACCCCCAGAACAAGAAGAGGGCTAAAACTATACAATAGGCTAAGGAGGTAAGTGGATAAACATCCATATATCTATACTGCACCAAGTGACTAATAAAATGCTCTGTGTAAATATGCACCTTTAAAAATGATCAAGAATTCAAGGCAATTCTAAGGCAATTTTCAATTGGTCTTCATATTTTGGAATTCTGGTTGCTAGGATTTTATTAACCCTAGCAACAGACTGTTTGAATATCAGCATTAAAGGAGCCATTTTTTGTTGGGGTCAGTGATCTCCACAACCAGATAACATTTTAACTATAACAACAGAAAGACCAGTTTAAAAGTTGCCAACAGCTTTTAGTATGTTATAGAATGCTCTAACTTATATGTTAACTATGCCTAGAAGTTCCCTGTAGTCATACATTTGGCTCTTAGCCACCGATTAATTAAAATGTTACATCAGTCAGAAATGTCTAAAAATGGGAGATTTTATATTGTGTGAAAATTACAGCAATTAATAAACTGAATAGTAAGATCACAGAATTAAGTATTTATCATGTACTGTATAATACAAGTATGTGCGTGTGTATATATATATATATACACAAGATAAGCAGAAAGCGCCAAATTACAGTACTCTCCAATACAGTCCATTTGAAAGGAACAGTAACACCAAAAACTGAAAGTGTTTTAAAGTAATGAAAATATCATGTACTGTTGCCCTGCACTGCTAAAACTGATCTGTTTGCTTCAGAAACACTACTATAGTTCATATAAACAAGCTGCTGAGTAGCAATGGCAGAAATTGAAAAATGGCTATATGGCACAGGATAAATAATGGATAACAGATAGCATTATGTTCTACAGAGCTTATCTGCTATCTAACTTGAGCCTTTTCTCCTTTGAATAGTTGCCCCCATGGCTACACAGCAGCTTATTTATATAAATAGTAGTGTTTCTGAAGCAGTTTTACTAGTGCAGGGCAACACTGCATTATATATTTATTACTTTAAAACAATTACTTTTTTTGATGTTACTCGTCCTTTAAGCAAAAACAGGTTTTACTTATTTCCCTTTTCTCTGTAAACACAATTCTATTGTGTTTATTTAATGTTTGCATCTTTATTTTTTTTAGTATGCTTAGGGTATGTAGATCCAAAAGTAGATAAATATGTACATACATATATGTATATGTTCCAACATGGCAGAGAACAAGATCTGCACTTATAATCTCTTACATGTGCATTTATTTGATTTATTTGGGAGACTCAATGCACACTTAAAAACCCTGTGAGTGCAGATCTTCTCTGCAGTGTTGTAACTTTTAGGATGTAACCTGGCTTAAAGTCTCTGAAGAGCTAGTTTGTAGCATAATTTAAATGCCTTTTTTGGCCCTAGGGTAATGGCATATGGTACGTTTTGTTGTCTAGGATTGATCTCGTCTATCGTGGGCAACAAAAGTCAGAAAATACCGTTGCATAGTGCCAGATTGGATTCCTAGCTGTATCTGGAAAATACAGAATGCAATGAAATGCTTTACCAAAAGAAATTTCTTACGTTTTGTTGGCACAAAGCTTACCATTGTGCTTACAAGGATAAACCTTTTTAAAACCAGGATTTTACCCTGGTACTTTCTTTCAAAAAGCACCAAGGAAAATGTTTTTATTGTGTAGTTCTCTTTTATAATCCAATCAGTAAGCAATAACAGTCTGCAGAAAAATGTATATATTTGCTAGTCTGAAATGTATGTATTGAATCCTTTAAAGGGTAAATAAACCTCAAAATTAAATATTTTGATTTTGTGGTTACATATTCAAACTGGGGCTGAAAAGCAGCATGCAAATTCTACAGATTTTAAATATGCATTGTGTGTGCATGCAATTATAAACTATACAATAACTATAAATAACCTGTAAAATATAGTATGGTGCATAATGATATAAGCAATTCTAATCAGTGCTTAGTGGTGTCAATTAATTGAAATATGTATTTGAAAAAAAAAAAAAAACTTTTTTTTTTTTTTTTTATAAAATAGGATATTAAAAAGTCACCTGCATCAATATACCCCTGGAACCCTGTGACCTTTAATTGCCTTACACTGTATAACAGAGTGTACATTATTCCACAAATAGTTTGCCTTATTCTGAGGTGGCTTCTGCTATCCTATTTCATTGGAACATTTCTTACAATACACATATGAGAAGCAGTGTTTTGTTTGGTGGTGGTTTGTATTCAATATATAGATTTTTTTGTATTTTTTTTTTACACATTCACTATATACCTGTTGACTCCAGCAATGTTTTATTTAGAATGGGCTAAGCAACTGTAGCTTGTAGGTATAGCTTTACCACAGACAAACTGAAGGCTACTTTTAAGATGTTGATTCGGACTTATTCAAAATGATATTTATGATTTCTCCCTCATGTGCTTTCATGTGCTCCATTAGAAGTTCTTTGCTTGTAGACTCAAAGCCACAAATACAACAGCAGAAAAGTAGTACACATAATTCTGCCTCAGGCCGAATCTGGCTTTGTAATTTCTCTGTATTGCACAAGGTAATTTGAGTTTGATTGACCTTTGGACTTTCCATGCAATTTTTGTTTCCATATGCCAATTGCTGTGTAGAACTCCCACTATTAACATGCACTGTATCAGAGTCTTCTGAACTCTTCTTTATTGTCTCTGCTTGAATCCTGAAAAATAAAATATTAAACGCAAATTAGTAGTGAAATATCAAGAAAATGTTAACCCTCCACTTTGATATTCGTCATACCTACACATACATTCACATGCAAGATTTTAAGAGCTCAAAGTGAATTGTGAAAAAAAAAAATACGACCTATAAATAATAAATCGGCCCCACAGTGCCAATTTAGGGTGTCTTTTTAGGGTGTAGTTAGTTTGTAAGAAGTCTGGGGTAATTCAAAAAGGTTTATAAGCAACAGCTTGAAATGTACTTTTTTTTTTTAACTATAGAATTTTAAATTATCAGATTTTACACCTTCCAAAAATGTATACCATTTGCATCCACTACCCTATAAATTAGTTAACGGACACTTGATTGTACATCATTCGCCAATTTATTTACAGCTTTCATGTAGATTTTATAATATTAATGACAGAAAAATGCTAAGTTGTACTTACTGACTGCTTTGAGACATTGCTTCATTAATTGCTTTGTTCACTTGTTCATAATTATAATTTTGATCGCTTGCATGTTTCCACATGTGAGATTTTAAAGATGGAGGATGGCTGCATACATATCCACAAAGTGAACACCTGCCAATGTACAAAATACCATAGTAGATTTGGTGAGCAGCACAGATCATATACACAGCAACATATACACAAAACGCTGAATTACGCAAAGGCTGTTCCCCATAGAAAAAAATTTGAGGGTAAAATTCAAAGTGGGAGTATTGACAACAGAACAAACAAAACACTGCCTGTGTAGCGCTTTTAACTCTAGTGAACAATACAGAAGAACTCAGGTCATCGTCAGACTTGGAGAAGAACTGTGCCACATTTTTTCAGTAGTCAGGATAAAAAAATACCGCTTTCACTTGCAATTACATTGAAAAGCTGTGTAATAATGCATTTTTTAATCATGCTAAAATCTGTTCTAGGGAGAACATCCTCTTTCATACTTTAAAGGAGAACTTAAGCCTAACTAAAGTAGTAGGCTAGAAATGTTTTACATTAGGGTTTGGCCTTCTGTACCAGCCCAAGGCAACCACAGCCCTTTAGTAGTGAAGATGCGTGTCTCTGAAGATGCCCCAGTAGCTCCCCATCTCCTTTTTCTGCTGATTCACTGCACATGCTCTGTGCTGCTGTCAATAACTGAGCTTAGGGACCCACTCACAATATACAGTACACATACAATATAAGTACCACAGTATAAGGCTGATTAGTAATTAATACAGATACTTACTACATGGCAGCACAGAAACCAGTGCAATTAGCATCAGAATTTAATAATAAGCCATGTAGCATCATCTTATATTACAGACTCGCTTTCTGTTTGATAATTTGCAAAAACCCCTAAGCTTAGCTTCTCAACAGCTGCTCAGAGCCCACTGAGCATGTGAGTGTCGCAGACTCCCTGTGACAAGTTTGGAGTCCTGGATCATTGCTGCTATTGAGAAGCAGAAACTTTAGGCTGGTGCAATAAGGTCAGTATATAAAATATGGCATTTTTGTTACCATATTCCTTTTTAGGGTTTAGTTCTGCTTTAAGCACTAGGACACAAGTACCAGTGCCATAGATCTATACTGCAGCAAGTATAGTCTGGAAACATACAGCGTAGAAAGAGCAAAGTGGCCAAACACTCAAAGGGTTAATACAATATGCTGGGCACTTCCGGTTCTCTTACTAATGAGGCAGGGCTGATTCTGCCAAATCTAAGCAGATTTTTTATTATATAGATTTTCCTCCTTAACTTGCCTAAAAAAAGAAAATGCTAAACAATGATGCAGAAACAGTAATGACCATTAATATTATCTAGCAACTACAGAAACCTGTTCATATGTACTTAGCCAGCAATTATTAAATTAAGATTTCATCATAAAAATTGGTAGAGAAGAGTGGAGTTTTTGTTTCTCTTGGATTTTCAGAATCTGTTTTGCTGATTAAGATTTACTTGCAAATATAGCAGATGGGCATATTGTAAATTAAATGAATCTGTCTCCTGATGTTCAGCCATATGCATGTACACACATGGAAAGAGAAAAAAATATCCTGGACATCAGATATAATTTGGACTTATTTTACACATTCTTGTACTGCTCTACCAGCTGTACTGCTTGATGTTCCTCCGGATGGCGTCTCATGTGACACTTGAAACTGCTCATATTTGTAGCGGCAAAATTGCACACTTAGGAAACAAAAATAAGGTACCAGCTGAAGTCAGTCCAAGAAAACTGAAAAGAAAGACTTTCTAAACTGGACCTGTTGAAAAGCTCATGGTCAGAAATATAGGTTATTTAAAGAATTGCTGTACAAAGTTGTATTTGTACATAAACTGCTGCTGCGCTAATTATAGGTTTAAAGGACTAGTAACATCAATTTAAAAAAAATTGCTAGTATACAAAAAAAAAAACTACAGACAAATTAAACTTTGAAATCATTAAGTCTTTTATTTATTAAGAAATAACTTACCAAAACTTCGATTGCGCTCGTCTTCGGAAAAGGTGATCTGGCGATCCATCGTGCGGTGCTCGATTTCTCCTCCCTGCCTTCCTTATAGGAGCCAGGGAGGATAAATTGAGCGCCACATGAAGGATCGTAGCCCTGAAGCGTTTTCTGAAGAGGAGCGGAAGCAGAGTTTCGGTAAATTATTTCTTAGTAAAGACTTTGCGATTTCAAAGTTTAATTTGACTTTGTATTTTTTTTTCGTTGTATACTAACGTATTAAAAAAAAAAATTATGTTACTGTTCCCTTAATAGGAAAAACTTGATTTTTTTCTACTACGTGTGCTTTACTAATCCATTACAAAATTATCTGTAGCGCCCTTTACCAAGAAATAATGTTTGAAAAGCATGGCTTTTTGGATTCAGTCAAATAAAGATTCCTCGACAACAGGTGTGGCCCAATACCTATCCAAATCAGAACCCTAAGTTGCTATTTTTTCCAACCTCAAATTTAAAGAAGCATCAATTGTGAACAAAGGTTTTATTAATATAGTTGTCCAAAGCTTTAAAGTCAGGTCACTTTAATGGGGTTATTTATTAAAGTTAGAGTTGTGTTTTCCGCAAAAATATGAGTTTGAGGTGATTTTGTTGGTCAAAACTCACATGTTAGGGTTAAAAATAAACTTGCAGTTATTAAAATTTTATATATATATATATATATATATATATATATATATATATATATATATATATATATATATTTATTCGAGATTGATTATACTAAAATAGCTCAAATCCAAAAATACACCATATAAAACCTGTCGAGGTCATGTAGGAGTTGATGGCAGAGGTCACTTGAACTATTTCAACCCTGGCAACCCCCCCCCACGCACGCGCTTTCGTGTCCAGGTGTGACTGAGAGAGGTGATAGCGAATAGGGAGGGAGCAGGCCGGCGTGACTACAAGATAAGGGGAGGGAACGGAGAGCAGACAGGGAGCCGGCCGGCGCGACTGACAAGATAGAGTGAACAGAGAGCAGGGGGGAAACAGCCGGCACGACTCCAAGATGAGGGGAGGGAACTGAGAGCAGAGAGGGAGCCGGCTGGCGTGACTGACAGAAGAGGGAGGGAACTAAGAGGAAGGAGGGAGCCGGCCGGCGCGACTCAGAGATGAGGGGAGGGAACAGAAAGGAGGGAGGGAGTTGGCCAGCGTGACTTACAGAGGAAAGAGCAAACAGAGATCAGGGAGTGAGCTGGCAAGCACGACTCAAATATGAGGGGAGGGAACAGAAAGCAGGGAGGGAGCCTGCCTGACTGAGAGAAGAGATGGGAGGGGTGAGTGAGGGAGGGAACAGCGATGGAGAGGAGGTTCACAGGAGGGAAGGAAGACGGAGTGCGGACTAGGGGTAGGCAAAGGACAATTTATAGAGGCAGCTGCCCAGCGCCCCCCTATCACTGCGCACTAGGCAGCTGCCTCTTCTGCCTACCCCTAGTTCCGGCCCTGAACTATTTGAAGATGTTAATGGTCTTCATGATGTTCCAAGTTTTTTTCTGAGGGTTTTCCCCGAAAACTCGATCAATTCAAGCGATTCAAGTTTTTTTTTGCCGAAAACTCTATTGATTAAAGTTTTCAGGTTTCATTACTCGTACAATCAACTTTTTTCCATTCAAGTTTTTTCTTAAACAGCTACCATTCCAGTCGTGAGTTCATTCGAGGTATTAAAAAAAAAAAAACTAACATTCAACCTTGATAAATAACCCCCTAAGGGTGAGGATTTAGTTCAACTAAATATTAAAAATAAGGCCGCTTCTGTAAATAATACAAAATAAATTATTACAGTATAGTAATAGTATTTGGGGAGAATCTTGGATTTGGTGCATTATTAATGTGAATACCTATGTATTTTATTTAGTCAGCAGGGTAGTACAATTAAAGTATTTATAGCTAGAACATAAAGACACTTGGTAACAAAAGACAGTGCTTTCATTTAAGTTCAGGACACGAATATATAATAAAGTGATAACATAACATTTCAAGTTCTACACGGTTGCCAAAAACCTATAGAACAGCAAGCTTTATTCTCAAACTAAACATAAAAATGAAATCTAGCTCAAGTGATTAACAAATAAGGACTTCCGGTTAGGGATGGGCGAATTTTTTCGCCTTGTTTCGCCGAAAAAATGACGCAAATAGACTTGTATGGAGATGTGCGTCAAAAAAAAAAAAAAAGACGCGCGACAAAATAATTTCGCCGCGCGACAAATTTTTTTGACGCCCATAGACTTTAATGGGCGTCTGCGACATTTCGCCGGCAGCGAATTTTTGGCGAAACGAAACGGGTCAAATTCGCCCATCCCTACTTCCGGTACCTCATTGTAGTGACAAAAAAAAATTCAAAATATCCCCCAAATAATTTTTTTTTTGCAATTTGATTGTATTGCACTTTCTAGTGCTTCTAATTAAACTGAATTAAAGTAAGTCTGGCATAAGATCTTTAACCTTGAGTGTGTGACTGCAGTAAGGACCATGATGAATATCTTGCTGCGGTTCGGTCTTGCCTGTCACTCCTGGGACGTCTATACAACCCTCGCACCTGCTGGCCACTTCCCGAGTGTGCGATCGCGATCGCACACTAAAGAAGCCGCCAGCAGGTGCGAGGGCTGTATAGATGACGTGACAGGCAAAGCCGCAAGACTGAGCCGCAGCAAGCAGGATGAAGAGCCGCATGAGGCTCCGGAGCCGCGGGTTGCCTACCCCTGGTGTAGACTTACATTTTTACACAAAATGACAGTTTTGCAGTTTTTTCTCAAAACATGCAGTTCTAACATTTTGGAAAGCAATGCCCACTAGATCCCTTAATGATCAATAAAAAAAAATCTGCCCCTGGAAGCAAGCTGATATAAAGTAAATGTTGGTATTTCAATAGTTGTTGAAGCTTAATAGATAAATATTTGTTTCATACCTGTACGGTTTATCGCATGTATGAATTCGTCTATGATTTCGAACACCAACATATGTAGAGCTTGTGTAACTGCATACATCACATCTGTACAATTTTGGGTTACACGATTTGCTGCCTTTAAAGACAAATATATTAAAGCTTTGAGTAATAAAGAAAAGAGAAATATCAATACATTTATGAAAAATTTGTGTAATATGGATAGTTCACTGAACACATGAAGCTCTAGAACGAATGTTGTATTTCATACTTAATATACAATTTGGACAGGAATTTTAAATAAATGAAATGTTCTATTTAAGATAAAAACATTTGATGTTAATGATGAGTTCCTTGATTACAAGACAGGGGCTGACATATAAAGATAATTAAAGGAAAACTTTACATAAAGAATAAATATTTCACCTGCAGATAACTCATATCATATAAGTGACCTATCAAAATATATGAAAATATATTAGTTTTCCATGCATTTAATTTTATGAATATTCTCCTTTGGATTCTTATACAATAACGCGCTTTAAAAAAAAATAAAAAAAAAAAAAAAAAAATATGCATAATATTATTCTCTAACTGGCAGTTATAGGCAGGTTAAAAAAAGTTAAAAGGTTGAACTTCATGGACATGTCTTTTTTCAACCTAACTTACTATGTTACTATGTTGGGACCACAAAAAAAAAAGTTAAATCAGGGAAAACAAAAGCAGATGATGAAAAATTGAGTTTCCACTGTATTAGATATATAGCTTCCTAGCTAGACTGCCAGCATTTTACAGCTCATACTAATGAATTATTTAAATCAGTGGCATAACTACTCTGCTGTGGGGAGCCAAGACCAGATAAAGTAACCATGATAACCTTCTGTACTACCTGTACAGTTACATCTGCCATTGTGGCGAGGGACTGAGGCTGAGGGTGCAGAGTATAACCATCAGTGCCCCTATTTTTTTTATGACAACTTATAAAAAAAAAAATGTAAAGTACCTTCTAATGGCTGCTTGTCTTCATTATCGCCACTTGAACCTTGCTGTTCATCACTTGATGTAGACAGTGTACGGTTATCTGGACGATTACGGTGTTCTCTCTCGTGATTCCTTAGTTGTGACTGCAAGAGTAAAGAAGCATGCTACACTGTTGGAGCTTTCATTTCATGGTCCCCATCACAATCACACACTATTGTTAATTATTTCAGAAGGCAGTTAACATCCTGTATGATTTTTGGAAACCGGAGTACCCAGAGAAATGTCACTCAAGCATTAGAACAAAAAAACTCTGCAAACGGTGCCCTGGTTGAAATTGAACATACAACCCCAGTTATAAATGCCTCGATATTACCCATCTTACAATAGGAATGGCACAAAAACCTCTGTCATACGTTGGTGCTTGAAAGTTTGTGCACCATTTGAAGAAGCAAAAAAAAAATAAAAGTAAAATTTGATCTGCTCTAGATGCAACCCCAACAAGTCAAACATTGAGGAAGAAAATCCAAAGTTGCATATTTGAGTGGCAAAACCTATAGGATTCTCAGTTCATTTGAATGGGAGTCAGGTGTGGGGTGATCAGATGTGGGAGGCTCTGCCTTTAAATAAAACTACAGAAATCTGGGTCTTCACTAACCATGCATGCTCTCAACATCTGATTGTGTTGTGTGTTATAACTTGAAGATTTTTGATCCCCAGGTGTGATCTACCAACAAAAGATCAGAACAGTACAAGGCCTGTAACTTTCAGAAAGAACTCAGGCCCTGATGAATGTCACGAGTCCTCAATTACAAGAACAGTGAAAAACAATGCTGTGTATGGCTAGGTTGCAAGGAGAAAAGCCACTACTACCCTAAAAAAACTGTTGCATGTCTACAGTTTTCTAAAGACCAACTGGAATATTGGAGGAACCTTCTGTGGGTTAATAAGCAAATAAAGCTTTTTCAAGCCTAAAGTTCCATGTTTGGCAAACCGTGCACGCTTAAGAGCTTTTCCCATTTGTCAAAATTTGTGGTGACAGGATCATGGTTTGGAACTTCTTTTCTGCACTGGACCAGAACGGCTTGCCATCATTGATGGACATATAAATTATGCCAGCAAATTCTACAGTAATAAGTCTTGGTTACCGTCCATAAACTTAGATTTTGAAAATGGCTGCTTTCATGTTTTCGGCCTATCACCACTTAGCTCTGCTACATGTAGCTGAGCAGGGGTGGATGCTGTACTTGTCAGTTTAGTTTTATGGAGGTGCATAACGGAGTCGATCCACTTCTCTCAGCCTGCAAAAAAAACATAGGAGGAGAGCAATGGAGCCAACACAGCGTATCCTCAGCCTTAAGTTCAAGAGAAAGTGGGTCATGTAGCTACACAGCAACTCATAACACACAAGTTAATTTACCAAACAATGATTAAAACTGAAAAATGAATATTTCGCAATGGCCAAGTCCTGACTTTAATCATATAAAAGGACCTTAAGTGGGCAGTTCAGGTTAGAAAGCTAAAGGCCAAACTACATGGGACATTTTGAATAGATTTTTTGGATCAGCCTTTATCTGGCCCGCAAAATCTTGCCATTTAAAAAAAAAAACAAAAAAAAACTACTTATCCCGACTGCAGTGTGGCAAGTATTTTTGGTTTTCAGTTCTAGTTTAGATCTGAAAAACAAATCAGTTTTTAGATCATATTCATGCAGAAATATTACATTACAAAAGTGTTCACAAGTGCCACTGTATGATAGAGCTCAAACATAAAATTTACTTTTGTTGAACTACAACACCGAACACGCCATGCTGCACCGTGAACCGTAAGTTATTATTGCCCTTTTAAGACCCACATAACGAAATACGAGATTATTCTATTAAAAGAAAATTCACTCTATATTTCTCCCAGTACATATTTGTGGGTCGCCATATTATTTGTTTGGCTGAGGCATTCCCAAAAATTCAGTCCCTATACAGCTCTACTGCCAAATCTAACAGCCAGACGTACTAAGTTGTTCTGCTGAGGACTATAGAGAATGCTTCAGTCGAGTATGAAAGTGCAGATTCCTTTAATGTTTCTTTATAAACCAGGAGAAAAAAGGTAATTCTGCTCAAACAATTATCTATCCCTATACTATCCAAAGGGCAATATTGTACAACTTCTTCCATGAATTGAGCCAATTATGCAATATATTACAGCTTTTCTGGATTTAATTTTATAAAATTTTTCAAGGCATAAAATATTATTAAACCTTAGGATAGAGGAAAGAGTATTTCTACTGGTGCTTCTTCCCTGAGATACCACTATAGCATATATTTCAAAAGTATATATCATATTTAGAAAAGAACTGTAATATGTTTAGGGATGCGCTGAATCCAGGATTCAGTTCAGGATTTGGCTGAATCCAAGTGTCTGGCCGAACAGTTTGCAGTTGTGCAAAGTGTTTCTGAATTCATAGTTTCCCTACCAGGAAGAGTAGTTAAAGTTAATGAACCTGATATTTAAAAAGACATCTACGAACTTCTAGCTCGCTTCTTTTAAGGTCATCTTCGCATAAAAACAGGTAATTTCCATTTAAACAGCAGGCAAAATGCACGTGCTAAGGGGCCCTTTTCAGGAGTTAGATATGAAGGGAAGTAACACTACTACCACGGATTTGACACAACTACAAAATACAGGTATAGGATCTGTTATCCAACCCCAGTTATCTAGAAAGCTCTGAAATACAGGAAGGCTGTCTACCATTGAGTCAATTATAAACAAATAATATTTTTAAAAATGATTTTGTTTTGCTCTGAAATAATAAAACAGTACCTTGTACTGCATCCAAACGAAGATATAATTAATCCTTATAGGTGGCAAAACAATCCTATTGGGTTTATTTAATTTTCAAGATTTAACAGATTTAAGATATGGAGATCCAAAATTACAGAAAGATCCCTTATCTGGAAAACCCCAGGTCCTGTGCATTTTGGATAACAGGTCACATACCTGTACTTGTAGATGTACAGTTATTTATTGTCCCTCCATGATGCACATTAAAAACAGGAAAAGACAAAACCAAATACTATAGTTTTCTGAAACCTGATCAAGTTAACATGGACAGACTCACACCCACCAGTTATAAGGGCTATATATTTAAAAAGAGTAGTGATGATTCATATTTTCCATGTCTGGTCTCAAATCTTTGCATAACATGAGGAAAAGGGAGGCTGTATGAACTAGGGAAGAAAATTACAAAATTCCTTCGGGACCTACATTTTAATTTTTCCCAGCAGAAGAAATAGAAACAAAAATCTGTACAGAGAATCCTGCAAAAAAGGGTATATCTCAGACAAAGAAGAAATGTTCAGTCTAGTGTCATAATAATATTAAAAACCATTTAAGGTTAGTGAATATCAGAAGAATTTTATACACTTACCTTATAGTAAAAGGATTCGGTACAATGTTTACAGTCATACATTCTTGTTTTGCAGTGGTTTATCATGTGGTTTTCCAAATCACTGCTATTATCAGCTATATGTTCACAAATAGGACACTGATAGGGCTGCCTCTGTCTATGAACTCGCAAGTGCTGTTTTATGTAACCTTTGTTGTCACTAGAGTAATGGCACAGGCGACATCGGTATGGACGTTCAGCATGAGGTAAGTATTCCACAACATTGCTGTTTGAGGCAAAGTCAACTGTAGATTCTGTTTGGGCATTGTCCCTTAACTCTCTCAAAATTTCATCATCTGTAGCATTTTGATCTGTCCGTTCCCTCAGTTTTTCAATGACTTTAAGCAAAGACATGCTAATACCCATCCTTATAGGGGTTTCTTTCAGCTCACTTCCTTCTTTACTTTCTTTAAGGTTAATCACATTCTTTCCACAGCCATCTACTTTTTCAGGTATCTTCGATGAAACTATTTTGGAGTACGTTGCATAGTTTCGATCACCTTCTTGCTGACCAGTGTCTGGATCTAGTGAATCCGGCTTACTAAGAATTCGGAGGCTGGACTTGGGACATTCAACAACACTGATAGGCATTGTTACCAGTGCCTCTGCAGCCAAAGAATGTAATCGTAGGCATTCTGAATTTGTTCTCCTTCTCGTTGGAGGAAAATTTTCATTACTTTCATGAAAATCACCAGTTTTAATTGCATTACTCCAACCTATGATAATCTCTTCATTTTCAACTGCATTTTTGTCATGGTATACTTCAACTGAGCCTTCACATACAATCTGGGAATCATGGGGGACAATTTTCTTTTTGACCGCCAATTCATTACTAATCAAGAGTGATTTCTGCGAAACAGTTTCTTCAGCACTTGGCAAACGTTCCACAATTACATTTACATGGCCTTTATTGTTCTGACTACAGCTAATGATTTTTTGTGCAGAAGAGAGCAGACTATCTGTAATCACATTATCCTGATCTGATAAGGAATCATCTACTACCAGAACTTCAATTGTATCTGGATTAGCTGCTGAATTTATAGTCTCTGTATTTTTTACTGTATTTTCTTGTGGCAAAGAATTGCATACCTGACCCTTGTCACTTGCAGGTATTTGAGAGTTATGTCTACTTTCAGTATCTTCTGATAAAACAGATTCACTACCATGTGGACTATGAGCAACAGTGGAATCTGGCAAACCAGCAGACTCATTCTCCTCTTCAAATATGGGATATGAACAGTCAACCTCACCTGCATGCTTCCAAGCATGAGTTTTTAACATACGTTGTTGACCACAGGTATATTTACAAATCAGACATCGATACAATCCATAGTCCTCATGCGCATACCATTTTTTTCTAACTTTGTCAGGGAAATTTGGAGATGTAGATAGCTGCTTACATTGCTGTGGATGTGAAGTGTCCTCAGTCTCACAATGTTTTTTAATGTGACCTTCAAGATCTTCATGTTTCTTGAAGGTCACTTGGCACTCAGAGCACATAAGAATAATTTCATTTTGCTGACCGTGATTTTTTACGTGACTTTTTAGGGTTTCAAAAGATTGAGATAGGAAATTACAAAGACTGCACTGATAAAACATTGCCTTTCTGTCTCTTGGTAGAAAGAGGTCTGAATTTGAATGGTCAATGACTGCATCAGCTTTAATTCTTTTAGGACAAATATCTAGATCGTCTGATTTAGGTGGAGAAGCACAGCTTTCCTGAATATCTGAATGTATTTCTTGATCTGGATAAGAACGTTTTCTTCCTTCAAAACACCTGCTGGACTTATCACTCTCCACCATTGCCGATAGCTTTTGTATAACATGAATTAATGGGTCATGTTTGTGGTTTGTTTGATGAGCTTCTGGTTCTTCCATGGTTTGTATTGCCATGGTTACACATTCTGTATTTTCCATGATATCTAAAAAAGTAGAAAAAAAATGTGACATATATAGCTTAAAGAAGTTAAGGGAAAATAGCAACACACAAAACTTCCCAATATAAAATTATAACTATACACTCTGGGTAATGTCAAAGGTGAAGAAAAAAAAGGACCAAAAATACCTTTTCAGCAGTGTTGTTTGGTATCAAAGTGTTGAAAAGAATGCAATTACACATAATAGCTGCCTTCTACATATGCATGTTTTGGATTCCGACAGTGCCTAGGCAAAGGCATTTTTTGTTATGCTTATTGCCTCTCGTGCAATCGACATTCTTAAGGTATAGCTAGTACAGCAGCTAAACCTTCTGAAAAACATTATGCACTGCCTGTAAGATAATGCATATACAGTAGCTCTTCAAAAGAGAAAAACACACTTAGGGGCAGATTTATCAAAGGTCGAAGTTTGAAGTTTTTGGCCAGATATCGGTCTGGGAGGCCCGTCGGAAGGCCCCATAAACTAGCATCTATAAGGAGTATTGCAACTTTATGAATATGCTTTTACAACATTTTTTTAAATTAAAGTTTAATTATTACACAGCTTCATACATAGGCCCCTATATGTATTGCCAGTAAATTTCTTTTGAGGCTGTGTATACATTTCTTTATGGTAAATCAATATGTCACGTGTGACAAATAGTAATTCAGCCTAACAATTATGATAATGGAGAAGATTGCCGAAATGAGATTTGTGCTAATCTAATGATTCTGCAGCTAACACTGCAGCCAAGCAGGGCATGGAGTTATACTATCCTTTATTCTCATTTCAAAGAATTTATAAGTTGTGGTCAATTATACATAAACTGCCCCTTCAAATGCCTCTTTCCATTTTAACTCTAATTTATTCCACACTCAAAGTTTATTTTCAATACACACATTAATATGATCTTCTTAGAATTACCACACATTCTAGTCTGTCATTCTACCAACCCAATACCTTCTCATTAAAGTATTACGCTTTCAAAAATGCTACCATAAGTTATAAACAAAAATCTATTTATAAGTATATTTTTTGTCTGTTGTCAATGGAAAGTACAGAGCTTTTGGAGCTTTTACATTGGATAACAAACAGGAAACAAACAGCAAATAAACAAGAGTTTACAGAGTTCAATAAGATTATAGGGTCCTATTCACAAGAGTTTACAAACTGAAGAGTTAGGGATTTTAGAAACAAATGTGTGATTTATAATATGAGTGATTCATTAAGATACATTGAATAAGCTTCCCTAAACAGGTGGGTCTTTAGGAAGCATTTAAAAGTTTGGAAGGATGGAGAGAGTCCGACAGCTTGAGGCAGAGAAAAGCACAAGCCGAAAGATGTCTTATAAGAGAGAATGGGCTGAAGTGATAAGAGGAGAAGAGAGACAAAGATCTGAAGCAGAGCAACGGCTGCATGAAGTATTTTGAGGCCAGAGAGGAAATGTAGGGAGGGGCTTCATTGTTAAAGGAGAACTAAAGCTTAAAGGGATCCTGTCATCGGAAAACACGTTTTTTTCAAAACGCATCAGTTAATAGTGCTGTTCCAGCAGAATTCTGCACTGAAATCCATTTCTCAAAAGAGCAAACAGATTTTTTTATATTCAATTTTGAAATCTGACATGGGGCTAGACATTTTGTCAATTTCCCAGCTGCCCCTGGTCATGTGACTTGTGCCTGCTTTCTGGCAGGCTGCTGTTTTTCCTTCTCAATGTAACTGAAGGAGTCTCAGTGGGACATGGGTTTTTACTATTGAGTGTTGTTCTTAGATCTACCAGACAGCTGTTATCTTGTGTTAGGGAGCTGTTATCTGGTTACCTTCCCATTGTTCTTTTGTTTGGCTGCTGGGGGGGAAGGGAGGGGGTGATATCACTCCAACTTGCAGTACAGTAGTAAAGAGTGACTGAAGTTTATCAGAGCACAAATCACATGACTTGGGGCAGCTGGGCAATTGACAATATGTCCAGCCCCATGTCAGATTTCAAACTTGAATATAAAAAAATCTGTTTGCTCTTTTGAGAAACGGATTTCAGTGCAGAATTCTGCTGAAGCAGCACTATTGACGGATTCATTTTGAAAAAATGTTATTTTCCCATGACAGTATCCCTTTAACTAAAGTAGGCTATAAATCCTAGGAAACCACAGCCCATTAGCAGGGAACATCTGTGTCTCCAAAGATGACCCAGTAGCTCCCAATCTTCTTTTCTACTGATTCACTGCACATGCTCTGTGCTGCCATCATACAGGTCTTACAAAGAAATAACTGTGTTTATTAGTCAAAAATAAATAAATAGAATAGAAAATTACATATTAATATATAAGGGCTGCCCCCTGGGAGCCTAGGATTTACAGTGCACACGAACAAACAATACATGTTAGATCACCTGAGCCATTCCGTCTTTTGCTTCCACACTTCTTCCTTTTACAGTTAGGGCTGTAGTATTTCTGGTCAGGTGATCTCTGAGGCAGCACACAGACCATCACAAAATGGTGGTTCAAGGCAAAAGATGTAAATAGGCAATATTTACTTAAATATATATTCTAGTTTGGCAAGATTATTTAATATGCCACTTAGTTTGATAAAAACTGTTGCTTAAGTATTCCTTTTAGGGGCATCATTTTGCTTATTGTGAGAGATCCTCTGTGCTGCTACGGTTGATAATTGTTGTGGGTTAATTCGGGGAGATTTAGTCGTCTGGCGACTAATCGCCTCTTCTGCGTGGTGACAATCTCCCTGAACTGCCTTCCGTCTGCTTAAATGAAGAATCGCCTGTGCTAATGCACTTGCGGCGCTTTAATTTTCAACGATATACAAGACTGACACGCAGAGAGATTGGACTTCCAAAGAGGCGAAGGAAACAGAAGTGGGTGTGGCTAGAGTTTGAAACCTACATTTGGTTCTTTCAACTTTTCTTTCATAGACCCAACATATTCATTGAGATAATGTAATAATGTATGGTCTGTCTTAAAATATGTTGAAAAAGCAAATAAAAATCATTAAAAAGAAACCTACATTTGGGGGAGAGAAGAAATCCAACTCCACTGCCGTGATGGTCTCCCAGTCTAGTGGTATGACTGAATGAGAAGCCTCCATAGGAGAGGAGAGCAGGTGAAGCAGTGTCAGTAGGAGAGCCATGTTTTAGTGATAACCAGAAGGTTACAAGATTTGGATATAAAGATTATTATTAAAGTTTATTGCAATTGATCTAGCATTCCAGAGGGCACATGAAGACAAGGAAGATAGGGTGATAGCTTTATGTGAATGAGGTTTGCAGGAAGATAGGGTGATAGCTTTATGTGAATGAGGTTTGCAGGATTAGAAGTACTTGGAGATTGGAAAAGACATTGATATGCGTCTGTGTGTGGGAATAACCGAGGATAGCAACGATAAGAGAGTGGGACCAGGGTTTGGGGAGATGTCCCCAGCTGCAAGTAACAGCAATAAGGAAAGTGACACAAGGTGTGACCTAGATTTGAAAGTGTGAGCATTGCATTGTTTGATGAGTTCAGAGGGGAAAAGCGAGTTAACAGTGCAAGACAGTGTGCTTATATTGAGAGAGCGTGATGGGAACAGTGAAGAGTAGATTAAAATTTCAGGATAGTTAGATGGATGTTGGAGGTCTGAGGATATATGCAGACTGATAGGAGACAAAGA
This sequence comes from Xenopus petersii, assembly GCA_038501925.1. Lineage (NCBI taxonomy): Eukaryota > Metazoa > Chordata > Amphibia > Anura > Pipidae > Xenopus > Xenopus petersii. Next base: position 65,011,570 of record CM076678.1, read on the forward strand.
AAAAGAAGGCGCGCAAATTGAACCTAGTTAAATTATATAACCAGGCTTATCTTGTTTACAGAAGTAATGATGAGCAGTTCTGTCTGGATGAGATGTCCAATGTTTGCTGGGAGCTTCCATTCCAACTACTGATCAAACTCTGCCTAACCCTATATGTTATACTTAAAATTCATGTAATTTCAATTGTTACATCTGACGTAGCTTTCCTGCCATGTTCAACCCAGCCAAGCTTCCGCTTAATTTAATGCCCTGATATACAGCAAGGGGGTCACATGGGTGAGGGCAGGCAGTTGATAAATTAAGAAAAGTTTAAAGACACACAAGACTCTCCTGGTCCTGGTAATCTAACAGAATATCAATAGTTAAGCAATAAAAAGGACTGAGCCAGATGTGGCAATACAAGAGACATACCAACCCTTCGGTCAAGCAAGTAGGAAAGTTGCTAGATTAACTTAATAGCAATAGAATATATTGCACATACCCCACAGTTGAATGATTAGCAATTAAACTGTTTAGCAGCTGACTTGAAAGGCGAGTTGCAGAAAGCAAGGAGTAGTAGAGCTGATTTAGGCTCTGGCTAAACGAGCAGATTCGTCGCCCCAGAGACAAATCTGCTCTTCTTCAGGGCAACAATCTCCCCAGATTGCCTTCCCCCTGCCAGCTAAAATGAAAATCGCCTGGGGGAATGCACACGCGGCGCTTCATTTTCGGAAGTTGCCTCACGAGGAAACTTCGGGCGAATTTGGAAAACGAAGCGCCACGTGTGCATTCCCCCAGGCGATTTTCATTTCAGCCAGCCAAGGGCAGGGGAGGCAGTTCGGGGAGATTGTCGCCCCGAAGAATAGGAGATTTGTACGAGAATCTCCCCGAATCTGCTCGTATGGCGAAACCCTTAGCAGGAATAGCACATACCTGGAAAAGAGAGATGTATTTCAGCAGATATCCAAGAGTACAGCTGAAATAAATTCATCTCTAAGCATACCTTACTGGACTGGACTACTGGATAAGCAATTTGTGCTTATAAGAGTAAAGGTGTAATAAATGTTGTACTCTATATGTTGTTGTACTTAAAATACCTGTACTTTAAATTGCTGGACATTCAATTTTTATATCTGCCACAGCTCTCCTGCCATACACAACCAGGCCAAAAAAATCAAGACTGGGTTTCGAAAGGGGGAATCCTGTCAGTGGCATGATAAAATTAGAGGGCCTTCGTGGCAGAGGACAACCATCCATTATTAAGGGTCTCAGCATTTTGTAATGTGACACAGTCACAGGTTTTTGTGTGCAAGATCAGATCAATACAGCACCAACTTTTCAGGCAGCAGCGAAGTTATGTTGCAACTCAAATCTCAGTGCTGTATTTTAAGGCTGCTGTAACACAGAAATTACAGCAATTTCTACAAAACAAATTGCCATCCCCATGACTGCCTGGGGATGCAGCTGTAAGGAAGGTACTGCACTCAAAAAGACTTATAGTAAGACATTCTCTGGAAGCCCACACAATGTGACCTAAATGCTGTATCTTTGATTTAAAAAAGATTTTTTTGTTGAGCTGGTAAATCCTATTGAGCACAGTGCATGTGACAACGGAAAAAAATACAGCTCTATGTTCTATATATTCCTTAAAGTGGGCCAGAATCAGTGCCTCTTGCTTACAGTGGAAAGAGCAGACTTAATGCAACTAAGTCACACTTATGCTTAAAACAAACCATTGACAAACAAAAGGGGTGCAAAAGTTTGGACTCAAGGTCAGTTTATGAACTTTTATATATGGTAAAGGAGGCACTGTAACAGAACATAAACACACACCCTTTCATATATGTATATTGCAAAGTTTAATTGCTTAAGATGTGGATTGCTAAACTTATCAGCCCAAATCTTTAGCTCTAACCATCTTATAAATGACAAGTAAAGACGTGCAGTTTTCTCCATAAAATGGAACAATTTTCAATGCTGAAAACTTTTTTTTCTAAAAAGATGTCACTTGAATAAAGCATACATCCTATATTACGTCAGAAATTGTATCCATCAAATTTCCAGTTTCCCTGGAGTTTATATTTTTTGCCAGTAAGGCAACTCCCAATCCTAACAAAAACTTGTACCAGGTATGGGACATGTTACCCAGAATGCCTGGGACCTGGTCTTTTCAGGGTAAGGGAGCTTTCTGCAATTTGGATCTTAATAGCTTTAGCCTACTAGAAAATCATGTAAACATTAAATACACCCAATAGGTTGGTTTTGCTTCCAACAAGGATTAATTATCTTAGTTTGGATCAAGTACAAGGTACTGTTTTATTACTACATATAATTTGGGTAATTTGGAGCCTTCTGGATAACCGATCCCATACCTATAATATGTATAAAAAAATAATTATACATATAAACGGAAAGAACTGTTAAATTAAAAGAACAATGATCATCACGATTTTCCACTGAGAAAGTCTTTGCAAACCACCAGGGTAATAAAGTGGTTACACATTTCCATAGTTTTCAACTGTCTGCAACAGAAAGTGATTGTCAGTGCTTCCCCATATTTGAAGACTGCTACTGTAATTATTAAATCTTTTTCTGAAGGCGAAAATGTTATGAACCCCATCAACTTCACTTAGATACTTGGAGGTTTCATCTCCCACGTGTTACACAATATGCTGCCAGTATTGTGCACCGCATTATCCCTTAAATGACAGACAATTTTTTTTAAATTGCCAAAATATGTGGTGGAAGGAAACACTAAAATGTTAAGCCTATTCACGGACAGTTTGGCCCCTGTAAACACACAGCATTTTGTGTGTCATAAAACTCTATACACAGTAAATCAACGCCATAACATCTTTCTGAAAATACAAGCACTCAAAATGGATAAAGAGGTGGTTCACCTTCCAAAAACTTTCAGTTCATGGGGTTCATATGGTACAATCAAAATAATGGATTATTTTTTACCAACTTTCTAAGATTTTGATTTGAAATTTCATTTTCTAACATTTCGTGTTCTAGAACAGTGCCGTCCAACTTCTGTGGTACCGAGGGCTGGAATTTTGTATGTTGTACGTCGTGGAGGGCAGATATGGAAGACAGTGTTGACCACTCCCCGTTTAAAACAATGCCCATTTTACCACAAGAACTTTAAGACTATCCACATTAATGGTGGTAGCAAACCATAAAACCAAATGGTTGGTCCTCACTGCAGGAATATCACTCATATGTGAAACAAGTTTATTAAACCATATTTAGACACACAAATCCATATGCGTCATCTTCTCCTGTGAATAGCACAGCAACCCCCAGCACATCATTAACACCTTGGGGACTCCCTAACAACATGCACACACAGGGAGCATAGGGAAGGCAGAATACAGCAGGAGACAGGGAAACCTATCAGGACCACTCTGAACAGTTCATACTGTGCTACATACAGTGACAATACTGGCGTCCTCCAGCAGTTTGTATTAAACTAGAAGGAAAACCTTTTGGCGCAAAACCCCTCCCCCCGTAGGCCCCATCCCTCCCCCCCCTCAGGCAAATGCCCCTAAGTAGCTACTTACCCCTCGGCGCAGGTCCTCTCTCGTGGAGTTCACAAGCGCCATCTTATCCCGTGCAGTCTTCTTCCTGTATTCCCTGGCGTTTGGCGGTGCATTAGGAGCTATTGCCGGTTGGAATCTACTGCGCATGTACCGAAAGAAGAAATCGGAAACTTTGTGACTTTCGGCGCATGCGCAGTAGATTCCAACTGGCAAATGCTTCTACTGCGCATGCGCCTCCAAATGCCGGGTAATACAGGAAGAAGACCGCACGGGAGAAGATGGCGCCTGTGAACTCCACAAAAGAGGACCTGCGCCGAGGGGTAAGTAGCAATTTAGGGGAATTTGCCCGGGGGGGGGAGGGGTTTTGTGCCAAAAGGGTTTCCTTCTCCTTTAAGTGTTTACAGGTGAACAATGTGGGCAGTTTTAGTCAGGGTCTGAGTTGTGAACAGTACAGGGTTTAAGGGGTGTGAATAATAGAGGTGTTACATGTGTGAACAATGCAGGGGGATTACAGGTGTGAACAATACAGGGGATTACAGCCTGAATTTGAGGTGTATACAATGCAGAGGCCAGTTAATTTCCGCACTGATACCTTTTAAATGTACAAAAGGTAATTAGGCACAGCAGGAAGATTTTCATGTGGGGAGGCCACACATAGGGGGGTCGGGGCCAGATGTGGTACATGGGCCGCCACAGTATATCCACAGTAGTAATAGATCAGGTATGCGACACAAAGAAAATGCAGAAATGTAAAATAAAAATGTCCAGAAAAATTAAGGCATCAGTCTCTAGAACATCACTGTTTAGTTCTGAGATAGACACTCCTAGAGGGACTATCATGCTGTGTAAAAAGTTTAGTGATACATTACCGGTGATGTTGCCCAAAGCAACCTATCATCAATTTGATTCCAACAGTTAGAAAACAAAATCAAAGATCTGCTTTGAGCGACATCACTGGTAATGTTTCACTCCACTTGACAAATAGACCCCCTTTTGCTCATTACTTCCAGGATATTGAACACAAAAAGTGCGCCTTTTTGGATCGAAGTGTGTAAAACGCAAAAGGCTACAATGAGGGACAAACATTTTTGCCACAAGACTGCCTGATTTACAACCCCAAAAAAGAAACAAAATTGCATGGATAGGGAAAAAGGAGTGTCAGGGGTCGGCCTGAACCCACCCAACCCGCGGGTAAATCTGTAGGTACCAGGTTGGCCCGCACATCAGTAATCTATATATCTGAGTGACCTTAACAGGAAAAAAGATTCATGGCATTCGGAGGGGAGGATGATTTGTGTCATACTTTACTTTCTCTGGGTTACTTTAAAGGGGGAATTACCCATGTTATGGACAAAGTCACTTAGGAAATTTCTGGAAATTGACAGAAAACAGTTACACATTTTACATCATATTATCTGCAATGTTTTCTAAAACACCAAGTTAAAACATTATAAATGAATTCAAGGGATTGATATCCTATATGCATAGGATAACAAAACTGTCTTGTAAAGACCCCAAAACATTGAACATGAAATTTCATGAGCAAAAACATGTAATCAAGAACAATTCTTTCCTAGTACTGTATACATAAGAACAATGCAGAATGCACTACAATCACTGACCATGATAAAACCTAGCGAGACAAAACGAAAAAGAAAACTGCTGGTGGAAATTACTGGTGAACCTGCCCTGTTCCACAAGTCTCAGTAAGTAGTTCACCTTTATTAGGTATAGCTTTTAAAAATGTATATTTTCTTATTTTTTACCTTTTCCAGCTCAGATGGGGATCATTGACCCCTGCAGTCAAAAACTATTACACTGTGCAGCTACAAATTTATTACTATCCCAATAATTCAAACCATGATTGCTAGGGTAAATTAGAACCTAGCAACCAGATAGTTGCTAAAAAGACCAAATGTGGGAGACCTTAAAAGTATACTGTCACGGGAAAAAATTTTCTTTCAAAATGATTCAGTTAATAGTGCTGTTCCAGCAGAATTCTGCACTGAAATCCATTTCTCAAAAGAGCAAACAGATTTTTTTATATTCAATTTTGAAATCTGACATGGGGCTAGTCATTTTGTCAATTTCCCAGCTGCCCCAAGTCATGTGACTTGTGCTCTGATAAACTTCAATCACTCTTTACTGCAAGTTGGAGTGATATCACCCCCCTCCCTTTTCAGCAGCCAAACAAAAGAACAATCGGAAGGTAACCAGATAATAGCTCCCTAACACAAGATAACAGCTGCCTGGTAGATCTAAGAACAGCACTCAATAGTAAAAACCCATGTCCCACTGAGACACATTCAGTTACATTGAGAAGGAAAAACAGCAGTTCTCTCGTAAAGTGCAGCCACAAGTCACATGACTGGGGGCAGCTGGGAAATTGACAAAATATCTAGCCCCATGTCAGATTTCAAAATTGAATATAAAAAATCTGTTTGCTCTTTTAAGAAATGAATTTTAGTGCAGAATTCTGCTGTAGTAGCACTATTAACTGATGCGTTTTGAAAAAAAAACATGTTTTCCGATGACAGGATCACTTTAAAAGAAAATGATAATAGAAAACAAACACACAAAGACAATGTGCATTTGAACTACATTTTATTAGAATATTTATTTTCCTTTAAAAGAGAAGGATAGTCATTTTATACTTGGGGTGCCAAAAGTTAGGCACTACCAAGTGATTCTATTTACTTACCCGTCACTTCGGGCCAGTGCTCTTAACAGGAGAAAACTGAACTGGCCCAGAGTTCTGCCAGCGAGCACCATGGAGCGATCCTCTTCTTCATTTTTTCACTTTTCAAATTCCTGGGGCAGACACATGCATAGTAGAACAAAATAGCTTTTCACTCTACTCCACAAGCTTGAAGAAAAAAGCAGGAAAACTATCGCTCCATGCTCGCTGGGAGATCCTTGGGCCAGTGCAGTTTTCTGCTGAAAGGAGCACCGGCCCGGTAAGTAAATGCAATCACTTGTAGGTGCCTAACATTTTGGCACAACCCAAGCATAAAAGCACTTTCCTTTCCTTCTGAACTACCCCTTTACATTAAAAATAAGCAATATGGATCTGTAAATGCAAATAAATTACAACAAAAGTCAATAAAAAATCACAAAAAACAAAAAAGTGTGCATGGGTGTCTATGTATGCTGTATAAACCCTCCACCCCCCTTCAAAAAAAAATGTATGTTTGTGCTTGGGTCCTTTTATCCACAATCTGCATATTGTAGAACTGTTGCACTAAAACCACACGCAACATATTAAGCAAAAAACAACAAAAAACGAAGTAGTGCTTATTTCCTAAAATAACACATTATATAAAGAATATAAACCGCAAACAATACTGTGGTATGTGAGGTTGATTAGAGGTCAGGCTTACACTGCCTATCAAGCAGTCTGGAATGTGAATTCCTTAAAAGGCTACACTTCTCCATTTAATTCTGCCTCCACGTGAGTCATAAAACTTTGGTCTAAATATCTGCAAAACAAACTCCTTTGTTCCGAATGTGACAGATATATCCTTTAAATAATGTAGAAGCTAGATAGTTTTTTCTTAAAAGGGACAGTAATTTAAATGCAAGAGTTGCAATATCTAGCAGAATGAAATTAAAAAAAGTTAAGTGAAGGTTTGGAAGGTTACTAGAATGAGATTTGGGTTGATGCTTATTAAGCACCATGGATATGTGCAATGAGTAATAACTTTTAGAATGATTTGCAATTGGTTTTCATTTTTTTTTATTTGTGGTTGTTGTGTTATTTAGCTTTTTATTCGGCAACTCTCCAGTTTGCTAGGGTCCAAATGACCCTAGTAACAATGCATTGATTTGAATGAAAGACTGGAACATGAATAGGAGAGGGCCAGAATAGAAAGAGTAATAAGTAGCAATAACTATACAATTTGTAGCTTTACAGAGAATTTGGCTTTACAGAGAATTTGTTTTTTTAGCAGGGCTGTGGAGTCGATACATAAATCCTTTGATTTGACTACGGTTTTAAAAGGAACAGTAACCAAAAACTGAAAGTGTATCAAAGTAATTAAGATATAATATACTGTTGCTATGCACTGGTACAACTATCGTGTTTGCTTCAGAAAGACTTATTATTTATATAAACAAGCTGCTGTGTAGCCATGGGGGCAGCCATTCAAAGCTGAAAAAGGTGAAAAGGCACAGGTAATAGAGCATAATAGATAAGCCCTCTCCACTAGTGGTGTTTTATGTGTTATTTGTTATGTAACCTCTGCAAATGCACAGCTTTTACCAGTGCATGCCAACAGTATATAATATGTTAATCACTTTAAAATGCTTTAATATTTTGGTCTTCCTGTTCCTTTAATATACTAATGTATTTTTCATGTTAAGTACACAACATGGAAGGCATCTTAACACTGCTAAAGCTCAAAAATATAAACCACATCCGTTGGTAATTCTAAATCATCAAAGTTAAACTACATAAAGCATTTAGCTGTAGAATAGCTACAATCCAAAATTAACCAAGTCCAAGTATTATTCTTAAAAACACAATTGCTTCTGCCAGATCCTCCTTCACAGAAGCTCTGAAAACTGATTTAATTATCTGTAGTGCAGTATTTAAAGTTATTAGGAGTTTAAGTTGGTTTTGGTGACACCAATTCCAGATACCCAAAATTGCTTCCGCTTCCACAGCTTTGTTTTAGATAGGGTTAGTAACCCCCATTTGAAAGCGGGAAAGCGCCAGAAGATGTAAAATAATAATAATAATAAAAAAAATATTAAAAATAACCAATTGAAAGGTTGCTTAGAATTAGCAATTCTATAAAATACCAAGTTAAAAAAGGTGAACCACTTCTTTAAAGTTGCTAGTTGCTAGAAACCCCGTCCCCAAAAAAAGATTAATATTAGACATAGTAACATTATAATCATTACAAAAACTGGTCATTAATGATCAGTGATGTTACAGTTCTTAGCACTCAAGTATGCAATTTTAGATTTTTCAAAGCCAAGTGGTATCACTGAAGCAAAGAAAGAAAGAAGCATTCACTGCCCTTTACATTCAGATTATGCATCCTATAGGCACTGCTGAAAAACGGTTTAGACTTTTTCCTGGGCGAAGTAATGCAACAGATGTAAACTATATCCCCCATATGTAATAAAAAACACAAATGTTGCTCTTGTGCAAAAAGGACCTGATAGCAAGCAAGAATATATCTGTTTTTAAAAAGGTTACGAGCAAATGCTACCAGCTGATTGCTACAGGTATAGTTGCCTATAGTAACCAAACCTAGCACTTTTTATTGAATAACTCCATAAGATTCCCAAACTCAGTGTTTAGCCGATTTCAATAAAAAAATAGCATATTAGGGTGGTAGTAGGCCTAAACTGCATAAGGCAAAGTATGTGTGAGAGTAGGGCTTATTTACGAATGCTTGGCAACTTTGCCCTGGGCAGTAACCCATGACAATCTAAGTCATTAGTGTGTTCAGTCAGCTGCAAGTAAAAATTGCAAAAAAATGATTGATTGCCATAGGTTACTGCCAGGACAAACTTGCCAATTGATAGCAAATATGCCCCGTCAATGATATTAGCAGCTTCAAGCTCGAATGCTTTGTGTCAACACGGTCATTGCCAATTCTAGTTTTAACCAGTATCTGAGAAATATTACAGCACACTGATGGCATTAGTACAGGTGTGGGGTCAGTAATCCAGAAACTATTAAAGGAATTGTTCAGTGGAAAAATAAAAACTGGGTAAATAGATCGGCTGTGCAAAATAAAAAATGTTTCTAATATAGTTAGTTAGCCAAAAATGTAATGTATAAAGGCTGGAGTGATTTGACATATAACATGTCAGTCAGATCAGTACTTCCTGCTTTTCAGCTCTCTTGGTTTACACTGACTGGTTACCCTGGTTACCAGGCAGTAACCAATCAGAGACTTGAGGGGGGGCCACATGGGTCATATCTGTTGCTTTTGAATCTGAGCTGAATGCTGAGGATCAATTACAAACTCACTGAACAGAAATGTACCATGTGGCCCCCCTTCAAGTCGCTGACTAACTCAGAGTTATAGAGCTGAAAAGCAGGAAGTTGGATTCTGGCTGTTTTATTAGACATCTGTTCACTCCAGCCTTTATACATTACATTTTTGCCTAACTAACTATATTACAAACATTTTTTATTTTGCACAGCCTATCTATTTACACAGTTTTTATTTTCACACTGAACTATTCCTTTAAACACAGTAACAACAGGTATTATTATGTATTATTTCCCAACACCATATCTACAAAGGCAATTGTAGCATTTCCTTAACAATAATGACAAATATATTAATATTATGAATTTACTCACTCACTGAGTGCAAAAGCTGACACCCTTTGCATTCATGTTGCCTTAACGTTCCAAGAAGCATTAGAATTAATTTTGCCTGAAGGCTTAAAGTTTGCAGATGTGCTTTTCGTACACAATGACATTCTAAAAAGTTAATTGATCAACAAAATCACAAACCTGGAAAGAAACCTGGTATATGCCAATCTTAAAAAACATTAAGAAAAAGAAAAACTGTATATCACTTTGCATAAAAAACAGTCACGTGACAACTTTAACCAAAAGAATACATTTATAAAAATGATCAGAGTTTATCAAAATTATTTTAACACTGCAAAATTTAAAGCTGCATTATCCTTCTAGATCAGATGTTGCTTCTTGCATTTGTATTTTAGGCAATGAATGCTAGCTGACTAGATTTTGCAGTTTTACACTGTACATTTAAATATGTTCTGTTACAGAATTTAAAATTTCTCTGCAGATTCTCTTCTTCATGCCCCTCACCATTTCCAGCAAAGCTTATTTTTAAAAGATATATCATTTTCTTTCTCTTGCAATGAAAAGAAAGATGCAGAGAAATTCTCAAATACAGGCACGTTTTAAATACATTTACGGGTCTGTTTTTCAAAGCCTCTGCACTACTGAAAGTGTTGAATCTTGAGGTTTACAGCAGCTGTTGAAAACCATCTTAAGTATGTTTCCGCAGAGATCTCAAGAACAAGAAAAAAAAAAGTAAAAAGAGGGTGGGAGCAGGGTTACTATTTTAGGATTTTTCTATGGCTATAATGCAAATGTTAATAGACATAGACCAGCACAAGCAATGCTATCATTGTAGCACAAGCTATTTAGTGGTCTTTGTGGAGGAAGAGCAATTGGAATGCTGCTACTACAGTTCCCGCTATCAACAGACATGACTTTTTTAACAACACAAGCGGTTATATATGTATATACATAAAAAAAAAAAACATCAAATTACTCATTGTGAAGGAGTAAAACTGAAAACAGAACAGTCAAAATCAAGAATATGGGATATAAAATAAGTTTTTTTTTTTTTTACAGTAAACTAAGAGAAAGCAATTTAATCAATTTTCTCTTGCTAAATGACATTTTTCCCTCATTAATTAAGTAGATTATTTTTGTTCAAATTTGTATTCACACCCTGGTTTTTGTCCAGCTATTAATAGCACTGTAATTGTTTCTCAGGGACAAGTAAATGAACACATTTCCAGGGGAATGGGTGTGTAGTCAAGATAGTTGTCCTGGAAATACTTCATAGAAAAAAAGGTCCAAACAGACAATGCACAGCTGCAAGGAGTGAAAAAAACAACATTGGTCCATTGTTAAATTGAGTAAAGTATTCTATAAACATTCTACAATCATTGGTTTGCAATTAAAACTTTAATAACCCTATTTTATTTAAATTAATTGGATTTTTAAAATGCAGTGCTCTTCTAGCCTACAAATAATATTGGCGTTATTCTAAGACAGATAAACTCAAGGGATTGCTGGTGGCTATACTCCATATTAAACCCTGTGGGAATTCATGTGTCAAATACTGAAGTGTCACCACAGCAGGTCTTCATGGTTTTTTTTTTTTTTTTTTACTCTATAGGTCACTAAGTCTTAAAAATACTCCAAGCCAAATTCAGGCATTCAATTAATGCAGGAATGTCCATCCATTTGCCCTTCACTAGCTGTCAAACTGAATTTCCCATGGTTCAACATCTGAGGATGCTGGGAATTGTAGTTAAATGCCGCTGGTAGTATGATGTGCAACCTTTATTAATGTATACAGTCAATCACCCAGTGACCATAAAACTAGCAAAGCAAAATACACTATTCCAGCATTCTTTTACATATGTACACAAAATGTCCTCACAACATTATTTTTACACTGTGTTGTAATTAATGGGTGGGGTCGGGAAGCCATATTTACTAGACACTAGAAAGCATCTTCTGAACGACCAACTAGAAATTACTCCAGCCATCAGTATTCAGTTTCCTGACAAATAATCTAATGCCAGGGGGTAGTTATAAGGAAGCAGATACTGCCAAAGCTCTGGCACAGACTACAGAAGTATAGGTGGGCCCTAAAATGATGTTGGTCCCATGTCTAGTTCAAGATAGGAATGTTAACCCTGTTAAAAAAGAGAAGGAAGCTACGGAGGCATTTTATTGGCAATAGATTAGCTGCAATAGTGCAAGCTAGAATGCTATATTAAGGGCAGGACTCACGGATGATTCCGCCACGATCCGACATGCTGCGCAAAAACGCAGGCTTCACATCGGATGCGATGGAAAAAAGGTAAGTAATTCTATTGTCGGATCGCGTTGCAGCGCTGATGCGATGCCACTGTTGGATGCAGTCGTGTTACGTCAACAATGCGACACAATCCGACAATAGCATTACTTACCTTATTTCCGTCGCATCCGACGTGACGCCTGAGTTTTTGCACAGCACGTTGGATCGCAGAGAATTTGTCCGTGGAGTCCTGCCCCTATTCTGCAGAATGTTTTACTATACCAGAGTAAAAAGCTCTAGAAGCTCTCTGTTTGTTTAGGATAGCAGCTGCAGAATTAGCTTGGTGTGACATCACTTCCTGCCTTAGTCTCTCCCTGCTCACTCATAGTTCTGGGCTCAGATTACAACAGATAAGGGGGGGGGGGGAAGAGGAGCAAACTGAACTCACTCCCAGGGCAAGGAGATTTAAGTTGAAGGCAGGAAGTCTGATACAGAAGCCCATGTGTACACACAAGAAACACCATATTTCTTTCTATTGTGTACACATGGGCTTCTGCATCAGTCTTCCTTCTTACAGCTTAATGGCTAGTCCACACGGGGAGATAGCCACGCGTTTGCGGTCGCGGCGTCAAAGCGCCGCGACAGTCGCCGCGACCGGGCTTTTTCAGGCGACTGTTGAAAAGCGCATCGCCTCGTGTGGTTAGCACAGGCGTTTTTACATAGGCGCCCATACAAAACGGTCGCCTGCGCCGGTCGCGGCGACTGTCGCGGCGCTTTGACGCCGCGACCGCAAACGCGTGGCTATCTCCCCGTGTGGAATAGCCCTAAACCTCCAGAGCTTGTGCATGCTCAGTTTGCACCTCTCCCCCTCCCTGCTGTAATCTGAGCTCAGCGCTATGAGGAACTCAGGCAGGAAGTGATGTCACAACATGCTAATATGGCAGCTGCTATCCTATACAAACAGAGTGTCTAGAGCCGTTTACTCAGGTATGCAAAAGTATTCTAAAAAATAAAATAAAATGGTTTTCTAGCTTGTACTGTTGTGGCTAATCTGTTGGCAATAAAATACCTTGGTAGCTTTGCTTCTCCTTTAACTACATATACTGGGCCCACTTTCTATGCAACAATGTAATTAGGGCAGCATGATTGGGGGGTTGTCCTCAGTTGAACTCGGAACAGTCTGCAAGGAGTTTGTACATTATCCCCATATTTGGTGAGATTTATATTTGCCCCAGCAGGAGCAGGGAGTGATGTGAATGATATAGAATATGTGTAAAACACTGCAAGTATGTGTTGGCGCTATACAAATACCAGGAAAGAATAGTGATGACAATGTTATACAATACACGCATTCTGTCAGGCATCATCACTCCATGTGTTAAGCTGGCCATAGACGCAAAGATCCGATCGTACGAATCGTGGATTCGTACGATTTTCGGACCATGTGTGGAGAGTCCCGACATTTTTCGTCCGTCGGAGATCGGTCGTTTGGTCGATCGGACAGGTTAGAAAATTTCTGTCGCCTGCCGATAATATCTCTTCGTGTATTGCCGATCGTACGATTTTCACAGGGAGACTGTCACTAGTGTTGTCAGACATAAGTATCGTACGATTGCTGTCAGGGGCAGAACATTGGCTGATCTGTTCTAATTTGATCGGAATGGTAAAGACTTTGATCTGGTTGATCGGAATGGTAAAGACTTTGATCTGAATGGTTAGTGGAGGGTCGGGAGATGGGAAAGTCCGATCGTACGTTGATTCGTACGATCGGATCTTTGCGTCTATGGCCAGCTTTACTACTGGTCCTTTACACGTCTGTATCAGAGCAATGCTACAGGGCGCCTGCTGTCCCGCTGTGTTTGAGTTTGTTTTCAGTGTACTCCCAAAGGGGGCAGGTCGCACACGCCTCCACCAAGCATGCACTGATCTCCCAACCTGTAGATCATTATACGCGGCTCAATTACAACTCCCGGGACGCACGTTTGTGCGGTGTAGTTCAGGAAAGACATACTATACAACGCCACATATTGAACATTACAGACAACTAACTGAATGCAAGAAAATGCCCGTTCACGGCCTGTTCGCATCACACATGGACCCTAGATCAGATTTAAAAACCAAGCCACCAGCAGAAACCTACCTCTCCCTCTGGATTGTCTGTTCACTCTTCCACCCCCAGTCCCACGAAGGGAAAATCTCCAACAACGGTCGTTCCCCCCCCACACACCTAAAAATAGAGCACGCACGCCGACAACTCTAGCCACAGCGCTTCAAAATGGCGGCTCTCGGGAGGTGGATCACGTGACCGAAGTTGACAGATCAGGTGGGCCGCGGCTCGGTTACGTCAGCAGGGGCTCGGCAGGAATTGTGGGAGGTGTGGATAACCATGAGGGTCTGTGGGCGGCGGAACCTGAGCTGCTTCTCGGTACTTGAGTGGGTGCTACAAGTGAACTACGCTCCTAGAAAAACATATTAAAAAAAGGCAGCTGAAACAAACCGTACGACGTTACTTTTAACACAACATCAGACGTTTGCGCTGCTGCCAATATTACATTTAACCCTGAAATCCATCAGCCCATCAGTGTTTTGTGTTAGGAAGCCACAAACAAAACAGAATCATAGTAGTTTCCTGAAGCAGTACGTTCTACATCAAAGTTTAACAAGTTGCTTACCATAAAAACAATATATGATAATGACTGTTGTGCTTGGTAAATTCATCCTTCTTTTTTTTTTTTTTTACCAGTTTTTTTTTTTTTTTTTTAATTTTAAAATATAGGCAATAAAAATGCATGATTTTCACCCACCATCTATCCCATCCGGCCTTTTTACAGCAAAAAAAACATGAATAATACAATATATTAATATTTATTGCAAGTTCATGTATTTGATCCAGTACCTTAGTTGAGGTATGTGCCAAAAATGGAATAGTGGATTTTTTTTTAGCTGTATGTGTTTTTTTCCCCCTTGAGAATAGTCCATTTATTAGTCTCATTTCAGGAAAGGCAGTGTCACACAATCATATGCCATGCCCGACAATCTGCAACCTGCATTCTGAATAGCATGAAACTTAATGTTTTCTTCCCCCACAGCTAGACTTTCAAATACAATAAACCACAAAATATATCCAATTTGAGGTATTCAACAATTCCCTGATTAAATTTTGATGGAGGTTGAAGACCGACCCATGCGGTTGATAACCTGACTGACATTCGGGAATAATTATTACTCTTTAATTACAGCCTTTATGAGTGACACTTCAGTCAAGCGAAAGGGGGTAATTATTCGGTCGTGAGTGACAATTTTTTAAAAATGTATGCTTGTCAGTGACAATGATGGACACTTGCTAGGCGTAGAAATCTAAACCTGCCATGGTTTGTTGGCCAATATGACTGACATTAAGGGTATTCACACAAAAGCTGAAACTATAATGAATCGGTTATAATATTTATGAGTGACAATCTAACAATGCATAGGGGCCCTCTGTGTGGACATGAGTGATACTATTTAGATGTAAGTGAGATTCACATGCAATGAGAGATACTAAAGTAGGTCTGCATAGCCTGCACTTTATTACCACCTGTCATACACAGCTAACATTCTTCATTAAATGTCACGCAATGGCAGGTATGACAGTGAAAAAGTAAATGTGGCCTAAAGGTGCGCTTGAAGACAATATGCATAAAATATTTCACCATACACTCGTATTTTAAAAAGAAGTAATTGCACTGCATAGTAATTTTCATGTCTTGCCAATGATTTTCAAGATAGTTGGCAGAGAATGAAATTTTTAAGGACCTAGCTTTATAAACCGAGTTGGGAAAAGTCAGTTTCTGACTAGAATCCTTAACTATTAAAAACCGAGACTATCTGAAAAATGTACAAGCACTGCTCTGTCTACCTTTGGCACTTATCATTTGAAAACATGGTCGATGGCTGTGCTTTTTAAAGATGGAAGAGGGTTGCAAAATGAAGCCTTAGTATAAAGGTCCAGGAATATCTGATATATTGGAAAGCACTGGAAATAGTTTTGTCTCATTCATTTGCGATGGACAGAGATTGCTTTTCTGTGTTATACAGTTATTTCCCACAATCTGCACAGAATCTATTTTTCTCCTCTTCTTATATAGAACTGCTAATTATAGCTAGTGCAGTACGCAGATGTTTCAGGCACAGAAAGTCTCTGCCCTTTAGAGTTTAAGTTACTCACCCAAGGCAACAAGGGCACAGTAGTTAAGCAGTGACTTAATTACTGCTCAACACATTTCTTATTTAAAGTTACTCTAGACAAACAACAGTAGGTAGAACTACACATCAACTGCAAAATGCATTTTTAAGGTAACAAACTAAATGTTTTGGGCAGTAGCCTTAGTCAGGTGTGGTATTTAACCCAAAGCATATCTTTTTTAGTCATGCATACTCTTGACATTCAATACTTAATTGGTTCCATAATGCATAACATAATGCAATTGTTAGTGGTTGGATTTAATTTTGCCCACATGCTACTCCCAAATCCACAACAATGTTTAAAAATACACATTCTGAAGTTATTTTACATTTTACTGGAAACATCTGTATACACTAATCAGATGTATGGGCATTAAACTGTTTATTGCCATTAAATAAATACATATACACTTTACCTGTACTTTTTTTTATATAATTTTCGGCCTTCTATTTAAATATGAAACCATTTGTGTAGTTTTGCTCCTTTTAAAGTGTACACTAAGGGGGTTATTTACTAAACTCCAATGCAAAAATCCTGAAAAAATTTGTGATTTTTTTTAGTATAAATTCAGACTTTTAAAAAATCCCGAATTTTTCGGAATTTATTATACCCTGAGCATGGGAAAGTCAGAATCAGAAAATCCGGCATCTCAGACCTGTCGACGTTGTATATAAGTCAATGGGAGAAGTCCCAATGATTTTTTGATGTGTGCTGGGTTTCGTGCAACACCTCAAAGTTTTTGGGCAGAAAGCATAAGAAATCTGAGTTTTCGGGTGAAAAATTGTGAAGATCAGATTTTTTCTTACAAAGCAAATTTTCTGGAAAACCTAATAATAAATACACAGAAAAAACCTGTGCGGATTAGATCTGAGTTTGTGGCTGGAAATGTTGAGATAAATTCGGACTTTGATAAATAACCACCTAAGCATGTCCTTTTAAGATTATTGACACAGGTTGTTATTTTAGCCTATGCTTCTGTTCCCTATGTTGCAGTAGCTATGCTCCTTTGAATAACATGAATATCTGTGTATTATGTTCAGACCTGCTTTGTTTCACTCTCAGTTGTTTTCATAAGCATAGCTTAAACCTTTGTAGTGGAAGTTAGTTGCCAAGATTTCTTGGGAATCTGTTGCTCTAGACTTTCAACAGCTAATTAGACCTGTAAAAAGATATCAGTATTACTTTTTCACCTCAAGGCTGCCCTGTTATTCCTGCTCAAAATTATGCATCTGCTTAGTATTAACATGCTTCTTACAACATTTTATGTATAAAGTATGAATTGACCTTCAATAAAAGCATATGACACAGTCCACATGTTTAATTTAGGATTTTGTTTTGTAAGATCTGTAATATCAAAGCTTTACTTCTTTCTGGTTGCATCTTTAGGGGTTTTATTGAGGATACACTTTTTTTCTCTGAATGCAGGCTAGCAAGGTAGGGAAGACGAGTGTCAGTGTTTTACTATTATCTGCAACAAAGACAGAAATCTCAACAATTAAAGGGATGCTATAATTAACTGGAAATGCTGATTTGTACCTGAATAAACTGTACCTAGTTTAGTTAATCAAATTACTATTTGATAAAAATGATTTACTTATACAGCGAAACCTCACTTTTACATGTTTTTACGTCTTCCTGCATTTTATACCTTTTTTTTTGTGGTCCCACCAATTTATAATGCATTTCAATGGGTACTTTCCCCTGATTTTATATGTTTTCCTGTATTTTACACCGATATTTTTTTCAGATTTTGCCAAAAATGGGTAATAGTTGGTTAAGATGGTTTGTCCTCTGTGATTGTTATTATTAGTGAGTTTAAGGGGTTTAAAATACTAACCAGATGCATATTTTGGCATGGTTTTGTCTGTAAATAGTCAAGTCCTGTTAGTTGTTACCTCATACATTCATGCTTTGAGTTGTGCATGTGACTGTCAGAGAGGTCTTGCACATGCCTCCCCATACTTAACCCTTGTCATTAATACAGTAAATATTGTATTCCTAAGTAAAACAGACTCCCATGCTTCTATTTTTGAGTACTTGAAGAAAAAGTTGCTTTAACACATTTCCCTGATTTTACATTTTCCTGGATATTACACTATTTTTTAAAATGGGGGTTCTAGTGTATACTGCTTTGTAGTATCATGGGTGACATATTAGATGAGTAGAATTTCTTGTGGTGAGAATCAAGTGGCAAAAATAGCTAAAAAAATGTAGGATAGACAAGTGAAAGTGATAATGGGGATGCTTATACTTGATTATAGGTAAAAGGGAAAAGTGTCTTACATTTGATCAACTATATCCACATACCATGTATTGGTATTTATTGGTGCTGTTATGAAAAGATGTGTAAGTCTCCCTTTATATTAAGATATATACCATTGCATGCTTACTTAAGTACACCTAGGGGCACATTTACTTAGGGTCGAATATCGAGGGTTAATTAACCCTCGATATTCGACTGTTGAAGTTAAATCCTTCGACTTCGAATATCGAAGTCAAAGGATTTACCGCAATTCGTTCGATCGCACGATCGAACTATTCGAAGGATTTTAATCCATCGATAAATAATTTTCCTTCGACCAGAAATTTGTTAGAAAGCCTATAGGTTTTACTTGGCGAAGTAGGGGGTCGAAGTTTTTTTTAAAGAGACAGTACTTCGACTATCAAATGGTCGAATAGTCAAACGATTTTTAGTTCGAATCGTTCGATTCGAAGTCGAAGTCATAGTCGAAGGTCGAAGTAGCCAATTCGATGGTCGAAGTAGCCAAAAAAAACATTTGAAATCCGAAGTATTTTTTCTTCTATTCATTCACTCGAGCTAAGTAAATGTGCCCCTTAGTTCTTTTTTAAGGGTGTGGATCACTCCTCACTGAGCATAAATATGTGGTGCCATTTCCCATCAAGCTGCTCTAAAACATTTTTTATACATTTTGGGTATTTAGGACAAAATACAGCCGTATCAGTAATGAATTTTAGGCAACCCAGGGATCTACAATATATTGCTCCTCATTTATTTTGATAACCCTGAACAGAAGAGAAATAATTTTTTTAGGCATGCCTGCTGGCCACTGTATTTTATCTTGGGTTAGCTCCCCCACAAAGTCTTAATTTCTTTCTAATTGGGACTTTAGTGTTTGCATGGTAGGCCCAAACTTCATATTAGTGCTTTTTATTTTATACTGATGTATTGCAGTACAGGTATTGGATCTGTTATGTGGAATTCTTGGGACCTTGGATTTTCCAAATAAGAGATCTTTCTTTAGATAATATATTCCATTTATACTTTTGTAGTTATAAGATTGCTTAATTAAGACAGAGATGATCAACTGCCCAAGCAATATTCCTGCTGTATTTTTCTTGGTAAAAAACAAATGGCATACAGTATAAGTCCCTTGTAATTGGTATGAAACTGTAAAAAGCAAGTATTCAGGTATAACTACACACATACTAAGCATACATAAACAATGACATACAGACATGCCCATGCATGCACGAAAACAAAGACACCCCGCAGACATACTGACATTAAAACACACATAGATGCACGTAGACACTCAAATATATAAACAGAGAGACAGATGCTTAAACTAACATACACAGACATTTATGCTAGACTTTTTAGATAATTGTGTGCAAAAATGCTCAGACCCTTTTACTAATTCTTTCATTTTACTGAATAGCACATGCTACACTGAACTCTTGTTCTCCGTGACATTTATTTCAAAGAACTGAAACTCAAAATTGTCTTGCTTTTACTCTGTAAATGGTTTTATGCATAATAAAAATCACGAGAAAAACCTTGTGTGTTATGAAAGCTGTAAGTTTACACAGGTGAGAATGTTGCCCCAGAAGACACAGCTAGCTTAACTGACTTTCACCAATGCCACATTTTTATAAAATATAGAATACCATTACATGATATTGAAGAGTGGTGCAAAATAAAGACATATACAGCAAGAAATTCAGCATCAGTCAGAGAAAAAATTGGTGAAGGTTTATGGTTTATCAGGGCAATACCATACACAAGGACAAAGTAATAGTGGAGCTGCTAAACATAAAAAGGGTGAATGACCTGCATTGGACTATTTTACAAACCTCATCCCGGTCCAATCTGTGGAACTATTTGATCACTCGCTGTACAAATTTACCTAAAAAGATTTAGGGGCCTATTTATAAACCCTCAGCAATCTTTACTGAGCAGTAATGATAGCTTTGTTAAAGGGGTGTTTAACTTTTAGTTTACATTTAGTATGTTGTAGAATGGCTAATTCTAAGGAACCTTTCATTTGATCTTCATTTTTTCTTTTTTTATAGTTTCTGAATTATTTGCCTTCTGACTCTTTCCAGCTTTCAAATAGGGGTCACTGACCTCACATCTAAAAAAACAAATGCTCTGTAAGGCAACACATTTATTGCTATTGTTACTTTTTATTACTCATCTTATTATTCGGGCCCTCTCATATTCATATTACAGTGTCTTATTCAAATCAGTGCATGGTTGCTAGGGTAATTTGGACCCTAGTAACCAGATTGCTAAAATTGCAAACTGGAGAACTGCTGAATAAAAAGCATAATAAACTTCAAATAATAAAAAATTGAAAACCAGTTGCAAATTGTCTCCATCATACTAAAAGTTTAATTGAACAACTCATTTAAACATTACCATTACCAATGGTTTTATATTTTACAATTTATTCCAGAGTGGAAACTTGTCCAAATCTTTAATCCGTCCATGCCAGTATTTGGACAAGTCTTGTTATTCTTTGGGCACAAGTAGCCAAAAGGGGATTTTAAAAAAATTATGTAACTTTTCTCAGAGTATTTCATTGAGCACTTATTATTTTACTGAGCAATTTTATAATTCATTCTCTATTTTAGGAAAAGTTAGAAAGTTGTATTCTTTTCATCAGGCTTAAGCTCAACAGCTCTCTTTAAAGGCTAAGAATGTCAATGACCCTAACTATCTATGCACTTCCTAAAAATTTTCCTAATATCAGTTAACTCTAGGGATGCTGACTCCAAGGGGCCTATTTATCATGCTGTGTAAATCATCAGTGAAAAACATCACCAGTGATGTTGACCATAGCAACCAATCAGCAATTAGAAAATTCCTGACACAAAGAGGCCTATTTAATGTCAGATTTTAGAGGTTTTTGAAACCACAACTAAACTCACAAACTCTAAAACTACGAATGTCATGACATTAATAAAAAGTTCTTTACAAAAAAAAATCCAAAAACTTCTAAAAGTCGGAATTGATTTAAAATGATCCAAGATCAGGGCAGCTCCCATTGACTTCTATAGGACCGTTCACAACTTTTACCTTTTTGATTTTGTATTATTGATTTTCGTGGGTTTTTTACACTAAGGGGCAGATTCATTAAGGGTCGAATTTCGAAGTTAAAATTACTTCGAAATTCGACCCTCGAATTGAAATCCTTCGACTTCGAATATCGAAGTCGAAGGATTTAGCGCTAATCGTTCGATCGAACGATCAAAGGATTTTTCGTTCGATCGAACGATTAAATCGTTCGAATCGAACAATTCGAACGATTTTAATCAAACGATCGAAGGAAAATCCTTCGATCAAAAAAAGCTTAGCTAGCCTATGGGGACCTTCCCCATAGGCTAACATTGACTTCGGTAGGTTTTATCTGCCGAAGTAGGAGGTCGAAGTTTTTTTTAAAGGGCAAGTACTTCGACTATCGAATGGTCGAATAGTCGAACGATTTTTACTTCGAATCGTTCGATTTAGTTCGAATTTGAACGAATTTAACCAATTCAATGGTCGAAGTACCCAAAAAATGCTTCCAAATTCGAATTTTTTTCATTCGAATTCTTCACCCGAATTTTGTGAATCGGCCCCTTAATAAATCTCACATTTTTAGAGCTTTTTTAAAAAAAAAAATAAAAATAGGAAAACCACAATTTTCTTTTGAGATTCTTGAGAAAAAAATGAAATTCGATTGTTAGTAAACGGGCCCCAAAGTGTTTTTCTTACCATTGTGACAACCGGTGTGAACAGAGACTGGAAACAAAATACCTATTGTGCAGTAGTTAACAAATAATTGTTTCAATATCCCCAGAAAATGATTAACTGAACAAATCAACAGCACAACCTTCATATATAGTAAGACTATGCAATTGAAATGCACAGATTTTCAATAACCAATGAACTCTCTGTTGTCTGATATTTACTGAGGTAAGCTACTTTAAATTTGCGTGATAGATTTGCTATAGTCTGAAATGGTGTCATTTGATAGTTCAGCTGTTTTTGGAACCGTAGATAGATTTACTATATAGTTAATTGGTATCATTTTTTGCTATTTCAGCTGAAAGCTTTACCAGACCAACAGATCATTTTATTATAAACTTTTGTTGCCTGTTTATCACATCGTACTTTACAAGATGTGTCTGACGTGAGTTGTATGATAGAACAGCAATATGTGCATCACACTATTACTATATACAAGATGTGTCTGACGTGAGTTGTATGATAGAACAGCAATATGTGCATCACACTATTACTATATATTTATAAAAACACACATACCTGTTAGGGGTTGTTCCCCTTTGCATTTGGTTTTAATTGTATATTATTTGTGTTTTTTGAATCATTTAGCTTTTTATTCAGTAGCTCTCCTGTTTGCAATTTCCGCAATCTGGTTGCTGGGGTTCAAATTACCCTAGCAAACATGCATTGATATGAATAAGCGACTGGGACATGAATACGAGAGGGCCTGAATAAAAAGATGAGTAATACAAAGGAGCAATAATATTACATTTGAAGCTTTACAGAGCATTTGTTTTTAGATAGAGTCAGTGACCCCCATTTTAAAGCTGGAAAGAGTCAGAAGAAAAAGGCAAATAATTACAAAACAATAAAAAATAAATAATGAAAACCAATCGTAAAGTTGCTGTTCTATAAAATACTAAAAGTTAACTTAAAGGTGAACCACCCCTTTAACATTATACCATGTAATAGGGCTGATACAGAACCATTTGTAGTGGAGATCCAATGGCCATCTTCTCACTGCAATGTATTTAGTGTTGACATAAATGAGAAGAACTGCACTCCAAAGCTAATAGAGTTACATTCATTTGATGGTTCTTAACATCATTTTTCTTTCATTTGCTTACAGAAATGTTTTCTGCATCCCTTGTTATTTGTCATGTAACTGGGAGAGAAGGAGCCCATGAGCAGTCATCTACAGGTCTGTTTTTGTGGGAAAGGCTCAAAATTTAGCAGCAAATGTGGTCTAAATTAATCAGACAATGTTAGTAGTTCAGCTTCCTGCACCTAAATAGCTGAAAGGAAAAAGAAGGAAGCTAATCAGTGAAAAAATATTCACAAGAGGCATTGCAATATTTGAAAAGGCAAAGCTAAAATCTGGGTATCTATTATTGTTTTTTAGGTAGTTATAACACAAGGATTTCTAATACCTGTACCTGCAAAAAAATATAGAGGCACTTTAAAATATCTGAGAATGTTTTATAGAAAATGCCACTTGCAGGCTTGCATTTATAGCCTACAAAAAAATCATTAAGCCTTTAACCTAGCAAACATTGAGTTTGACTGTAGAAGTCGAATGACCCTGGAGTCTTAGGCCAGGGAAAGAAGTCTTATAACATCGGAATCTGCCTAGGCTGGAAATAGCAGCCGGAATGAAGTAAACCCACCATGACCTTGAGATGGCAGCAGAATTACAGTTTATTCTTCTTCAATGTCCAAAAAGAATAGCAAAGTAAAATGCACTGCAGATGAAAAAAGATATAATTTTATTATTCGGTCATTCGGTCAATAAAATGTATTTGGAATGACATATACACTGTATGCATATTTTATTAGTTAATAAGTAAAGTGGAAATTCTCACTTAGCCTTAGTCTGGTGGACCTAATTCAGTGCAAAACAATAGAAGTTAACCATTATCTCAAACATAGCAATCCATTTTAAACTATGAAACGTATATTTTCTTTGTATTAATGCTTATTAATGTTAAAACAAATGGCTTCACTGAATAGACTAGCTTTAGGTAACTGCAAAAATTGGGACTTATGTATAAAGTGATAGGGTTTTTGCATGCAAGAGAGTGCCATAACTGTAACATAACATAAACATAATCATAAATGTGTGTCATTTAAGCATATTAAATTACCCAGTGATGACATCTTGATGATGATCTTTTTCATGGACAGTTAATATGAATAAAATCTAATAAGGTATGTTTATTTTACTATGCCCACACCAAAGAAATATATTGTACTGGGAATCATACTGTAATATTACAATTTATAATATAGTATTTTGCTTGCATTTCTGTTTTTTAGATGAGTACAGTTTAACCATACACAGTGAATTTGTTGTAATAAAATAAAATAGAGTAGCTTAAAGACAAAACCCTATTTACAGATGGAAATATATATTTCTAATTTTTAGAAGCTAAGCTCCCCTATTCAAGCAATGACATATTCACGTTTTATTGCTATACATTATGCACCATCAAGTGGATAATTTATTTGGATTTGATTTTTTTAAATAATTTGTAAACATATATCTTGGTTTTAAAATATTTATTTTAATGAAGTACAAAAAAATCCCAAACTTTTAGGCAAGGTTACCTGCTATTTCCACTCATAATATATATTTCCCCACTTAATAATTAAAACACTAGAGATTAGAATTAGAAGATTAGAAATCTTAATAACACAATATTTCCAGACTTGTCTTTAAAACAAGGACAGATATGGAATATGACTAATTCGGGTATGCAAAGCTTTCCACACAACCTTTCATTTTTAAGGAGCACAGGTTTAAAAGGGTTACCTGCAAGTCTTAGGATTCTGAAAATAAGATTTTTTTTGTATTTGTAAATGTTATTGATTATTTAATAATATGTAACTGAATAATTTTCTAAATCTTAGTGTAAATGCCTTAGAAAAGTAAAATTACAAATGACTTATTTCATTCCCATCTTACTATTCTTTTGCCCCCTCAACAATTATTTTATAGGACGAACAAACGTTACGCTATAGCTGGTCAGAGGACAAACTCAACCTTTGGTAATAATAGTTGCATGTGTATAGATAGTATATTGCCACAAGGGTATATTAAACTGGTATGTTGTTAATTACAAGTTTGATTTTATGTTCAGAATATACCAAAGGCACAATCATCTTTCTATTCTACTCTCTGGCAAGATTAGTTAATTTAGCATCAAATGTCAAATTTTGATTAGTATATCCTTTTGAAATATACTGCCAATATGTACACACTTTCAAAGTTTTAACTAATCTTTTGTGTTCTTCATCATAAAGTTACCAAGAGAAAGAGCAGGGAAATCTGTTATTGTGCAAAATTCTATATGTATATGCTAAGGACAGCAATGTGGGGTGCTATATACACATTTTTATTGTTCATGTATATGCATTATCTTCTGTATTTGCAGATCCCTATCATATTTGCATATATATGTTCGCTATGTTTAGTTTTATCAGGAGCCAATTAACCTTCCAGTATATATTTGGAGTGATGGAGGAAAACAGAGTACCAAAAGGAGACCCATGAAAGCACAGTGAAATGATGAAAATGCTTTTCTTGACTGGATTTTAACTTAGGACTTGAGCATAGTGTATCCACCATAAGGGAAGGTGTGGGATTTTATAATGCTTTTATAGAAATTCTACATAAAAAAATTAAAAAGCAATGAGACCAACATGTTGGTTGACTGTACAACAAAATGCAGGCAACTGTGAAACCCTCCATAGTTTGAAGACCAAATCGACCACTCAAAGTCGGTGACTTCCACTGTACGTGAATGAGTTCAAGTGTATCTAGTAGATGCCCAGGCTGGAGAACAAAATTAAGGGACCTATATACATTGTTGCTCCCAATGGCCATTCAAATACTTTGATGATTTTAAACAAGACTCTGCAAATTCCAAGTTGAGTATTGTGTCCAGAAATAAAGTTGCAGAGAAACCAACCTGGTTAGAGTGAGATGGGCTAAAAGGAGCCAAAAAGCCCTTCACAGTGACATTCAGGGAGTATTTATTAAAGGTTGAGTTGTGAATTTTTTTGAGATTTCACTGATTTATTATACCCCAATGCTACAAAAAGTCAGAAACTGAAAATCATCCATCTCAGATCTGTCAAGGTCCTGTATAAGTCAATGGAAGAGGCACCTATCTCAATTTGAAGTTTTGTGGTTTGCCTGAAAATCCGACTTTTTCTGGCAAAAACTCGAAAAAATTAGAGCAATTTGGGGAAAATGGCCAAAAAATTTGAGCAATTTGGGAAAAAAGGCCAAAAATTGTTAACGATTTGGGTTTTTGCTCGATATTATGATTTTTTTCCACTATGGGAGTTTGGTAGTGTTTTTTTTAATAAAATATGAGATTTTAGTAAATTACCCCATCAGTGTAAAGCCTTCTGAAAACAGAAAGTATTTACATGCCTCGTGCTATAAACATAACATTGCTGTAAAACCAAAAATGAGAGGTTTTAATGCACCCATAAGGAATTATGGGTGGAGAACACATACTGTAGCATCGATGCTAGAAAATATATTTTAAAGAGATTTAAAAATATTTTTGGTGACTCAATGAGAGTTTGCACTGAAACTGCCACAGAGATTATTTATACACTGCTTTGAGCAGGTAGGTCTGGTTATCAGTGTAAACAGTGCTATCTATAAAGTCATAGGCTAAATGAGGGTATCCTGCCAGTTTTAGAGGTGGCACATTTGGCTACAGAGCATCTCACCTATTTTGACACTAGGCAGTTGATTAAGAAGTGTCTGTGTTTTAGTGGCTGAGCAGGCCCAAAGTCACAATTGGCCCTCACTTTCAGCTTGCCTTGGAATGAAAGCTAATGTACAACAAAGTTGAACTTGATATAAATAGATGCAAAAAATTGCTACTCATATATTTATGTTTCCTCTAAAGAGACTGCAGTGTGTTTTTGTGTCTTTTCTTGTGAATGGAGCTACTCTGCAGGGAAAGTGCAGGGAGCAGGACAGCAAACATTTAAAATGATACTAACATATTTCTATAAAAATATGTTGGAACATGTCAGTGTTAGAAAAGACAATATTTATTTTCCTTTAAAAAGTGTTTCCCAAACTGTATTACTGTATTGTTATTGGTCATCATAAATATTGTGTCAGAGATTAGTACATCTCAAAAGCAGTTTGAAACATAAAGCAGACTTTTTTGAAAAATAATACCCTATGTTTGACCTAATTCACAGTTTAGTGTACATCTTGCAGTCTCGCTAGGGATTCTTTTTCTTAGTTGTAGGTGGAATGTTATGTATAAAATACTTACCAAGCAATCTAGATACATTATCATTACTGGGCAGCTCTTTTACCTCCACAGCTTCACTAAACAGGGTAGTGAGCAGCTACAGCTGGTATGTACAATAGGGCAATTTTGTGACTGATACTGCTCTCAAGTAGACAATTAAGGATTGTAAATGTTCATTTGAGTCAAATTATTTTTTTCATCATAATATTTTACAGCCAGGGGCTTGTTGCTTCATACAGTATATTTCTTCAACTTTTTTATTCGACAATACCCTTGGGTAATTCTAACTTTGCTACAGACTGGGATCAGTGGCGTAACTAGATGTTGCTGGGCCCCACAGCAAATTAATTTTAGGGCCCCCAACATATCCAGTGTTTGTCCTGTTTTACCAATATATGTTCAAATTGCTCATCAATGAGAGCCTCATGGGGCCCCCTGTACCTCCTGGGCCTCCCTGCAGCCGCAGGGTCTGCTTCCTCTGTAGTTACGCCCCTGACTGGGATGCCTAAATAGTTGTATACTAATAATAGTTAATCACCAAAAGTTGGTAACCAGTGGGTAACCTTGGCCCAGCAGTGAAAAGATGAGCTCCAATTCAATTTACCACAGACAGTGAGATCAAAAGTACAACATGGGGGATCTATGCGTGAAACCTCTTCTCAGTGCTCACTAGATGGAGGCAATGTTTTGCAAATCCCAGTTTCCCAGTATCTTTCATTAATGAAAGAGGTTTAGGGCTACTGGATTGTCAGCTATTGTAAGTTGAGTGTGATCCTGTGAGCCAACAAAAGGTAACATTTAAAAATATCAGTACTGTGAATTTGTGCCAGCATTGCTTTATTAGCAATAGATCTTGCCAGATAAATTGATTGCCTTCTATGAGGAGTTCAGTAGAAACCTAGACATTGAGGAAGCAGTGGATGTGATTTACTTAGATTTTGCTAAATAATTTGAAGAAGGTTACTGATTAAATGAAGGAATATTGTCCTGAAGCATAATATTTGTACACAGAAAGAGAACTGGCTGAAGCATAGGTTACAAAGAGTGGTGATAAATGGAACATTTTATAACAAAACATTTGTTGTTTGTGAGTACCACAGGGGTTTGTCCTTTTTTTGTTTATTAATGAACTTTAGGCTGGCAGTGTAACTACTGCCTCTACTTGCAACTAATAAATAACATCTTTCACATGAAATGCCCTAACTGCACTCTACTACCAATGTGCATCATTCAGAACCTAATCTGTGTTTCATTGCTGACTCATGGCAAAAAAAAATCAGTTCTGGCGCATTAGGCTCTTGCTGTCAGTAGAATGCAAAGGCATCCCATCATGGCGCATCCTGGCATCAACTTCCAACAGTCATGCATCAAACATGAGCTACATAATCAATGAAGTGATGCTCTTACGAGGGAGTGCACTTTTTTTGTGCTTTACGTTACATAAATGCAAGTAATAGTATATGTAGCATGTTTGGGGCCTCCTTAATTTAGAGGAATTTGGATTTTTTTTAATTTAAACTTTGTAACACTAGGCAGTGTCACTTTGTGGCTACTAAAGGATATAAAGTGTTTTGTATACAAAGGGCATTAACTTCAGGGATGAAAGCATAGTTTTTCCTCTATATAGATGCCTGGTAAGGGTTCGCCGTGAGGACGCGGTGCAGTTTAAGCCCCAGTTCTTAAGCAGCGTTAATAGTTTCTTGGGCTGTCGCTGCCTGAGGCAGCAGCCCTGATGTTGCCACCTTCCCCACCCGTACCTCTTTGGCATAGCTGCATCTCTAGTGTAGAGAGCACTTTTGCGCACTCTGCACTAGAAGAGTCAAATTTCTGTTTAAAAAAATATAAATTTGGAGATTGTGGTATCTGTTGAGACCAGGGCCGCCATCAGGGGGGGACAGGGGGGAGTGTTGTACCGGGCCCGGAGGGTTTTAAGACTGGAGGGGGCACGCCGTGCTGCCCGGATAGCTGGCCGCGCTGTCACTGAGCTGAAGACTACGGAAGGGAGAGTGGGCGGGAGCCTGTATCTTCTAACTGCTCTGATTTGTCAAGTCCCGGTTAAGCCACATGGTGATTGGATGGGTGAAATTTGAACCTCCCCTTCAGTTTATCCAATCAGCATACAAAATTACCGGGACTTACATTTCACTGGCAAATCAGAGCACAGGAAAGCTAAAGACACAGACACCGGAGTTTCCCCGAACCCTGCAGCTGAAGTAAGAACTTCTTTTTTTTAATAACTTACAATTTTTAAGTAACCTGTAGGGACCCTGCCACCATTTTTTTCATATTACTTGTTGGGGCCCTGGCCACCAATTTTTATATATAACATATAGGGGCCCTGTCCACCATTTTTTAATGTAACCTGTAGGGGCCCTGGCAACTTATTTTCTATATAACTTGTAGGGGCCCTGACCACCAATTTTTTAAATATAACTTGTAGGTGCCTTGCCCAGGAATTTCATTTTTATCGCTTTGTTATACTATGTTTTTATTTTTTTCAATAATTTGTAGGGGACCCAGGCACTAATGTTTTTTTTATAACTTGTAAGTTGGTCCTGGCCAATAATGTTTTAATAAGTTGTAGGGGGTGCTCCACGGCCACCAGTTTTTTTCTTTAACTTGTAGGTAGGCCTTAAATGTTTTAGCACTTGTGCCTATGTAGCCTTTGTACTGATATGTGGGGAAGGGGGGCCCAAAAAATTTTGATGTGCAGGGCCCCGCGATTTCTGATGGCAGCCCTGTTTGAGACATATGTGTTTTCAAAGGGATACCTGTGTTTTCTCAGTTAGTAAAGAATTTAGTCCTTACTTTCATCTTTCCACTTAATGACCTCAGTTGTGAGTGGCAGTCTTTCTGATTTTAGATGTATTTTAATTTGCAATGAAGCTTCATGCATACTGAAACAAAGTGAACCACAGTTATTAGAATATCAGACCTGCTAGGATTTCTGAAATGTGGGACATTTTAGCCAAGGGCCCTCATCTTTGTAGATCATACCAAACCATGTATCAACTTTGACTCGACAGCTGTCAGATATAAATATAAGCAGTTTACTGTAGCAGACCAAAAGTACATAGACCAAGTGATGTTTCATGAAATTCATTTTTCTCTTTAGCTTTTAGCCCCCTTTGAGGTGCCTTTCTCCAATGGATATCACCAATCATCTAAGAAGAACTTTGGCAGGCAAGCTGAAGGCAGGAATTTTCACTGTAAATGGTCTCTAGGCACAGAATTCCTAATGTAGCATACATAATTTGCATTTGTTTATTAGCTGCTATTTAAAAAAGTCTATATGCGATTATATTCCAATAAAAGGGCAATACTCTGGGAGCTTAACCCTGAAGGCAATACTCTGGGAGCTTACCCTGAAGGTAGATAAAGCTTAGTCTTTGTGTAAAAGGGATAATGAAGTAGTATAATCCTTGGTATATCAGATGAAAGGTGAGTATAGGACAGGCCAAACCAGACTATGATTTGATGTAGTTGGCCAGCTTGAATATATTGCAATATATTGACAAACAATCCCTGTTTTGTTTAAGTGGAGTGCATTTTAGTAGTTTAATCCAAAAAATATCTCAATGTCCTTAATATATCGATAATGGATTGTGTACAAAAGACGTCCTGTCTTTGTTTGTATGAATTTTGTGTTCACAGCCTCATTGCACCCCCACTTAATGGTTAAAAATTAGTAGAGAGCACAACTTTTCCTTTTTGCTAAAGACTGCTAAATGAGTTCTGTATCTGAAACATTTAAGACAATTTATAGTTAGTGACTAGATTGTAATACATACACGCCTAGCATAAAGAAAAATATATGGAATGATCAAGATTATAATAAAGTTGCAAGAATGTCGAAAAGGCAATTACACAACTGCTGGGTGAACTCTGCAAAATATAGATCAGCAATAGCTATGAAAGGCTGACAAGCTTGGGTAGTAGTAACAGGTGGGTAGTAGTAACTGGGAGATGGAAATATTTCCCTTTAGAGGTGTGGTGCAATATTTCCCATGGTAATATGATCCTTCGCAGGTTCCAAAATAATTACATATTACATTTTTGGCTAACTAACTATATTAGAAACATTTTTTATTTTGCACAGCCGATCTATTTACCCAGTTTTTATTTTCACACTGAACTATTCCTTTAATGTAATTGCACAGGTATGTAACCCAAATGTTGCAGAACTATGACTGATATCACTCCTCTATTAGCTGGGTAGAGGAATTGTGAGAGCTGCAGTTCAGCCCATCTGTTCAACGCACAGCACCAGAGGTAAACAAACTAGATCAATACATCTCAGTTTACTGGTTCGTCACTGCTCTGCGTAGTTAAAACAAATAAAAAGAACAATTTCATTTCCAAAGTTTGCAGCACAAAGACACTGTAATAATAATGTCACTGGGGAGAGGTCAAAATTGTATGATGTTCTTGTTTTACAGAAACATAGCTTTTAAGATTTATTCCGTGGAATAATTCTTTCACACAAAGTAAGCTAGAACTTAGCTTTTTATTTATTTACATTTTATGTCTCTTTGAAGGGATTCATCTAATTTTTGAGATGCTTGACCTAAGTTTTTTATCTGCAAGTCATATTACTTATAGAGTGAAGAAGTAAATTACTGTCATAAAATGCCTACATACGTGCTAAAGCTTGACAAAATTATGCCCTTTTATACATTAAGGGAGCCCATAAATTCCTATTTTAAATTGCCCTGGCTTTGAGATCATGCAGAAACATATTTCATTTTAGCAGAACGAGAAAGCTTGAGAAGGGGGTGGGGGAATACAGACTGTTATCATTACCAGAGTGCTTGAAACAATGATAAAAAAAATATACACAGTGGCTCCATCTGCTGGAATGCAAAGTGATAAAAGCTTACAAAGAAATGTTATATTCAGACAACAACGTTGGCTCTCAACAGCCGATGGGCTGTAGTCTTAAAATCAGTTTTATAAAAACTGACTGAATATTGTTTGGATACGATGCATCTACACTGACATTGTAATTAATTTACAGTTTTTATAACTGCTTTTAAAAGATCAGTTCAGTGTAAAAATAAAACTGGGTGAATAGATAGGCTGTGCCTAATAATGTTTATAAAATATTTAGAAAGGCTGGAGTAAACGGATATCAAACATAATAATAAGCCAGTACCCAACTTCTTCCTTTGCAACTCTCTAACCTCTTAGTTAGTCAGTGACTTGAAGGGGCGCCACATGGGACATAACTGTTCAGTTAGTTTGATATTGATCCTTAGAACGCAGGTCAGATTCAAAACCAAACGGTTATGACCCATATGCCCCACTGATTGGTTACTGACTGGTAACCAAAGAAATAGCTGCAAAGCAGAAGGTTGATTGTTAGACATCTGTTCACTCCAGCCTTTATAGATCACATTTTTGGCTTACAGATGTCCATATTAGCTCCCTACCTTATTTTCTGCTGAACTACTACAAATAATCTGTGCTTTTGTAAATTGCCTGGCTTTAGGAACTCGCAATATACTTAATATATAGCAAATAAAATTCAACATACAGAGCTGAATATGAATTAATTCAATTAGGGCTGAACTCCATGGACGATTCTCGTCGGATCCGTCACATGTGACAAGTTGCAATGCACCATATATTATATGATTGCTTGAAAAACCGCAGATGCAACCCGACTATGGGATGAAGACGCAGCAAGTGGCGGTCGTGTTGTGTCAAATGCATGTAGTTTGTACCTGTGATTTTTCTATCACTCCCATAATATTTGGTGCCTGTGACTTGTTGCATGCGATGGATCAGTTGAAAATCTTCTGTGGAGTTAAAGGAGAAGGAAACCCCTGGGCGCAAAAATTCCTTCCCCCATCCCCTGTGTCGTCCCCCTCCCTCCTCCACCCTGGCCTACCTGTCCCCCTGGGCAAATGCCCCTAACTTGTTACTCACCTTTCTGCGCAGGTCCTGTCAACTGAGCTCACAGGCGCCATCTTCTCCCAAGCGGTCTTCTTTCTGTATTAATCGGCTCGTACTGCATGCACAGTAGGAGCATTTATATGAAAATGCTGGAAAAAGGAAAGTAGTTCATTATGCTGTCTGATAAGAAGAATTCCTCATTGCAGTTACTGCATGGGTTTCTCTTCTGCCATTAGCCAGCAGAAGTGCTATAGCCCCAGATAACTTGCTTTATGGAGTGGGAAAGCGAGCAATGCTTGGTGTGTCAGAAGCCATTGCTGCCACTGTATTTAATGTTCTTGAGATGCCAGTTCCCTCTGCATTAATGTATATGAAATAGCAGTACCTACAGCCTCTCATTTTATATTATGTGTATGGAAATGCCAGTACCCATGGACTGTCACTGAATAATGTTCTTAGAGTACAAGCTCTTGCTGACTCTTACGGTTTGTCAGTACCCACATTCTCTTATGTCATAAATGTGTTTATGTCGCCATTGTCTACTGCCTCTCATTAAATAATGTGTTTTGGTTGCCAGTATCCACTACCTTCAGTTTATGAAGTCCTTGCTATGCCAATAACCACTTGCCTTTCACTGTACAACATGACTACAATACCAGAAACCTTTTCCACTAGAGCAAATGTAAACCAATGGATAAACAACAGCTGGGGTGTTTCTGTATATCGACTTTGCATCAGAGTTCTGTTCTCTGTACTCTGGTATTCAAAACATTAATCTATCAGAAATGTTTCTCAGCAACTTGTTTACTCTGAGCTTTATTCAGTGGGTAATTTGCCTTTCCTAAATACTGTGTGATTGTTGTTTTTCAGCAATAAGTAAATAAATGCAATAAGCACGTCTATGTTCTTATTAAACTTTGTGGTGAGAGAAATCACTCCCACTCAGCAGGAAATGTGCATTCTCCAGTGAATCAGAGAGTTAGCATGCTTCACCTGTTCTGCTACTTTTATGATTTCATCCACTTTAAACATTATCATTTTGTGACTGTGCCTTATCATGCTTTTCTTCCAGACAATGAAGTAGAATGACACAAGACATGTGTCTGCCAATTTTATTATATATTGAAACTTTTACGATTTCAGAATTCAGGCATATGGAAGTAAACCTGCGATTGTAAGTGTGAGGCTGAATATATATTTGTTCTTAAAGGGTAAGAACACCATTAAATTATCTTTTACAATTTTATAGATGGCACTATTCTAAGCAACTTTTTAAATGTATTTATTAGTATTTCTCGTTTGTCTAATTCCAGTCTGCACTAACAGGGTTTTCCATTTTGGGCAATTACTGATTACCCTTTATGTGGGCACATTATCACATCCTGCTTCTGTCATACAAATCAGCTCATGTAGTTTATATTCTTTCATTAAGCATAAGGGTTCATTTAGATGCAAGCATTGGTTCCCATTGCACTTTGCATCCGCACACACACTTCTCATATATGTGGCATGAAACTCAAGTAAGAAGCTTTGCATATGAATGCCCATGTGTACCACCTATAGGGTAACCATTACAGGGAGGCTGCCATAAATTACACTGGCTAGTATTCCTTCCACTGTCAAGCTCAAATATTTGTGCCTCTGTATTTTACTGAAAGACTAATGTTTTTGCCACCAATAATGTATTGTTTCCCACTTTTCCACAATAAAGTTACACTACATCAGGCCTGCCAGAAATGTATATATTTCTCAAGGCCTATTGCTATTATTGCTATTATTAGTCACAGTGCAGGGCACAATAAAAACAACTATGCAGTAAAAAACACTTGCATGTTAAGGCATAAGTGAGCTCCTTCTATAACTTGCCGTTGCCATTACCCCTGAACATTGCAGGTTTTTATTAAGTTATGTCAATGTAAACAGCCCAGTTTTTTTTATTAATAAAGCCTTTTGTAATAGAGCATATTTTTCTCTAAAAATATATGCCAATCTCATATTGAAACACTGCCATTGTATGGGGCTGTTTGCTCACACACAAACCAAGGACATGCATACATGATACAGTTACAGTTAGAACATTTTTTTTTTCCTGCCAGGTGATCAGTGAGTGACAAAACTTAAAAAAATGATGCAGATATAAAACATGAAAATTGATTGGTAGGACAATTTGCAAAGGATCACTTATTAGAATCTTATTTAGCTGTTGGTTAAGTAGAACGCATAGTTCTACTTTAAAGGGCAAGTCAACTCCAAAATAAAAATTTGCCTAATAAACGAAGCATAATTCTAAGCAACTTTGCAATATACCTTCATTACGAATAGTCTGTGTCTATTGCTATTGAAAACAGTGTTTATCTGTCTCTTTCTATTCTCTGCCCTGATGGCTCAGACTGTTTATACAATGTAAGCCAAGCCACCTGATTAACTGACCTGTATTTGTTGGGGAACCAAGACTTTTGCAATATTGTTTAAAAAACAACAGGAGTAAAGCATATGATGCTTTCAATAGGAACTGTTTTTGCAGATAACTTGAAGAGCACTGAAACATTATGTAATAAATATATATTGGAAATTTGCTTATAATTATCTTTTATTAGGCAAAATGTTATTTAAATAACAGCCACCCTTTGCACACTTCACTTGCGGACATGTGAAACCCATACCACACCTACTCTCATTTACATAAATTTTGTGCCAATTTCTGGCTTATTTTTCCCCTTGTTGGGAATAAATGGCAATAAGAGCTCTTCTCCCTTTGAAGAATGCACCATATACCCGGTAGGCTGGAGATAGACACATGCTTTTTATATGCTCTTAACCTGCCAAGTCTAGGACTGGGTAGAGGCTAATTAAAGCAAACAAGGGGGGGGTTGATGCAAATGTTTCCATGGCCCCCAGGGCTAGGTGAATATCATGACCCTGATGTACAGTACAGTATCCCCTAAATATTGAAATCTTCTCTCCACAGCAAACCTAGGTATAATTCTGACAATTGGCCCTTAGTCCCTATAAAGCTACGGCTGTTCTCCCAATGTAGTCTCTTCATGAAGTCAAATACCATAGCCCATATAATATTAAACGGTATGGCAAGAGTTCTTTTTGATATTAATCAGCTCTTAATAATTAGGTCTTTCTTTCTTTTGCACAGCTTGTATCATGCCCAGGACCACTTTTCAGACCCACTTTAGCCACATGCCAGCAATGCAAACCTTTAGCACATAAAGCAAAGGGAAAATGTATTCCAACAGTGCAATATATTTAAAAGCTCATTTCTCCTATTTTCTCTAATTCATATGCACAGATGTCACTTTGTTTTGAGTCATAACTACAAAAGCACATTATTGGAATAAAAGATTAAAAAAATACTGATTGTATTGCTGGAGGAAAGTCATATGTTGCGCATCCTCAGAGGTGCTGTTTACACTTACACTAAGCCATTAACACTGAGTTACAGCTACTTCAATTGCTCCTATCCATTTCAGCAAAAATGCTTGGAAGGAAATAAATCTTTTTAGCTCTGTAAGGAAGCATTGAAAAACAAACATTTTATAGTCATTCTTCTTTGTTCTAATAACTTTCAAGTCTCATTGAATGTTAGTGAAAAAACAGTAACAATAAGTGTTTTATTTAACAGCCTTATTTGGTCTTATGCAAGCATGATTTACATTTTTTCCAACTATTAGTTGAATTTGACTTCTTATTGATTTAGTTCCACAGCTTTAAGCCAGTTTCCACCTGTGTAATCTGTAACAAGCAATCAGGCATACAGTCATAAAACTTAGCTTTCTTGCAACTTTAAATTGCAATGTGCCCCCATTTGTTCCAGTGTCCCAAGGATATGATTTAGAGAGTTAAGTCCACCTTTACTTTAATATGGCTAGCATCCACAAAACTGGTCTATTTTCTACTGACCTGCCAAAAAGATCACAGATGACGATTTTATTCACAAATAGATACTGTTGGTAAACAAAGCATGTGACTTGTGCCTGCACTTTAGGAGAGAAATGCTTTCTGGCAGGCTGCTGTTTTTCCTTCTCAATGTAACTGAATGTGTCTCAGTGAGACATGGGTTTTTACTATTGAGTGTTGTTCTTAGATCTACCAGGCAGCTGTTATCTTGTGTTAGGGAGCTGTTATCTGGTTACCTTCACATTGTTCTTTTGTTTGGCTGCTGGGGGGGAAAGGGAGGGGGTGATATCACTCCAACTTGCAGTACAGCAGTAAAGAGTGATTGAAGTTTATCAGAGCACAAGTCAAATGACCAGGGGCAGCTGGGAAATTGACAAAATGTCTAGCCCCATGTCAGATTTCAAAATTGAATATAAAAAAACTGTTTGCTCTTTTGAGAAATGGATTTCAGTGCTGAATTCTGCTGGAGCAGCACTATTAACTGATTCATGAAAAAAAAAAAATTTTTTTCCCATGACAGTATCCCTTTAAGAAAGCAATCCTACCCGCAAGCATCCAAGTAAACCCAACCCAGCCCATAAAAGCATATAAGATGTCCAGACTCAATTCCAAAGTTCTGTTTTTATGAATACGTGTACATCACTGTGTACATGTTAAAATGGCAAATTCCTCAAGAGCTATTTCATAAACTTAAATAATAAATATAAATACATACATGCATTAAAATACATAAATACATGATAAAACTTCAGTAAAAAAAAACCTACACCAATCGCATAAATGTGTGTATATAATTAAAACAATTTATTACAACCAGAGCTATTAGCACCCACACAGATCACAGGGAAAGTGGCAATGGATAATTACATCAGATCTCTTTCTGCAAAGATCCAGCACTAGGTTGGACAAGAAGACTCCCAAAGATACAGAACAGTTGGTAACTTTGTGGAAAGGCAAAATGATGTCAAAATGTAATTCCAGGACACTGTAGGGCAGAAAAAATATGAGTTAACTCAGTATAATGTAGAGAGTGATACTGCGACTATTTGCAAATGGTTTTAATTTTTTATTATTTGTGCTTTTTAGCTTTTTATTCAGCAGCTCTCCAGTTTGCAATCTCAGCAATCTGGTTGCTAGGGTCCAAATTATTCTCACAATTATTGCATTGATTAGAATAAGACATTAGAATATGTAAAGGAGAGGGTCTTAATAGAAAGATAACGAAAACACTAGCAATAACAATACATTTTTTGTCTTACAGAGATTTGTATATTAGATGGAGTCAGTGACCCCCATTTGAACGCTGGAAAGATTCAGAAGATGAAGAAACTAATTAAAAAACTATAAAAAAGAAATAATGAAAACCAATTGAAAAAATGCTTAGAACTGGCAATTCTATAACATACTAAAAGTTAATTTTAAGGTGAGCCACCCCTTTAAGAGCGTGGTTCACAAATGAAGCCTGGCCTAACAGGACAGGTAAACCAAAATCCACCCCCCATCCTGGGACCAGGTTGAGATAAAATGTTGGTTGTGTCATGAACTCACTGCTACCTGTCCATTGTATACTGAATCAAGAGACTAAAATAAATTCTGATGTGTCTTCTGAATTGCCAGGCTGCACCAACCTGTTAAACATGACATAATAAGGGGAGTTCCTGGGCCCTTGACCACCCTGAGATGGCCTTTTGGTTGCCTCCCCCCACACCTCGCACTTACATTTCCAAGTATTGGAGCAAGGTAAGGGTGACCACATCACTAAAAACCAGAATTTTGGCTCTTCAAATTACCAGGAGCAGTTTTCTGCAGGTAACTTGCAGCGTCCCTAATATTTAAATCACAGGTGCAGGTCAATCTCTAACCCAATACAATCATGGAAGCTCATAGGCAGGCTTATTACAAATTGTTGGACCTGGTGTAACTGAGGAATTAAAAAGTGAGTGGTTGAGCATGATTATTTTAATTCTGAAGCCTGATGGATCGTTGTGATTTTGCAGTGATTTCTGCAAACAAAATGAGGTATTAACATTCCTATGCCATGGGTGATAAGTTTGGCTTTGTTGGGTGTTTGACAACAGTTTATAGCAAATATACTGCCTATCTGGCTATCTGGACGATGTTGTCATTTTTATTCCTCACTGGGAAAGCCGTCTGCATAAAATACAGGCGGTACTGGATTCCATCAGAGAGGCAATGTTGACTTCCAACTCAAGAAAGTGTGCAATGGGCCTACTAGAATCCATTTTCTTGTGTACACTTTGCAAGTGAGGTCAAAAAACCCCAAGTAAATAAGGCAGAGGCAAACCAAGAAACGTCACTTGAGAATAATGTTGCTTAAGGTGCTTGTGGGTCTCTCTGAGCTTCTGGTATGCAGACAGAACTAAGAGGCACTAGGTATTTTGGCTGTCACTTCTCTAGTTATGATCAAAATGCTGTGTATCATTATGGGTTTGTGCTACTCTAGTCTGCTTTCCTGGGTGACAATTCCATGCCAATGGCTGCTTGTAACGCCTCCTTTTACCATATGTTTTGAATGTTGACGTTTTGATTAGCAGCAATCTTAACCTCCAGAGTGTCAAAGATTTCTTTTTAAAGTGTGGGTACTTTTTTACTTAGATAATTTAGGGCATTTGCATAGCTTTTGTACATTTTGCTCTCTGAGTGTATTTGCATTCTGTAATTTCTATAACGGCAACTGCAATCAAAACAGATTTTATAACCTTTATTTGAAACAAAATATTAAGAATTTCACTCTTCTTGAAATAAGAGGAAAAACATTTTTAGAATATTAAAATAGCATCTTGTCACTTCCTACTTTTTTGTGCTTAAAATCTTCTTTGTTCAACAAAAGCCCAAGCCGATCAGATTGCTGCATGTAAAGTAGATGTGGTCTGTACTTTATCACTTAGAATTCAAGCATTCCGAAACCTTTTTATCCTTCCCAGTTCATATTTATCTTCTTTGCTATGCCTTCATTGGGTACCACATTTCTATTGATAAATCGTAGGAACTGGAAGATGTATTGATGAGAAGGAGACAGTTCAAAATGTGGAGTGTTGTGGCTTTGCATATCATTACACAGTCCCAGCTCTTTGCCTCTTGAAAGCTGTCGATTTGTGCATTATTGCTGTTCAGCCTGATAAATGACAGTAATTGTTCCTAAGTTGAAGCAATACTTTATTATGCTGACTTGCATAAGAATTTTTAGCTGTGGGATAAAACTAGCACTTTGCTTGTTCTAATAAAATAGCCATGAAAGGCTGTATAATATTTAACACACTTGTGTGCGACATAAGGGCACTTCTGTAACTCTGTACCTGGGCTGGCAATTTGTGCGACAGAGAAAATTGTTAAAATAGTATAATTATACTCAGTGGGCGTTAACCTTGGCATAGATTTGCAGTGTAGTTTGTAGCAGGAAAGCAGCATTAAGAGATGTCTTCACTGATTAATATTTATTTAACCAAAAATAACTTTGGAGCTTGGAGAATACTATAGCATTAACAATGCTGCTGTAAAATGTACATTCGATGAACGTTAATTATTGCAAAATGACATTGAATGCTATATCACCTTCCAGTAGTCTGCTACTGGTCACTAAATCCTTTTTATTCTTACAGCTTATCTCATTCTTTATAGTCTTTTCCATTATAAAACAGAACAGATTATGGGCAAGGGGGTAACAACAGAGGTAGCAGATATAGAACTGTAATGCTCTTTCAACTGATATGTGTAGGTTACCAGTTCCATATAATATGATTATATATTTTTTATAGGGTGTGATGGGAAGCTCTATCACACTCACAATAGATTGAATTAAAGTTTGATTTAAATATTGATTGATTGAAGTTTGAAATAGTTGCAGGTTACCACCTGGTTGGCATTTTACAGGACCAGCTGGTAAACTTGATGCTTGTTGCAAGTGTTATTTAGGGAAGAAAACTTACAGAAGGCTATTATATTTTGTTCAGAAAAGGTGGCAAACTTTGTTTTTTGTAATGTAGGGGTTGGATGGATCGGATATTGCTTCCAGTACTGGTCCGACATATACCTCATTGAACAACATGTCAAAATGCTATTTGCCAAATGTCATATCCACAAAGTCCTGTCTCTAGGGACAGCTAGGGCACATAACCCTGGGAACATACCAGTGTACATTCTAAGACTTCTTCCCAGTAGCATAACTTCAGAGGAAGTAGACCCCACGGAGGGTCCCCAGTTGTGCTTCCTCTGCAGGGGGCCGATGATGCACAGGAAATTGCATTTTAATTGCACATTGCAGGTGACCTGCAAATTTATGCTGCAGTTTGGGTTACCCATGATTTCCGCGTGGGGGGGGGGCAGGATAAATAACAATTGTGCCTGAAATAATTATCATATTTAAATTACATGATCCATCTACATTGCTACACTGGAAGAATATAGCAAACCCTGGGAGAGCAACCAAACTGCATTTGCTGAAAAAAAAATCCCTCAACCCTCCTCGCTTTTTTTTTTTTTTTTAACTTTTTTCAATACAAATTAAAGCCTTTATAAAAGAAATGGTGTAGAGCTCCTATCAGCTTCCCCTTGCAATAGTGTTTTATAGCAAAGGGTCAGAGGAAACTATAAGAAGAATATTACATTTTGAGTGATTTTGTAGCTTTTAAGTGCTTTGAGTTCCATGTTTGTAATCAGCCCAAAATGTGGCCAAATATGACAAAGTGCCAAAAACTGACCCCTCCCATCGACTTGTTTGGCAGTAAAACTTTAAGGAACTTGCTGTTGTGTGTCACTATAGCAAACTAAAAACTCCAGACTAGCAAGTGTGCATGTAATTTTTAAAATTAGTAAACTGAATGTCCCAAGATGTGACAGGGGGATACATTACAATTATAACTACTACAGACACATTTTTATTTTAAAGGTTACTGTCTCACAGATGTTTCAACTTTGATCCAGAAATAATGTAGGTTTTCTTGAGCTATCTCATGCCCATTACATCCTAAAATTCTGTTGAGAAAATGGCTTTAGGGAACAATCTGGAACTTCCTGAGATATGACTATGGAATAATATTGGCTACAATTATAATATCTATTTTTGCCTTCTGTTGTCTGGTTCTAGTAAAGGACATTTTTTTGACTGGCACAGTATCATGAATACTGGGAAATACCACCATACAAAGATTATTAAAATGCAAGTGTGTATGTTTTTCCACAAAACCACTGAACTAAGCATTGCCAATTGTTGACAGACAAAAATTAGACATTCTATTTTGACCAGAGAGGCCCTTTACCATAAAGGTGTATCTATACCTTCAATTAAGTTTATTAAGGTTCCAGATTCTTTTACAGACTGCACCAAGGCTAGTGTTTAACACTTTACCTGCCAAAATGCATATCTTACGTTCTGGCATCAAAGGCTCCAACTGTATTAGTTACGTGATTTAGCAGTGAAGAAGCTGCTCGGATGAGTAGTGAAACGTCTTCATTGATTACTAAGCAAGTCCAGTTTTTTTTAGATTTACTTATACTAGATGCAGCATACCATGACCTGGATGAATGCAAATCTTCATAGTCATATAGCAGTAAGGGGTTTCTCATTGCACTGGCGTAATTTGCCTCTGTTAGACAGCAAACATGACTACCACATTGGAAAGCTCTCTGCACTCAGCCACATACTGATGTGCAGGGGGCTGTATGTAGCTGGAAAAAAGGTAAGAAAAGTTAGACACTAATTTACACACACCCACACACACATATAGTAAGTGATTGCGTGTGTGTATACAAACAGGCAGTGTGTTGAAATGTAAGTGATAAAATTAGAATTCCAAACTTATATAATGACGTCTCTATATGCCATAAACTTGGGTAAACCTATACTGAATGGGCATCAAAATGTTCAGGGATATTTTAAAATGAAGCCTAGTGACGTGGGATACGATGCTGTAAAAGTGCAAGCTTTTAGGAAATTCAGGTGATTTTCAGAAATATCAAAACCGGTAACTAGGAAAGCTTTGTGGTTTGCTAGTTGGGAGTGGAGACATATTTAGCTATTTTGGATTTGGGACAGTGTGTTTACAAAAATATATGGCTTTCTGGGGTATATGCACTTTTTATGACTGTACCAAACATAAAGTACAGTAAACGTGTTGATTTTGCAGTAACTGAAATTAAAGAAATGATAGATTATATGGGGTATTTTCATGTTGGGGCTCTAGATTCTACATACTGTAAATCTATGCACATGGATCATCAAACAGTACAGTAGACTCATGGCATTCATATTTTGTTTTTTTTGGTACCTATGATCTATGGGAGATAAGATGAGGTAAACAGGAAGTTTTGAGATGATTTTTCAAAATATTTTATTTTTTTTCACATAAAACCCTGATAAATTTAGCAGAACATTGCGGTTGGGTAGTTTGTATTAAAAATATTTTTTTGTAACCCAGTTTGGATGCATCAGAATGTGTTATTTTTCAAGGAATACAATTTTAGGCGGATACGCCTACTGTAAAATATTTGGCTTTAAAATAAATAAGAATGCAGATTTTATATCATTGCAGATTGTATATTGAGCAAAAATGTTCAAAAACAGTATGACAGTATGTATATGGTGACAATATAAACATTTGTATGCATATAAGGGGGTTATGCTACCCTTTTGCAGAAAGATCCTATTTAAGATAATTCTGTGAGGAAGGAATTGGTGCCCTATCTGGACCAGGATAGGCTACTACAGCACCAAGGAGGAACTTGAGCAAGCAGGAGTGAGGTTAGCTTGTACCCTGAAACCATCTATGGCCAGGTAATGAAAAAGGGCACATGTGAGGTCAAAAAAGTGGTGAGCCTGCAGAATGCCACATTTGGATGTTACCACAAATGAGGAGTAGAAGTTAATTCTATAGCAGCTGGCACCTGTGGTAACAGTACTGCCAGACAGGCTGGGGGAACAAGTAAGAGAGATAAAATGTATTGTCAGATGAAAAAAGTCTGTTGTATAACTGCATCATATAATGTCTCACCTTTTGTGTATGGAAATTTGAGTGTGAAATTCATGTCTTGTTTTGAAAAGTTGTGCAGGTAATAAAACTGTTAATTCACAAGCATGTACAAATTCCTTTTATTGAGTGTTCTGGCCTACAGGAAAAATTAATGGTGAATGAATACCGTTAAAATTTATTCAGGTATA
This sequence comes from Xenopus petersii, assembly GCA_038501925.1. Lineage (NCBI taxonomy): Eukaryota > Metazoa > Chordata > Amphibia > Anura > Pipidae > Xenopus > Xenopus petersii. Next base: position 65,056,150 of record CM076678.1, read on the forward strand.
ACATCTCTACAAATTGCACTAAACCAATGCAAAACTGTGACAGACTTAGTGTAATGTTCTCTTTGTCCGAACCTTGCGCAGTGAGGGGTACACTCGGTTGCACAGGTTAACCCTCCAGGGGGCCCCAGGCTTTCTGCTGCAGAAACCAACAAGGATGTGCATGTCTAGAGATAAGTCCGTAAATGAGGTACCGGTGAAGGGTCCAAGGCAGGCAGCAGGAATTCGTAATCAAAAAGTGAGGCAGGAGTCAACAACAGATAATCAAATATTAGAGACGCTTGAGTAAGAACAGTAAGCTGAAACCTAGCTTGGGCACTAACAAAATGGTCGACTGGGGTTTTAAGCAGGAATTGGCGCCAATATTCAAATTCGGCACTCAATAGTGACATCATGACGCTCGGCGTCATCACGCGGCGTCGGAAACGCCCACTGTCAAACGCCAGCGTCGGAAGACACTAACCAGAAAGTGCATGCCTGTGCACAAAAGCAGACAACGAGGCGCACCAGGAGGTAAGCAAGGAGTTAGATCTCCTGGCACGTCTTACACTTAGGCCTGGTTATATTATGGGTGTTAGAATATTGCTATAACTTTAAATACCAATGTTCCCTACTAATATGCTGAAGTATAGTAAACGCTATGGTAACCAATTTGTATTGACTTTTAGGGGGTTATTTATCAAAGGCGGACTTGTTTTTTTCCACAACAGAGTTTTTGGTGAAAAATAGATATTTTGGATTAAAATTCAATTTGAGTATTCAAGTTTTTCACCCCGACTACACTAAGTTGAGTTTTTTACATTCAAGTTTTTTCAAGACCATTCGAGTTGTGAGTTTATTTGCGGTCTAAAAAAACTCACATAGCTCTAAAATTCAACCTTTGATAAATAACCCCTTTAATATCAGTGCCCAACCTATGTTGACAAATGACATTGTTTGGAAATCTGAGCTGTTGGGATAATTTCTCCCGGTTTAAATGATCAAATGCAGATAAACATGTTTTGTGCAGAATAAACTATTCTGGTATGTTTTATTGGAAATCCATAGAAAATAAAAAGGACATAAACCCTACTTGTAAATAGAGCATGTTGTCTCTTTAATCTGGGAATCAAGCAAAACAAACTGCTTAAAAGAGAAACAATACAATAAAATTGACTTGACCATTGGGGAATATAAACTAGATATACATTGTTCCTTTGTTACATTCAATAATGTATATGAACAAATATTTAATGCATTGCAGTCCCCAGCATATGTTATAGATTATAGTTAAGGAATCTTTCTAGAAAGCTCCGAATTACAGCAAAGTCATTTCCCACAGTGCCTTATTTAAACTAACAATTCTTTATTTTTGACTGATTTGCTTTTATCTCTGTTATAATAAGACAGTACCTTGTACTTGCTATTAACTAAGATAGCATAAATCCATGTTGATGATAGAATAATCCTATTAGTTTTGTGTACTGTTTTCAGTAACCATAAGTCATCATGGTGCTCAACATTACTGACCTTTTATCTGTAAAATCACAGGTTTCAAGCAATCAAAATTATAGATCCTGTGTCTGTATTTGATTTTATACCTGTGATGTGTCAGTTCTAGCTTGCATCATGTATAATGCAGAATAATATAGAAAAGAGTGATAGATGTAAATGGAATAAAGGAGTGATTGGTATTGTGTGTATCTTCTAATGTTTCCCTTGGATTCATAAGACAATCAAAAGGCAATGCTGTATGTGGAATATATATATATATATATATATATATATATATATATATATATATATATATATATATATATATATATATATATATATATATATATATATATATATATATTGGAAGATGCCATAAGCTGGATACTACATATATGGATATTATATGTGTCCTTGTTTTATATATTTTCATTCTTGGTAATTTATTTGAGAGACTGCATTTATTTGAGAGAACAGCACCTGCTTGAATTTAAAGGGGTTTACATTTTATAAAATAATCATCTTTGAACCTTGATAACAAATTCGATAGAACCAATATATATGTATATTTATATATTTCAGTGAAATACATATTTTCTTGTATTTCTCCTGGTTAGAAAACACTGAATTTGCAAGAAATGCTTCTTGTTTTCTCTCCAGTATATTTTATTTAAGGGCAGTGGAGTGTTCTGCAAAAAAGAGAAACACCTTCATAGAAACTATTATAATAAAGAACAATAACAAGTAGGGGCACATTTACTATTTGTCGAATATCGAGGGTTAATTAACCCTCGATATTCGACCCACGAAGTAAAATCCTTCGATTTTTCAAAGGATTTACGGCAAATACTTCAGTCAAATGATCAAAGGAAAAATCGTTCGATCAAAGGATTTTCCTTCGATCAAAAAAAGCTTAGAAAGCTTATGGGGAAGGTCCCCATAGGCTAACATTGATGCTCGGTAGGTTTAAAGTGGCGAAGGAGGTAGTCAAAGTTTTTTTTAAAGAGACAGTACTTCGACTATCGAATGGTCGAATAGTCGAACGATTTTTAGTTCGAATTGTTCGAGTCGAAGTCGTAGTCGAAGGTTGAAGTAGCCTATTCTATGGTCGAAGTACCCAAAAAAAACCTTCGAAATTCAAAGTTTTTTTTCATTCTATTCCTTCACTCGAGCTTAGTAAATGTGCCCCCTTATGTGTTTTAAAAAAAGGCAAATTTAGTTGTTTCTGGCCAGAAAAGCTTGGACTTTTGTGTGAAATAGCAATTTTTTGTTACATTTTTTGTGTCCTAATATATTCAATTGATATGTGGCTGTTTTGATAAAGGGGTTGTTTATTTTAACTTTTACTATGTTATAGAATTAGTTATTCTTAGCAAATCTTTATTTGGTCTTCATTCTTTATAGTTTTTGAAATGCTTTTAATTGTGCCTCTTTGCAGCAGTCAGATGGGGCGTCACTGACCACAGCAGCCAAAAAAGTATTGATCTTTGAGGCTACAGTTTTGTTATTGTACATTTTTCTTGCTATTCAGGCCCTCTCCTAATCATCTAACAGTCTCTCATTCAAACCACTGCCAAAAAGTAATTAAATAATTCAAAAAACAAAAACTAGCATTATTGTTTAATGATGTCTGCTAGGTATTGCATGTTTGTGGTAGTGGGATTTTTAGGTATTTAATTTTTTTGGCCAACAAAATAAGAATTTATCCTCATCAGGCTGCATTATGCGCTACATACTGTTCAAAACAAAAGTATATTTGATTTACAGGAATTTCTACAATGTTAGTTAAAATAGCTATGACCCCTTTGATCTAAAGAGCATTCCACAAACCCTGTGACATTGAATGTATTTGGTACAAACCCTAAGTTCTAAGATATGTCCATTAGTGCATTTACATGTCAAATCTGACAATAGCGGTAAGCAAATGTAACATGCTACTAAGGAGGAATTGCCAACAAGCTAGGTGATTACAATTTAGGGTTAGAGGCGTCAATGTAATTTCTAAGGTCACTAACCAGTGTTAATGCAATGCCAAGCTTTTAGAGTGCTATTTTATCTAATATTTGAACTCTAGTCACTGCAGGGGTAAACTTTATGTTTAAAAAAACACCTTGTGTCTGTGGTTAAAGCATGATTTTTAATACTAAGGGAAATCTATCATCAAAATGAAAATGTTTTATTTGTGCCGTAACACAATCTGTAATGTACAGAATTACAAGTGTTGTAAAAAATCAACTTGCATTTAAAAAATGTTAAGCTAATAAAACATGTGACAGTTTGTCAGGATCTTGTTTGTGGAGTTTTTCTGAGGAAATGCCTCAACAACAGAACAGGAGATTGTAGCAAATCACTTTCTATTATAATGCATGGCATTCTCTCATATTTTATGTATGACATGGCACATTATTCAAGCAATAATTGTGTGTAGTAGCTGCATGCTTTTGATACTTTAGGGGGAAGTCTGCAGTGTCTATTGACGCACTCCCCGCAGTGGGAACCCAGGAATTGCTTCCAGTGTTCCCCTCTGTCAGTAGATGTCCTTGCACTCGATTCATCAGAAGAGATTGGGTGGGTGCAGTGGCCCTTCGACCAAATAGGAACCATAGAAAAGTACCTAAGGAATGGTTCAATAATTGCACTTATGACTGCATTTGTGCATCATAAATTTATAATATTATAGAACTCTGGGATACTAGTTATTTTCTTTGCAGATACCCAATGCCCATGATTTTCTAGCAACCATACACTGAATTGAAGAAGGGACTGGAATATGAATAGGAGAGGCCTGAACAGAAATACGAGTACTAAAAAGTAGCAATAACAATACAATTGTAGCCTTATAGAGCATTTGTTTAGTGACCCCCCCTTTGAAAACTAGAAAGAATCAGAGGAAAAAACGAAAATAATTAAAAAAACTGTAAAAAAAATACTGAAGAAAAGTAAATTTAAAGGTTAACCGCCACTTTAAGACAGTAATCCATAGCCACCAGTCCGTATTTAGCTGATTATCATGCTGATTAGTCATAATATTATTTTTGGGTGCTAACAGATGGGACTTTTAGTATATGTGACAACGGACTCCCCTTAAAGAGAAAAAACATTTCCCCCCCCCGCACAGTCCAACTTTGCATGCACCAGAAAGCTCTGTAAATTGCTGAAGGAAAGGAAGAGGATCTGAAGAAGACAAAAAATGTGGAAGATGGCGCATGAGCTTTGATGCACTACTCTGCAATAAGTCAGCATGACATTCAGGGACACTTTTTGCAGTAATGGACTATGTGGGCAGGAAGCAGGGAGGGGGGACAATGCAGGGTAGTAGGAGGGCCTTTTCTCTTAAGGGGGGGTTAGTTCTCCTTGGTCATGATAATGAGGATACTAAACTTGGCCTGATCATGAGGATACTAAATCCTCATTCCAAAAATCAAGCATAGGCTTAGGCAAACTAGCTGAAGTTAATCCTCTGGCAATATATTGGTCCTGAATTCCCTCATACTAACTCACCATGAAAAAAGTACAAACTAGATGCCCTTCCAGAAGAAAGATATTTGGGGGTTGATGAGGTTTGTATCTCTAGTAGTCATATATTTAGTAAGTAGCTTGTCATATTTCTGGAAAATCCTCCCAGCTCTTCCTTTTCCATGCACAATTAGTACTTCAGTCTTGTACTGTCCCTGTATAGAAGTCAAGGCTTAATATATTACAGGGCCAGAAATGCATTAGGATGCTATAGAGGATTATAATAAAGGTTTTCAGTATTAAAGAACAGCTTTATATTTTAAATATGTCTGTCCAGGTCAATTGTTAACTGCCACTTCAAGAAAAATATATAATTGATGCCTTGCATTATGCTTTTGTCATAGGTTTTGCCGGTTATTGGGAAGTTCTGGCCACCCTGTTCTACTGCAGTCCTTTCTTAAATGATTTATGCTCTTCATACAGAAACCAAGTTTTGCTATTGACATAAAAAAAAAGTATTGGTCAACGTTAAATTGCTCTTTTTTTATTCTTACACTTTAGAGATGATTAGTAATAATGTAAGCAGGTCTCGGACTGTAGAGGATTAGCTCACTCTTACATACTCTAAAGATTAAACTCTGTCCTTAAGCTGCAGTATAAAAAGGTGTTTTGGCGTGTCCATCCGCACCCTTTCACAACTTTTACTGTGGTGTTTGACCTTGAATGGATTAGTCCGCTTACTTATCTGTTTTGTATGTATAATCGTTGTGTATAATAAAATAAAACTTACCTTTAAATAAAAAAAATAATCTAAGCAGGTTTGGAGAAAAGAAAAAATGTTATGATCTGGACACCTGCTACAGGTATTTGAAAAATGTGTAATGCAGTCATACATTAAATAGACTGTAGATCCTTTTCTGTCCCTAAACTTGGCTGCCTTTGTACCAAAGAATAACTCACTTTCTATTGTGTCTGCAGGCTAGAATAACAAGCAAACAGCTCTTTCATTTAAGGTCAGTAATTAATACCCACATAACAGACCTGATAGATTTATTGGCGGGAGCCAAAACTGAAATCTTTTTTTTTTTTTTGAGGCAGAGAAAGAGAGCTGAGTGGTTTTGTTTGCTGCGGATATATTTATTGCAAATGGCGACCATCAAATGTCCATGATTAGTTCATTATTTTAGATGGATAGCTAATTGCTGTCCCTATTTTTATTAACCCTATTTCAGTTGCAGACACATTGCCTTTGAATTAGCTTTGTGCTATTTTCCAAAGTATCAAACATTTTTAGACGCTAGGTACATAGAATGACAAATACTTGATGTAAGGGCTGCAGTTTTACTCTATAACCAGATTGTAAAATATGAACTGAATTAATCATAAACTGCAACAGAGTAATGGCACATTTTCCCTTATTTTATCTTTAGTGCCTCTCGGATCATGTTTTAAAACCTTGTACATCTGGTGTGTTCTGCACGAGGCAGCGGCTTTGGTAGTGGATAGCATGAGGCAAAGGTCAAACCAAAGCCTGCACAAATATTGTATTTTAGATTTACTGCTTTAATTAAGAGTGTGGCAGTTCATCATAAACTGTTTATGGTGTTTTTGCACAGAGCAGCATTTTGAAATCAGCTGTTTTAATGAAAACATAATGTCATATCTGTCAAAGTTCTAAATATTTTGAAAGTGAAATATAGGAACGCGAACTTTAATTTTGGATTTGCAGAGTTTAGCTCATTGAATCGCTGTGGCTTTGTTTTTTTTTTTAATCCCCAAAGAGAGTATCGTTTCACGGATACTGAAGAATTTTCTTTGAAGAAAGGCAATGTGCTGGTTTGTGTAACAGATGTTAATGGTGAATGTTTTAAAAAACAGAGCATATAAAACATGGACAAACAGTAGTACAAACAGGGTGTACAGTATTTGCATGGAATACACATGAAATATTTAGCTATGGAAAACATGCAGTTAATTTAATGTTTTAATGTCTCAACGTCCTTACTAATTATTTGTAATGGCCATGGAGATTATTCAATTTTGTGGACATTTCAGGATCAGCAATTTCATACTGCTATTAATAAGCATTCATGTAGATACTCCCAGCGAGGCAGTCATAGCTCTATTTGTGATGTGACCTGATAAAAATTGCATATATTTTCCTTTGTATTTTCTTATATAGAATTCATTTTCACATTACATTTGACAGTATAAGTGGTATGAGTAAAGTAAAAGGTGTTGTATTTTGTGTTATATATATATATATATATATATATACACATATACAGTACATACATACATATATATGGCTTTACATTATTTTACTAACTTTAATATCTACAGAGCCTATTATGAGTCTCGCCTCTCATTCAAAGCACAGAGGCACAGTCCTCTAATCAGAAGTGACAAGCTATATACTTTTTTTCAGCCATTATTCGGTAGCCTAGAGCAAAGAGTGCTGTTTCTTTGGAAATGTTTTGAATTGGGTTATTTTTTATTGAAGTATTAAAGTGATTCTTCAGATTTTAGGCTATTAGTTAAGTACTTCTGGGAAAAGGCTATAACCCTGGGACTCTGCAGCTTTTGTAATGTTAACTATCAAAGTTTGCAATGAAGACTTTAATGTTGGTGAAACAAGCATGGAAAAAACCTTTGACTTAAGGAGACAAACAATTCTCTGAATTAATTGTATTAAGCAAGAATCTGTTTGTCTGAGATGTTGTTTAACTCTGTATTGGAATTCTTTACAGTACAGTTTGGAGGCTTTGCAAAACAGGATATAAATTCAGAGGAATTGTAAAACATATATTCCAAAGATTTCTGGAAAAAAGGGTGGAGGTTATAAATTAGAAATAAATTAGAATGGTGTTACTCTAATGTGATGTTCCCAGGGACAAAGGCACATATCCTTATGAAATTTTGTAAGAAAGAAAACATCAGCTACCAATTGTACTATAAGAGAGTATCTCATTGTGCATTATTTCATAATAATACACAAAAGCTATGAATAGCTTGTAAATTATATCCTTATAAACGGTGACTTCTGATGTCATCAGTTATAAACGGTGAGTAGTGATGTCATTTCTGTCACATAACTCACTGAAATTTGTGTATTATAATAAATAAAGTACTTGGAGTTCCCTGTATAAAAACACTCGGCCTTCGGCCTCGTGTTTTTATATGGTCATGAAACTCCTCGGTAACTGATAATATCCTTATATTTTACAAGAGGGGGTACTTTATTCACTATATAATGGTCAGCCCTGCATTTAGGTGAATTGTGGAGTGCCTGAGATCACCACATAAAACTGGCTATACACAAAGGGGCAGAAAATTTGCCAGAATTCCAATCCGCAGGGAGATCACCAATTTACTAGCAGGCCAGAAAGATACCTCTTTCACCAGAGTTTCCCTCGCCAGCTTAGACCTGGCAAACTGATAAAATGAGCTACATCCTCCTCAATCCTGTCAGTGACATCATATCCTGTATACCGAAAAGTCATAAAAATGTTAAAAAACGATGGCCATTAAAAAATTATTTTAACATTTTTTTTACCATTTGTGGGGCATGTCACATTTGTTTTAGGATGGGCTCGTGTCAAGGGCATTAGAAAATCTTATTTGCCTTTATTTTAATTTCTTTAACATTCTTAACAATAAGTGGCTACTTCAATCATTTGCACCAACATCTCTAATAAAGTCAATTATATAACCTATATGTACCCGGCCTGTTCAAATTGACCTAAGCATAAGTGAACTAACGAAGTTTTGCTAGGCAGAAACTAACGTTACCGAAATTTCGCTATGAAATGCTTGCACTTACGAATTATCAGTAGCAAAACTTTGCCAGCGTTCGGCTGCACAGATGCAACTTCACATTTAAGTGAATTAGCGTAGTGGTAGCGAATTTGCGCCTGGCGAATTGTGGTGAAGCCTTTGCAGGCGAAAATTCACCCTTTAGTTAAGGCAGTTTATTTACACATAGGGGTGACCATTTCAGGATACAAAACACAAATCATAAAAATAAAAATAAATCCTGCCCACTGGCGCATTGCTCAACCTTCTGGTTTTCCTCAGTCAGGCAGACTCTCTCTCACTTGGTCTCGGCTCTCTCTCTGCACCTTGCAGTGGCAGGCAGCACCCTAGCCCCTCTGGGAGTTCCTCGCACAGGTAGATAGCCTTCCTGCTCTGGGCCTGCTAAGAGAGATCTTCCTTACAGCCTCACTAGAATGAAATACTTTTCCACAGGACAGCCTTTCTGTGGAAAGTGAGCTCTAATCCGTGAGCTGCACTTCTGGATCAGAGTACCTGGCTTGCCTGTTCCTTCCAGAATACTCCAGGACCTGGCCAACAAAGCCTTTAAACAGAGAGACTCTGCTTTGTTTATTAACACCCTTCCTGGTGCCTACATCTCCTTCTGGGGAGAAATCAAAGGAAAGCCACATAATTTTAGCCATTTCATTGATCACTCTACCACAGCCTCAAAGTTCCTGTTGTTTGGCCATGTTACCTAAAGAGTGGATGTTTGCACATTTTGCTCAAAGCACATGTAGGGATGTATAACAAAGCCATCCCCAGTATTATTTAGGAGGCAGTTTTCCATATTGTTATAGACACCTAACTAGGTCCTAAAATATGGTTAGGAGGGGTAACTATTTCCTATTCCTGCTTTAGGCTATGCCCCTTGTTGTTTCCCACAGTGACCAGTTGATGGCACTGTGCTAGAGTATTAAACCCTCTGAAGCCATGCTTTCAGTGTCCATCTTGTGCTGGCTCTAGCCTGAGCAGGCAGGCAGAGCTTGAGTGGAACCTAGACAGGTCAGGTCTAGTAAGGATAGGCTACTCACCTTTATAGGTCACTCTAGGAGAGACAAACAGTCAGGATATTTAGCTAAGCAGTTTGAGGCTCCTCCGAGGATTGTGAGTGGGATTAAAATCCTGGGTACTAATTGCCCAGAAGTAGGGACTAAGGGGCAGATTTACTAAACTCAAGTGAATTTTCGAAGTTAAAAAAGTTCGAATTTCAAAGTAATTTTTTGGATACTTCAACCATCGAATAGGATACTACGACTTCGAATTTACTTCGAATTTGATCATTCGACCAAATCTATAATCGAATACTGTCTCTTTAAAAAAAACTTCGACTTCATACTTCGCCAAATTAAAGCTATCAAAGTGCAATGTTAGCCTATGAGGACCTTCCACAGCACTTTTCTAAGTTTTTTTTGATCGAATAGAAATCCTTTGATCGATCACTAAAAATCGTTCGATTTGTTCTTTCAAACCATTTAATCATTCGATTGAACGATTTCTATTCCATCGATCAAATACACTAAAAATCAGTCGACTTTGATATTTGAAGTTGAAGGATTTCAATTCGAGGGTCGAATTTCAAAGTTTTTTCAACTTCGAAATTCGACCCTTAGTAAATCTGCCCCTAAGTGTACAGACCTAGGGTAGAGTATTCCCCTTAGATTCCACTTAGGGAAAAGGCTATAAGCTGGCTGTACCTCCTCAAGTACATTGTTCTCGTTCCAGAGGGAACTTATATTGACCAAAGGTGCTGTGAGTATTGCCTATCCAATGTAATGTATGATCCTGCAATGTTCTCTTTGATGTACACTCCACTGAGGATTGTATGTGCTAAATAAATCTGTTGTATGGTTACGTTATAAGAACCACTGGCGCCCAATTGTTTGCACCCTGAATACAGTTACAGTTGCACTACACCCTTTTTCCACATCGCTGCGAAGGCTCACTCCCTAAGATTTTAAGGTCTCACCCGGAGCACATTTATTGGGAGTGGAGCTTATAGTAGAGTAAGGTGCACTCAATTTACTATAGCGCTACACACACAACCCCAGGACCAGCACTGTAGGGAATAGCAAATAATAGACTGATTTTGCTTTCAACAGCAATTACATTTGCAAATATGTTTAAAATACTAAAATGCTAAAAGTTGCTTATGAATATGTTTGCTTTTATTATCCAAAATCTTATATTTCAGTTTTCAACCCCTTAATGGTCACCAGGGATATACCGTATACCCGAGTATAAGCCGAGTTTTTCAGCATCCAAAATGTGCTGAAAAAGTCTACCTCGGCTTATACTCGGGTAAGCGGTACCCGAGTAGCTGAGATTGCAGTCACTTTTAATCATTCCTATACCAACAGTACACTTGGGGAGAGACTGCAATATCCCACAATGCCCTCTGTTAGTTATATGAAAGAATAACAGTGCACCCTCTGTTGGTTATATGAAAGAATAACAGTGACTGCAATATCACACAGCGCCATCTGTTGGTTATATGAAAGAATAACAGTGACTGCAATATCATACAGCGCCATCTGTTGGTTGAATGAAAGAATAACAGTGCGCCCTCTGTTGGTTATATGAAAGATTAACAGTGACTGCAATATCACACAGCGCCATCTGTTGGTTGTATGAAAGAATAACAGTGTGCCCTCTGTTGGTTATATTAAAGAATAGCAGTGACTGCAATATCACACATCACCCTCTGTTGGTTATATGAACAAATAACAGTGCACCCTCTGTTGGTTATATGAAAGAATAACAGTGACTGCAATATCACACAGCACCCTCTGTTGGTTATATGAAAGAATAACAGTGACTGCAATATCACACAGCGCCATCTGTTGGTTATATGGAAGAATAACAGTGACTGCAATATCACACAGTGCCCTCTGTTGGTTATATGAAAGATTAACAGTGACTGCAATATCACACAGCGCCCTCTGTTGGTTATGTGAAAGAATAACAGTGACTGCAATATCACACAGCGCCCTCTGTTGGTTATACAAAAGATTAACAGTGATGGCAATATCAAACAGCACCCTCTGCACATGGTAGTGGGACAGTGGGACAATGCACACAGTAATCCGTTTGGCAATTCTCTGTCACCATCAACTTTGCAAAGAAGTCCGGTTGATCTCTGGGGGGTCGCTTTGGCAGAATGTGCGCTGCTGGGAGACAGGGCTGTAGTTGTGTCTAGGCTTATACTAGAGTCAATAAGTTTTCCCAGTTTTCGTAGGTAAAATTAGGTACCTCGGCTTATACTCGGGTCGGCTTATACTCGAGTATATACAGTATCAACATTTCTGGAAAAATATGAGGCCTACATTAAATAGCCCATTTATCAGTATTCGAGGTTAAGGGTAAAAAATGCAAGAGCCAAAAAAAAAAAAGACAGAAAAACCCATGCAAATGTTTTTCTCGTACACTAGCTTATATAAGAAAAAACCCAACAGAATATGTTGCGCACAAGTGAGAATCACATTGTTCCATTAATTTTAATGAGGCTAAAATCTCTTGGAATTGTGAATTGGAAAAAAGTAAATAAAGATTTTAGAGTCTATTCCCTATTGAACTTGGCTAGCATTGACTTGCCCACTTTTTTCTGGCGACTTTTCGCAGGTTTTTTTCTTTAATAAATACAGACTATTCAAGGTTTTAAGTTTTGTCTGCATTTTGTTTCACAAACTCAGATTTTGAGAAAACTGCCCCTAAGTGTGCGGTTCCCACTTTTCAAGTGTTTTACAACACAGCTATGACACTTGCTCAACAGTATTCATTACATATGATTTTTGAAGAGTGCTTTAGTTGTAAATATTTGTACTATACTATCAGCACCTTAAAGTGATTCTAAAACTAAAAAAACTGCTTTTAAAAAATATGAATTGTACATTTAGGGGCCGATTCACTAACTTCGCGTGAAGGATTCGAAGTAAAAAAACTTTGAATTTCGAAGTGTTTTTTGGGCTACTTCGACCATCGAATGGGCTACTTCGACCTTTGACTTCGACTATGACTTCGAATCAAAGGATTCGAACTAAAAATTGTTTGACTATTCCCCTATTCGATAGTCGAAGTACTGTCTCTTTAAGAAAAAACTTCGACCCCCTAGTTCGCCATCTAAAACCTACCGAACTCAATGTTAGCCATAGGCTTGCCTAAGTTTTTTTGGTCTAAGGATAATCCTTCGATCGTTGGATTAAAATCCTTCGAATCGTTCGATCCGAAGGATTTAATCGTTCGATCGAAGGATTATTCCTTCGATCGAACGATCGAACTATTTGCGCTAAAATCCTTTGACTTCGATATTTGAAGTCGAAGGATTTTAATTCCCAGTCGAATTCCGAAGGATTTAATCGTTCGATCGAAGGATTATTCCTTAGATCGAACGATCGAACTATTTGCGCTAAAATCCTTTGACTTCGATATTTGAAGTCGAAGGATTTTAATTCCCAGTCGAATATCGAGGGTTAATTAACCCTCGATATTCGACCCTTGGTGAATAGGCCCCTTAAAGTTACCTATAGGTCATGTTGATCATTTTTTGCTGAGAGGTTTGGTTATGTAAGTAATTGTTAGTTGAAGTTCCTAAACCTGACTGTTTTGCCAACCTGACTGTCCCAGCTCAGCCTGTCAGTTAGAGTTTCTAATGCTAACGGACTCTTGCTGCACAAATATGGCAGCCCCCTCATACAGGAACATGGGGCATCAGACAGGTAATGTAAAAGCATTGTGCAGATACTTTATGGCAAAGCTATAAGTAGCTTTCAAAGGCAATATTATGATAGATGTAAAAAAGAGTTTAATTTCTGGTGTCAGTGTCTCTTTAAGCCTAATTGTAATATGATGTTGTTTCAAAGACACATGAACTCATTCTGATATGTGCAATCTGATATCTATAACATGAAAAAGCACATCACCTTCAGATTACACATTGTTGTATAATTTTAGGGGAGATTAATGCTTAGCCTATTTATCATAGGGAGAGCCACAGATGATCTCACTTTACTTATGGAAAACAGCATGTCTGGGTAGAAATATAATTTTTTGCAAAGGATTCCATTTGCAAGCATGTTATTTTACTTAAAAAAAACTTTTGTTACCGTTCATATTCCTATGTTGTCTTTCCCAGATTTCATACTGCGTTTGTACAAAAGAGGTTTATTTGAGAAACATAATTTAGTACTGTTAGTACTTAATACTTAACATAAAACATGCTGGGTATTGTTATGATTTCATTGCTATTCCAATGGTTGAAGAAAGTTTTTTCCAAAACCTGTGTTAATCTATGTTGCTTTCTCTTTCTCCGGCTGAGCCATCAACTGACTAATTAGCAGACAAATCAGATACAAAAATGATTGTAACTAGTTTATTATTTCAACAATTTAGTAATTTACACAAAAGAAACATGCTTTTCAAAAGGCTATGTATAAAGAATGTTTACTGCCAGATTCAGACTTATAGCTATATATTGTCTTATTTGCAATGTGCTTAGCATATGCCTATATACCTTTTATCTGGGGGATCACTTCCAACTGATCTGAGAATGAGTCCTAATAAGGGACGTGCACATTTGGAAATTACACCCATAGACTTCTATGGTTTAGTGCGTCAAAAAACAAAAAAAAAAATGGCGCGCGTCAAAAAAATGTAACCGCACATCAAAACATTCTTGACGCCCATAGACTTTAATGGACGTTGTCGACATTTCGCCGGTGGCAAATTTGTGGAGAAACGAAACGGGTCAAATTCACCGAAGCCTATTCCTGGAGACCAATAAATGCAAATATGACAAGGGCAGTGGATTTAGGAATTAAAATGTGTAACCCTAAGAACTCACATACTTTTGCAGAAAAATGAAATAAAAGAAATTTTAAGAAACTGAACAGTTGCTACCTTGTAGTGGTTTATTTGATGGTAGGATAACAGGCAATGAGGGGCAGGTATTTAATTGATGGTGCAAAGTGCTGTTGTTCCAGGTCTGGTGAAATTGTGGACGGCTGGCTAAAGGTGGCCATAGACGCACAGATAATATCCTACGAAACAAATTTTCATCCGATATTCGTTGCGTGTATGGTGGAAAAAGAGCCAACCGATATCGGCAGAAGACTTGGATATCGGTCCGCTCGTTGATCGGGCTGGACGGAAAATTTTGATCGGGTGCCTTTGAAGGGAGCCAAACATCACCCATTGTTAGTGCTGAATCGTCAAATACAGGTAGAATTCTATTGTTTCTTCCCGTATATCTGACGATTCAGCTCTACACGTGTGTATTGAAACGAACAATCTTTCTTGGAAAGATCTTTTCCAAGAAAGATCGTAATTGTTACGTCTATGGCCACCTTAAGTTGTGTAATTTGAATAAATTTGCACTAACATTTACATTGCAGTAAAAAGCTTACTGTATGTAACTTACATAGAACCTTACATAACTTACATTTTAAGTGATGACAATGCAGAGCAACTGGACAGGGAGAGAAAGCTTTAATCTTAGGAGAAACTCCACTGCCCACCACTAAAGAAGTTGATCCTCAATCAACTGACTGAACTGTTAGCACATTCATTAATTTAACTATTTATATGAACTACTTACTGTATTATATAGTAACATTAAGGGGGTTATTTACTAAACCTCATTTTTTTCTGGTCCAGGTTTTTTGAGCGAAAACTCGAATTTTTAGAAATTTATTATACCCCTAACCTGCAAAAAGTCTGAAGCTGAAAATCCGCCATCTTAAACCTGCCAAGATCATGTAAAAGTCCATGGCAGGTGTCCCTTTTACAGTTTGAAGATATCTTGATCTGCTCTTGGTTTTGTCTGATAATCCTAAAAATTCTGCATTTTTGGGCAGTAACCATAAAACATTGAGTGATTCATGTTTGAAATATGAAAAATTTATATGATTCGGGTTTGCTCTTTTTTATTGAGTCTTTTCCTACCCAACTTTTTCAAGTTATTTTATTGATGAATAAGAAAAAGTTGTGGATGGGAGTTTGGTCAAGCTTGGTTTAATAAAAAGATTAGATACATTTAAGTTTAGTAAATAACCCCCTAAATGTTTAAATTATTTTAATGAATGATATGAGCTGTCACCTACATAAACTTTTCAGTAATGTAATGACTAGTTACTGGGCCCAACAGCATGGTCGTTGGGCCCCCTAAAATTTGAGAACAAGGTACAGTATATTCCATAAACATGTATTGCAGATGCATATTAGTCAAAGCCCACTGGGCAAAAAATAGTCCCCAGCAGTGTCGGCATCTGTTCTCCTGTAGAGTTACACCTCTGCTTTTCATAAAATGATTTGTGAGTTCATAGGTGCTCTGGTTGAAAAAAAAATACATGCTAGTTACATGCTAGTTGATCTTTTGTGTATAGCATTGGGGCACAGCCAATAATGTTGTGTTTTGGGTGGGCCCCAGTTAAATGACTTGTGCGTGGCCTGAGGGTTTTTGATGGGGATTATACAGTAACTGAGCCACAAATATACCTATGGTTAGGATGTCTTCATTAAAACTCTACTAGCTTGATCAAGTATTAGGAAACTGAGTGTTATGTGCCACATAAGACATAAACTAGGGTAATAGGCTGAAAACAGCTAATTTAAATATGCATCAAGTTCATTTACACCATATAACACTGAACTTGGGTTCAAAGCACTTGGGTTAATTTAGGCGGTTATTTATCAAAGGTCGAATGTTAGATTTTTTTTATACCTCAAAAGAACTCAAAACTCCAGTGGTTTCTTATTTAAGAAAAAACTCAAATGGAAAAAACAAAATTCTGCAAGTTGCGAAACCCGAAAACGTGAATGAATCTGAGGGAAAAAAACAGATCGCTCAAATTATTCCGACTATTTGGGCAAGACTCTCAGGACAAAACTCTAACATTGTGCAGGCTATTAACATCTTAAAGTAGTTCAAGGGACCTCTGCCATTGACTCCTACATGACCTCATCTTGTTTTTCGGATTTGAGATATTTCCAGAGTTTTTAAAAAAGAACTCCAAAAATTTTAGGTTTTTTTTTAACCCTCACCAAAAAATCAACTTGAAAACTCTAATTTTCTTTGAAAACACAACTCGAACCTTAATAAATAAGCCCCTTAGCGTAGAGTAGGCAACAGATGCTAATCTAACAAACAGCAACATCACAAGTCCATCAATAATAATTGTTGATTTAAGCACAGTATCAGTGGTAGCCCTCCTTAAGCATGGTAAGATTTTTGTACAGTTTATGTAATAGACTTTAACAAAAATGGTGGTATGTCATGCCTTAATAGAGAGAGAATGCACAATAAAAACATTCAGTTATAAAATCAAAACATTGATTGATATATGTGTAGAGAGTGCAAAAATGTATTTATACAATAGATGGGGGTTTGAACCCCACTGACCTGCAATTTCTCTTGCTCTGTACCACTGCTGTGTTTATCACTGAGCGTCCCATGTCCTTTGAATAGCATTTTGTGGAATCTATTTCTGTTTCATTGTTCCACTGTGAGAATCAGAATCTGTATGTTGTGCACACGATTAGCTGTATTTTGCATGAATAAACAATACCCTTAAATCTGTAGAGTCTCTTTTTAATATGCTCTAAATTTATGAGCACTATTGAGTGGCTTGGATCATTTATTTTTAAAAGAGAGCATTAAAAATATTTGCTCTCGTGCCCTATGAAAGACACCATAATTAGAAAGGATATAATAATTCTGAATGGATTGATATGGATGCTGGCTGTGCTTGTTAAAAGAAACATGCTAACTATCATCACCAATAAAATAATATATATATATATAGCAAGGAAGCATAAATAGAGAAATCCATATATATATATTAAGATCTATGTTCATGCAAAGAGTATTACCACTGTAATAGAAGTATACAGGGAATATACTTCAAAATATTTCAAACATTGTTGACCTTTGTTATAAAATACTGGGCTCCGGAAAATAAATTTGCATAGATTTAGTAATGTATTGTAAATAACTACATAGAACAGTGTGTATTTTTTCTGAAGATGCAGTGTGATAAGCAAGACATTAAATTATGCCTATCACACATAAGCACAGAAATCTCAACGCTTTTTTTTATGGCACATTCTATTGGGAAGACATTTCGGCTTCTAAGAAGAACATGCATTAACTGCCTGATTCATGAGGTGACATGTGGCATATCCAAATGTGTTATGGATCTCTCAGGAATTAAAAACAACATAGCAAAATCATCACCTTGGGATGTTCATTGAGTGAATATTTTACAGACATACTCCTTTTATATTTATATAATAATTTAGTATTACGACAACTTTTTTGGCAGTGTGGCCCGTTTTTCATTTTTATAATGACATTATATTTGTGAGGCTAATAAGTGTACACTGGCTTACCCATAAGAGGAGAAAAACACATATTTTTCATAATTCCTCAGGGTGCTTGCACCGGGAAACCGTATTGGCTTAGAAACAATTCTAATAAAAGGTCAAAGAAAACACTGCAACTAGGAATTGTTGTGTGTCTCTTATTTTTTCCCTTGTTTTATATAAAGGAACAGAGTAATTTATGATGAAATAGACAGGAGATAGCAAAGAAAATACATTTGGGGAACCATGCCTCTTCACCTTTATACGGCACTGTTGGTGAATGCAAATGAAAAACAGAAAATGTTGCTGTAGCCTCCAGTTCTGGATTGTTATGCAATATTTTGATAATTTTAATTCATTTTGATTTTAATTAATTTTGTACCTTGGCATCATGATCATTTCTCTAGAAATTTATCCTAAATTAAGTATATATATATTTTTTTAAACAGCAGGGATGAGCATTTTTTTTCCAGCTGAGACAGTTTAGCTGCAAATTTCGCATTTTTGTAAATGGTGGAAACATTAACATTTCGGCGTGCGCTTTGTTTTAACAAGAAAAAAATGTTTTGTTTTTTGACGTGGAATAAAAATTTTCTTTTGCGCAAATTTAATATAGCTTTTGTGAATTTGGAAAATGTTTTTTTCAAAAGCATTGATTTTTATTGCTTTTTAAGTAGTTAAGGGGTGTGTAGATCCTACCTTGGGCTTCTGTATTATTGCTGTTGGCCAGATCAGCTAAATAACATATAATTCCATGCATGTTTCACAAATTACATATGTGTTGCGGCATATCCATCAAGGAGAACCAGTCCTTCCACATAAAGCCCGGAAACATTTTAGTGACCACAGAAATTTACAAATTGTTTAGTTTGTACAAGTGTGCAGAGTATATAATAGAACATCTTACTGAAACAGTTATTTTTGCTCCAAAATTTATTCCACTTTCAAGCATGCATTAAAAGTGCAAAATGCCCAATTAAAACTTGCATTAACTAAGGAAGAATACTTGTCAAATGCAAAAAAAATGTTTAATTCTTATTTGCGCAAATAGTTTTTCCTGTTTAGGGCTTTTATTACACTCCCATGAGTAAAAAGCAATGAAAAACACAGATTGACTTCAATGCATATGGCAAAACTTTGGGGAAGTATCATCAAAACTTAGCTGATAATTTATTTTGCCTTCCCCACCTCTATGCTACTACCATTAATTACTTCACATACTGTACTTTCCTCCCAGTTCTCCAGTTCCCCATGCTCTTCTTTTCTCATGCATTCAAAAGATTTTAGGATTTACAGCTAATCTGCCGTTTGGCAGGGTAGGGGTAGAGGGGGCTCTAAGGTTTTAGGACCCATTGCCTCTCTTTGGGGCTAAAGTTCTCACTGTCACTAACAGTATGTATGTAAATATTTATTTAAGGTCTGGAGACATTATTCTTTGAGATCACTGTGCCGTAACCTGAGAAGTTAAGGGTTCTGCTGTGGAGCTATCGCCTGCATAGTGAGGGGCGCGTGATCGACCACACTTGCATCGGAGCAATGGGGGCTTTGAGTTTCTAAAATTTTGCTGCCCTAGGCCCAGGCTGTTGTTGCCTCACTAGAAATCTGGGCCTCAGTTTTTTCCTGGTGTCCCACTGGCCCAGTCCGACCCTACTACACAGTACCTGAAAATACCTTTAAATTGCTCCCTATATGAATTACTGTGGTTAAAACTGACTGTGTGAAGTGAAATATCTTCAAGGCAGCAAAGTTCCCTGTCTGCCATTGCTCATTGCACATTGACAAATTTTTCACTAGCAGGAAACCTGCACTACTGCCAGGACAGATCTTCCAAAAATTCCTTTCACTGTTGTGAATTGTGGGTAGTGAAACATATGAATTGTGTAACAGACAGAAACAGGAGGAGAAGGCAAATTCTCCTACCAGCAGTGCTATTAACCCAAAGCAGAGCAGTGGTAGCAGCATAGAAACATGGAGCTCCTATCAATTTAGGCAACTGAACAGCCATTGAACTGTTCTATTGTTACTTGTCCATTTTTCTATTGATAGTCTGCTGGAGGGCGTTTGACATCACTCCAACTTGCAGTGCAGTATTAAAAAGAGACTTAGCTTATCGGTGGCTGAGGGCACTTTGTGAAAGTAAGAAAATGGCTAGCATCACGTCAAGTTTCAAAATTTAATATAAAAAAATGTGTTTGTTCTTTTGAAAATTGGATTTCAGTACAGGATTCTGCTGGAGGGTCGCTTGTAACTGATGCATGTTGGAAAAAAAATCCCAGACCAGAAAATATTTTAGATAAATAGATTTATTGTACCAAATATAGCATCAGCTTTCACTTACAAACTTACCTTGCATTTACTACTCATAGGC
Organism: Xenopus petersii; assembly: GCA_038501925.1. Lineage (NCBI taxonomy): Eukaryota > Metazoa > Chordata > Amphibia > Anura > Pipidae > Xenopus > Xenopus petersii. The sequence goes on from CM076678.1 coordinate 65,076,614, forward strand.
AATTGCAAGTTCAGTACTAGGTACAGCACAAAATGTAAAAAGCGCAGCACAACAAGCCTGATCTGAAGATCTGCCTTCAGTAGATATAAGTTTATTTGCTACTCTCACTGTAAGCTCAGAGCAGTGCTCCCAGGCCCCTCAGTAAACAGTTCCGTTTAGTTTGCACAAAAATTAAGGATTGCACACTCAGTCTTAAAGATACAAAAATAATTTTATTAGACACTTACATAATAGCAGGTCGCCCTACGCGTTTCGACCACATGAGTGGTCTTCATCAGGGGCCAAATATTATACAATTATAAAAAAGTATAAAAAGGCAGGACATAATAGCAGGTCGCCCTACGCGTTTCGACCACATGAGTGGTCTTCAACAGGGCCCAAATATTATACAATTACAAAAAGTATTAAAAGGCAGTATGTAAGTGTCTAATAAAATTATTTATGTATCTTTAAGACTGAGCGTGCAATCCTTAATTTTTGAGCTGATATATGCTAGGAGGCTTCTGTGGGTGGCCCCCTTAGGTATTAGCACCTCAGCATTTCTTTTTGGGTGTGCGCTTTCTAATCTGCATTCCATTTTTTTGCAGAGAGGTGTCATTTATAAATTTTGCACAGTGCATATTTATTCGCATGTGGTTGTTTTTGCATATTTTCTCCTAAATGTTTACATTCGGCACTACTGTGTTTGTTTTTCTTATTTTCTGCGAGATGTGCTTTGCACAGAAATATCTGTAAATGACTCACAAATTGAGATGGGTTTTTGCGTCAGTATGTGTAGTCGTTGTGCACAAATATAATGTTGATAGTCATTTTGCAAATATAAATTAGCAAATTATGAAAACTGTTTATCAGCAATTTGCAATTATGTTTGCACATTGAATACCCCAATCTTGTCCATCTTTTTAAACATAAACATGCGCAGGGCAAATATGTAAACTCCACCAATGACGGCACACCAAAATCAATCAGCTTAAGCAACAAGTCAAATAAAGTGAAGGTTTATTAGCGGACCAACGTTTCGATTCTGCACAGGAATCTTTGTCCGGGAAAATCTAAACGTTGGATACGTTTGGCAGACTGACATCCAGCTTTCATTATCTACTTATGTATTATGTATATATATATATATATATATATACTCTAGATAAGCCAAAGAAATTAAATCTCTATGTACTTTGTGATAAGGTGAAGTTTTTACTTGTATCTTATATCATTAACTTTGGTGCAGAATATATTTGTGATTTTATGTAGGTCACTTACTCTGTTACCCCTTTGATATATGCTGTGGATTAATACATTCTGATCATAATATTTTTAAAGATTTTTAAATGTACTGTATTATCAAGAAATCTATTAATAAAACAGATTTGCAATATTCATAAAGCTGTCACTGAGAATTACTAATCAATGTAAATTTCTCCCCACATGGTTTGAATTACACAGATGCAACATATTGTACATTTTAATTCAATTTTAATCTAATGTTAAAGCCTAAGAGTAATGCAACAGGCAGGGGAGCAGTAGAAATATCACTTTCAAAACAGAAATGATGTTCTTAATATTGACCATGGTTGGCTCAATTTGACCAGAATCAACAGCCAAATAATCTCTTTTTGTAGGAAACTTTGATTTATTCATTTATTATTCATGACATGACAGACTACTTTCTCTGCTTTACAAATGTCTGTGCACATTTTCTTTGTAACAAATGAACAGATAAATGACTGTAGTCCTTGAACTCAGACCCCTCAATACATGTGGTTCCCTGTTCTGGAGTCCTAAAAAAACATTTCTACTTTACATTGCTCACTAGGTTCCACTGTGGGATACCATTTTTTTATATTTGTTTCTGTATTTGTACTGGTTATGGGCTTGTTTCTATTCTATAACACTTGGTATGTTTCATTACTTTTCCACCTAGGAGTTCATTGACATAGATAAAGCACTTGGACTGTAGCTTTTAAACTACTAATATTTTTAAAAGCAGGAGTATGCAGAGCTGTCAACCCCCCTTTTTTTATTCTGAGTTACCCAATTTTGCCTGCCTCCCCCTACCTCCTGTCACCTTAGCTCATTCTCCTGAAATTTTAGCAGTAACCCAAGAATTTCACACACACATTCAGTGACATAATTCGAGCTTCAAGCAAGCAAGTTCACATGCGTAGTGATGTCACTTTCTACTGCGGTGATACAAATTAAAATTACCTATAGATAATAATCTCTGTTAACCACACCTCTCTTTTTCTTAGTAATAATTCCCTGTCACCTCCTCGCCTTCCATGTCAGAATGACCTGTTTCCACAAGTTTTACATTACCTTTCCTAATTGTGGACCTAAGTTGGGATATCTGGGCCTTAATCTGTAATGGGGTCTCCCCAACGTAAAGGAGGCCACAATGGCATTTTAATGCATAATTAAGAAATTTCAATAGACGGGTATAATGTCCCTTTAGTGGATATTTACGTCCAGTAGTCAGATGTTCAAATGCCATTCCTTTATGTACACAGCAACACTGGGCACACAATAAACAAGGAAACATTCCATGCAACATTGTGCCAATGTATGTTTGTGTCAGTTTTGGGGTTTCTTTGGTATCAGAGTAAACCAACTGACTACCCAAGTCCTCCCCCTTGGGGGTCGACTAAATTTCTTGGATAACATAGTAAGAGGAGTTAGGAATACCCCAATGCTTTTGGAGAACTGTGGCCACAATATCAGTTTTGTCACAAACGATATACATCTATCTCTTTCCTTATGTCTACAGTAGATTATATGAGATGTTCGAATGCACTTCATTAATTTCTTGATGGAACCACATAAGGGAATCCATGTTGTCCCTCCATATAACAAACACATCATCGATTTACTGCGACCACACTAGTCAGTGCTTGGTGAGTGATACCTGACTGAAGATGTGTTCTTCCTCCTGCCTGAGCATGAAGGAATTTGCATATGAAGGGGTGATATTAGAGTGCACCGCAGTGCCCCTAAGCTGTAACTAGTATATATATATTTTGAATAATGAAATCCTTTTGTAACATAAATCAAAGAGAAAACATGAGCATTGATAAGCTTTTTACAACTCTTAGACTAACCTACAATCTGAGTTGACCAGCTGTTACAAACAAAAGATAAACTTCCAGTGCTCAAATTCAGCCTGTGTAAATTCCTTTTATGTACATTTTTAAAAAAGTGGTGGTACTTATACCTCTATTTTTGTAAAATGTATTAAAAGGGACTTACACAGGCCCAATTTGAAGGCTTTGTTTGTAACGTATACTACATGTATTCTGTGTCCTATCTCTATTCTGCCCTGGTCTTGATAATTGAGGGTTTGCTAATGTATTTTTTCTTTCTTATTCCTTATTTCCTTTCTTTATTGCCACTACAACTTATCTTTCTCCCATGTACATCCACCTTCTGTTATCACACCTATATTAAAGCAGTCCTTCCAAATTCACGACAGCGTTAAAATAAATTACTTTATTTAAGGGCATTTAAGGATATTTAACGGTATGGAAAGCCATAAATTACTTATCTAAGGGTATGGAATGCTGACAATTAAACAAGCACCATATTGACTGGCATTTCCCATTGAACATATTCCCTCTGTATGTTTGCTACTATACACATGAGCTAACCTAACTGTGGTTGATGGTCTGTGGGTTGATTGCTTCAGGTGTTTTACAAGAGGTGCAATATACTGTCTGTATGAATGAAGCACAGCAGAAAAAAATATTTTAGCTATTTAACTGCTGACTACCACTTCCATAATAAGCTTGCTCCACTTTTAGTTATTAACTAAAACACTATATATATATATATATATATATATATATATATATATATATATATATATATATACATATATATATATATATATATATACACACACACACACCAAATCCTGATAACATGTATAATTTTTAAAATGTTCACAATCTATGCCGTCTCTGTGTGACATACATCTCATCTACAGAAAACAGGTTCTCTGGGTGATAAATCTTAAATATTTGTTTTAAGCCTCATGGGTAATATGACCGAACACATTATAACAATACAAAAACTGGCCTTTGATAAATATGCCCCCTTCTCTGCTCATAGCCCAGATTTTGTCAGCTTAATATGAAAGGGACTGCATATCCCAGATTCCCTTTGCAATATCCCTGATGGGACCTCAGTCGTTTGCACAGCTACTCAGAACATTCTAACTTGTGTCAGCAGTGTTTAATAATGCAGCTCACTGTGATTGATGCATTTCATGACAGAATAACTGCATGCTTAAACAAACAATAACAGATGATACCCTTTAACTTCCTAAATTGATCAGTGCTTGTAAAGCAACTGAATTATAAGCAAGAAACTTTCTGAAAGATTGCATTGCTAGATTTGCCCTGGCAGATATTTTAAGACAATAAATACATTAATAAATGGAAAACTCTAAAGAATTAGCTGTAAGCTAATTTTCAGAGGAAACAGATCCAGTCCCAACACATTTAGTTAGCTCACTACATTGTCAGACATTACATGTTCATCTTCTCTGTGTCTTTCCTGAAATCACATACTGTACTTGATAAATAACGAAAACCCAGCTTTGTCATTTGTCAGTGCCTTGGTAATAAGGATCATTGGCTCCTAGTTCCCTTTATTGAAAGGCTGCCTCTCTGTGATAAAATGTGATTTATTTGATATGTAACACATCTTGAAAATGGAACAGTGTAAACTAACCATTTGTTCAAAAAGGATGAACAACATAAATATTCAAATATGCTTATCTAATTCATATATATCGTATGGATGGATCAGCACTCTCCAGATTAAAAAATTCCACAATGTATTTAATCATGATGAAACACATCTTAATTCGACTTTTGCTCCCCTTTTTTCAAAGGTCCCCTTGTGGGACCAAAATGTTGGATTAAGTTGTGTTTCACCATAATTAAATACATTTTGGAATTTTTTCATCTCCAGAGAGTGCTGATCCATTTATACGGTGTATAATTGATTTTTGATCACGCACCTCATATAAAATATTGATGATTGAGGACTGGCATATTAGTATATATTTTAGTATATATTAGTATACATAAGTAAATATATATTTATATCACCAATGATTATATATATATATATATATATATATATATATATATATATATATATATATATATATAGTATATAAGTAAATATAGCAATTATCTCATGTAGACATTTAGATAAATATGCTTGAGTGCAGTCCAATTCATAGATCAAACAGTCAACAGGATACCTCTTTACACAGGACTTTCAGTAAATTATAGCAACATTTATTTGTAGCAAAATTGACATTTCAGCTGGATCCCCAGCTTTTCGCAAAGTGCCAAAATCCAAATGAAAACACCATAAAAAATTTGAGAAATACCCAGAAAGTAATTGGCATCATAGAGTCAAGCCCCACCCCCAGGGGTAGAAAAACCACATAGGAAAGCCCTGTGTGAAGCTGTATTTATTTTTCCTAGAAAAAGAATCACCGCAGGTGCTGATCAGCTGGCTATTTGTGCCCTTGCAGGAGCTTTTCATTGTAGGCAAATGAAAAGTTAGTACAGATTTGGACAATGTTTGCTTTGTCAGTTCTGTAAATGGGTAGTTTTTGTTAAAAACACCCTTCCAGGCTTGGGGACATGGAAAACCTTTTAAACGGATTCTGAAACATCACTTCTATGATGATTCACTGGCATCTGACACTTTCCAACATGCAACTGCTTGGTTATGGTTACCATCTTACCCCTTTAAAAAAAGAAGATTTATGCTGGATGCATGGATTAAGGATTTGTTTGCAGTCATGAATCCAACTTGCAACATGTGTATTTAATGTGTCCTCTTTTTAAGGGGGGAGATGGTAACCATTTACCAGTCATAGCTTTTCCTTTACGAGTGCTAGATGCATACTTTCTATCTGACTTTATTAAGTGATTTGTTGTACCCATAATTCTAACAACATTATCATTATAATTTTATTAAACTTATAATTTTATCCAAGTTCTATAATGGTTGTACAGGTTTTGCTTTTTTTATTGCTCTTCGAACCAAAGACTGTAGGGATCATTTCATTAACAAAGTTCAGGGCATGGTGCAAAGTGTAAAAACAACTGGCATGTTTTTTTCACATTTCCACCCTTTCTTATGCTTTGCACCTGTCACTACACAGCACTATCTTTATATGGCTTTTTTAAAGAAATGTCTTCTAGTTTGTAATAGACAATAATGCTAACATTTCTGACTGAATTCCTTGCAGAAAGCTTTTTTTCATATTAAAGCTCATCCCCGAATTAAACACACTGAAACTCATCATTTGCCTGAATATGGTTAAACAGGCTTGGAAAAAAGATGAAGGGCATTTATACTGAAACTACTGTATGTAATAAAGATGGCATTGTAACTAGTGTCCATTTCAGCTGCACTTTAAAAATTAATTTTGTCCCCAGTCTAGTGTGTTTACTGCCAGTTTATTAAAAGCATAAAAAGACAAGCTGTCCTGCAAAAGGCAAGCTGTCACCAAATTCAAGAGAAAGTGCAAAACTTGTGATGTTACCAGGGAAGTATAAGTTTAATAATTTCCATGTCAGAATGTGCCGAACAAAGCACTGCTAGACACAGCTATGAAGAACAGAATCATCTGAGCCTTGGGTTTTAAATTCTCCTGCGTGATCCATTAAACCAATATGTACCATACCATTTGCACCTATAACAATGCTTTTTAAGCTGTCCATACATACCCAGATTTGATTTTTATCATGCTTTCTAAGGGAAAAGTCACATGGGATGTTTTGTCACCTGTATAAAATCTCTTCTTGCTTAGGTGACAGCATATGAAAATATCTTTCCATTGTGATTTGTAGGAGTTGTTGGTGCCTCAGTGGATGAGGTAGAGAGGAATGCTGAGGGCCATTTATGGATCAGGCAATGCCACCACCCTTCACCCCAGCGATTACCTTTCCTATGCTGGAGGGGGGGGGTGCATCACTAGTGCGGTGAGTGCAATTGCCTTTTCCCCTTCCCTGGTAAATGATTCAGTGGTGCCGCTTGAGGTTAGTTTTCAACTTGCCTAATTGGTGCAGTGCCCCTGGGTGTGCCACCCTTCCACCTTGCTTACTGTTTGATGTGCTTGTTCAGATCTTCAGCCTGAATAAACAGAATAGTATTTGGTCATCCTAGTGTATAGCAACATTACATAATATATAACTCAAATGTTTGCCCACATATGGCCACTTTTGTTTAAATATGGGCTTTATGCAAACTTTCACTGTGTTGGGTACTACCCTGATCGTATCATGAGTATTTCTATAGATGTATTAGTTTTATGGGGAAAAAGTGTGGGACCTAAAGTATAATCAACACAGAGGTTCCAACCCATACAGGCCACAAAAAGACTTCACATGAGTTTTGTCACATGAGGAGAACACAGAAGCACATTCTGGTCTGACAAAGTAAATTTGGAATTATGCTATGATGTTATTATAATTAATATTTAGATAGAGCCAATGGATTTTGTACGGTTGTGCAACCAGGATCTGTAAAGGATGTACAGACTAAAATAAATGATTTTGGTTGTAAAGAGTATTATTTTTTGCATAGAAGGTAAAATATAAATGATCAGGGTCCTACTTTGTGACATGGTTCTGTTGCACAGTGCTCTTATTACATGAGCTTATAATCATGCCACTTGTTAAATTCCCACATATTCTCCAAATAGTAACTCTATGTTTTTTTATTTTTACTCCTTGTAGTGTGGTTTTGCTAAAACCACACTTTGCCACACCTCATTGGAGAAACTACCATCTGCAGAGGGACCCAGTGGACAGAAGTGGATTGTCATGGGTCTGCTGTATGGTTTGCTGTTCCTGACTGGTTTTGCTGCTTTAAATTCTCTGCCCACTGCAAAGATGCCAGTGGGTGGGCATATGGGAGAGAGGCAGGGAGGTGCCTTGAGAAAAGTGGCTGTTAGCAGCTCAGTGTGTAAGCCACACCCCCCGCTCAAAGATTTTTAGGTAGCGGGCCCAGCTCTGTAAAGTTACACTGCTGGCCACTCTCTGGTTTTCTATAACAGATGACTAAACATTTAATTACAAATACAAAAATATAATCCAAAGGCTGTTCTGAGAAAAATAATAATTTGGTGTGTGTAAAATTGGTTATTTTATTGATTACTAACCATATATGAGATATATGCAGAGTATATGCATAAAGGTCCACCTTGTATGCATGTATACGTATGTATATTTATATTTGTATAGCGCTCCTTGAGGGCAAAGCACTGTACAGCAAAACAATAAACTAGTAGTAACAAACAAGGGGTCACTGCATTAATAAGTAACAATAAGTGCATGATTAGAAATACAATCCACATAAAATATAATTACATTACAGATTAAGTGCTTAGTGTCAGGGAGACAAAAGGATGGAGGACCCTACCCGTGGGGCTTACAGTCTAAATAGGAGGGTAATTTACAGACACAATTTGGAGGGGTATTAAAGAGCTGTAGATTACAGTGGGTGACAATGTCATATAAGTGCCACTTCCCAGTTCAGGAGTTATCCAGGTGCTCTCAGAGGTAGTTTTTGAGTTTCATTTTAAAAGCATTAAAGGAGGATTATCTCCAGAGAGATTCAGGAATGGCATTCCGAATATACGGAGCAGCAAGAGATAAGGCTTTGACAAGGGAAACAGCAGTATTAGTGGAGGGTGCAACCAAGCTCTGAGAGAAGCGGAGGTTTCAGCCAGGAACATATAGAGAAACAAGAGATGAGATGGAGTTAGGTGCAGAGTAATGAAGGGCTTTGAAGGTTATGAGGAGGAGTTTATAAGTTATTCTTTGTTTTATATGAGGCCATGATAAGGACTTCAGCAGGGAGGAGCCTGTACCCCTTTGGGTGAGAGGAGGATAATTCTGACAGCAGTGTTTAATACAGATTATAGAGGAGAGAGATGGCAGTTATGGAGGCCATTTAGTAGAAGGTTACAGTAATCTAGTCAGGATAGGATGAGAGTAGTAAGCTATGCGGCAGTTAGAGACTTGCTATGGAAAATGTTGGGAGAGAAACATTTGGGTAAGGCATAATAATATAGTTAAATAGTTAAATTGAGTTGAAAAAATGTCCACCAAGTTCAACTCATCCAAATGAAACCCAGGGTCCATACATACACTCACTCAGACTGAGCCCTCCATACACTCACATAAATTATATATACCAATATCTATACTATGTAGATTTTAATATCACAGTAGCTTAGATATTATGCTTGCCTGAGCAAACATCCAAGCTCCTTTTAAAAGCATAAACAGAATGAGCCATCACAATATCATCCTGCAGGACATATCACTGACTTTAGACTTACTGGCCTATAGTTTTGAGGCTGAGAATGGGATACCCTTTTGAATAGCAGCACCACATAAGCAATTTGCCAGTCTCTCAGTACCATGCCAGACCTCAATGAATCCTGGAAAATGAAGTAAAGAAAATTAAGCAAAGATGTTTGGCAATCACAGAGCTAAGCTCGCTTAGTACCCTGTCATGAATACCATGTGGTCCCAAATTTTTGTTTATTTTTACATGTTCTAATCTATTTTGAATTTCCTCAGACATGTGTGAACCATGCATCTTTAGTTGTATTACTAGAATTGGAACTATTAAGAAAGGAAACCTGCATTAGCTAGTTCCTCATCTGTGTAGACGGACAAAAAATAACATTTCAGAATCTCTGTTTTTTCTCTGTTCTCATCAGCCAATTGACCACCCTCTGATATTAAAGAGATACTAACACCAGAAAATAATATTTTTTTATAGCTGTAATAACATTGACTTTGAATGCTATTTATAATTTTGCCATAAAAGTATTTGACTGATGCTTTTACATTACCTTTCTTACCCCCATGTTCCTGTATGAGGGGGCTGCCATATTTGTGCAGCAGTAGTCTGTTAGCATTAGAAACTCTAACTGACAGGCTGAGGTTTGCAAAACAGTCAGGTTTAGGAACATCGGTGAAAAATGATCAGCTCGACCTACAGGTAACTTTTAATGTAGATTAATATTTTGAAAATACATTTTTTAGTGTCACTATCACTTTAAGGGTCCAACCCCATCCCGCTTAATTTTTTTATTATTTACAGATATAAAAATTATTTTGGATTCTTTTTTATTCCTTGCTGCAATAAACTTTCTCATCTCAATTTCAGCTTGTCTTGTTGACTTTTTGGATGATTTATTATCCTCCTTGTACCTGATTAACAATTCAGCTGTCCCAGCTAACATCAATGCCTTAAAAGCATGTCTTTTCTTACACACCTCAACACCAATGAGGAGTGAGCAAACCATGACAAAACTCCACCTCTTTTTTTATGCAAAAATACAGGAATTCTGGGAAGCAGGCACTTTTTCCCAAGTTCTTCATTATAGTGGAACATGTGACAACAACTTGTCACATAGTTGACAAGTTGTTGACTAATTTTATATTGGGCATACAATAATTTTTTGTATAACTATACAAAGCATTAAAAACATATTTTCTTTTCAGCATCTTGTTATAAGCTCATAAAAGTTCTATATCAGCACCAAAATGTGACATAAAAAATTGCTTTATCAGAAACATATTCCAGAGAATCGGGAACTAAACAACTGAGTAAGTGAATCTGTGAAGGAACGCAGCAGCTGTGCTCTGATGTTTCATTGTAGGCCAGTCCTCTCATTATCCCTGTTGGTGGTCTAACAGATACATAGTTCACAAGCTCACTGTCCTAATTTGTAATTAATGAGCAAATTACAAAAATATGTAAGCTACAACACCTCTGGTGACCATGTTTTAAGCAATGGTGGTTTCCAAACTTTAATTAATGATTTTTACTTCCCTGTTTAATTTTTTTTAATAAAGAAAGTGATATATCTATTGGCTTAGCTATAAATTCACAAGAGGAGTTAGCTATTTATTAAAATGAATGGAAGTCATAACAGGTGTAATTACAAGTTCCACTATACTATAAACTGTTTTTTTTTTACTAGATGTTATGGGTGGCCATTGCCCCTTTAGTGGATTTGTTCAAGGTGTAATGGACTGATGACATACACTTTACTGAGAAAAAATTGCAACAGACATTGGATAAAATGATAAAAAAAAAACACATTAAAAAATATCTAACATGCTGACAATTATTGGCCATGACTTGTTATGGGGCTTTATCAGGAAATCTATTTTTATAATTTGTAAAATGGAACCCAATTTCTAGAATCTAATAAAAATACAGATACATGCTCCACATACATTGACAAGGAATTTGGTAGCCTATTTATTATGCTGTGTAAAAAAACAGCAACAAAATTCGCAATACATTGGCAGCCATTGCCGCATAAAAAAAAAATATGGCTTACTTATTAAGTTTTGTACTGATTTTCGGTGACCAGTAAAAAAACTGTAAGCAAAAAAATTATAAGGGAAAATATAGTGATCATCCATTGTGGCTTTTTTACATGGTTTTCCCTAGAACAACTTACCATGGAAATGATTTGCCTCTTGAATTTTCCCCATTAACATTAATGGATTATGCAAGGTGTGAAGCAGTGTTGAAAAATGGCATCTAATCTGGCATTTCTAATCTTGAAAATCCCTGTCTGTGTGTTCTGGCTTTATTGCTGGTATGTTCAAAACCTACTCCATACCCCAGAACTTACATTGTCCAGCAAATGTACAACTGGGGACTTTGTTTGATGTATTTAGATAAGTTAGAATAGAATAATGTCAGGTAGTCCACTAATAAGTACTTCTAACTCAAACTAAATTAAGCAGCTCACCTGTCCTATTCTATGTGTTTTCCCTTCACCCTACCCAACAATAGTTTGATGTATGCTTTTAGTGTTAAAGGGACAGTGTGCTCCTTTTTAATAAAAATGTAATGAATATGTCTTTTGTTGAACAAAATGTTGACTATTGTTTTAATCAGGAAATAGGCATGGTTTTTGTTATTTCTTGCGCAAAATGGGATAAAATCTGAAATTTAAACTAGAATCACATGCTTTTTCGTGTCCTGCCAAGCAAGGTTATGTGGTTGCTAATTTTCTTTGACCTTGCTCGGCAGGACAGGAAGTAGAATTAGACTTTACTTTAAATTTTTGATTTTGTCCTCTTTAATGCAAGTAATAAAAATTATACAGATATTTATTAGTGTGCACAAGAGACTAAAATAGTATTCAATGGATAACTTAAGTGAGTTAAGTGAGTTTCAATATTTGTGTTGTTCACTTCTTGGCTATGACGATCTATTAAACAATACTATTATGAACAGAATAAAGAATTACATAATACTGTTGTCAACGATGAGCCTCCTGGCAAGTGGGGTGTAGCACTGCCACTACTGCCATTCAATTTAAGAAAGATACATTGGTCAAGAATAGGTTTAATGTGCTATTACCCTAAGCATTCATTTATAAGAAATGTGTGGGGGTATCAGTAAGTACCTACCCTTGTTCTGTGCTGCCCTCCATCCTTTCTTTAGGAGATCATCAATGACACCAGTCTGGGACAAATCCATAGGACATCTGTGAAAATAGGGAGTATTTGGGAGGAACTCCCATCAGGTAGGCTGTTCAACCAGAGCTCATGAATGAGTGCAAGCAACAGGAGGAGAAACAATTCAGGGATGCAGGGTGACCTGTAGCTCCAATGCTGCAGAGAGGGTGGCTGTTACGTGCTAAGATGCAAAATGGCACATAGGTGAGCACCATAAACGCAGAGAGTGTCCCACTGAGTAGGTTGACATAAGGAGGATAGTGGGGGTATCCATGCATGAGAATCTTAAAGGGACAGTTGTTGGGTTAAGCATGCTACATGGGAGCTGCTGTCTTATGTCCAAGCAGTTTTACATTGGGTGAAGTAGCACTTTCTTGGGGTACATTGGGTCCTCAGGGCATCTAAATACTTGCTTAACTATACTAGTCTACAAATTCCAGCATACTGCAACATAATACCAATGGTTTATCATGCTTGAAGTTTTTGTCCAGCTCTCCAGAGTCAATGGTCCAATGAATGTGAAAAAAAAATCAGAATTGCACCTACTGTGTAAAAATCTGTAAAAAAGGCAAATTATTTAGCTAGGCTCTTTTGTTACCATGTGCAGTCATTGATTTGCTGTATTAGATGATTATTTCCTGAATACTGTTATTGCTATATCTTTGTGTTTTAATCCTAGTGGCACTCCCCGAGACACCATGCAAATAAATACCCGATTTCCCAGTCTTTCTCACCAATATCACTGTCTTCCCAGAATTTCCTGATTGCCAGCAGTTACACACCCTAAAAATGCTGTTTGTCTAGCAAACTGCAAACATTTTGTGTGTGATTGACAGGCACAGTATCTGCTTGTTGGTGTGCACATGGGGTAGATTTCAGTGCAAGAATACACAATTTAGCACTTTTGCACCAAAATCCAGGCTGATGTGTCTGAAGATGGGACAAGATGGGAGCAGATCTGCCTTTTTCTATCTGTGACACTTTCCTAAGGCATTTATTTATATACATGATATACAGTAATAGCTACTGAAACATACATGCACTCTTTGCAAGATTAAGGTTATAGTACACTATGGGGCCTATTTATTATGCTGTGTAAGATGAAATTTGCCAAAAACTAGTGTAAAAAGCTGTGTAAAATAAAGGGTGAATTCATCAAAATGTGTTTTATTTTATGCCATGCGAACATCTGTTATTTTAAATTGCTTCAGACCTTTGCAAGTAAGTTCCGGTGGAAATTGCTCAAAGAAAAAGCATGTAAAAAAAAGAAACGTAATTTTTACGATTTTTTTTTTTACACAGTGATGCCTGTCGATATTTGGCAAATTATTCAGCTATTTTTGCCACCATATAATATATCGTCCCCTGTGAGGTGGTAGCACTGACTTTTGGAAAAACACATCATTGTGTGCATGCTGTAAATATGTGGACAACTGTTTTTTAATGTTCTTTGTTTGAAAAAAGAGTATTTTTGTTTACAGTGATTTAGAGACACAGATATAAGTTCACAGTTTAAACTTCCAAGCTTGTAAGCTTTTCAGTCCTCTCTGGAGGCTGGCGTTTGTTACCAAGAGACCTGGCTATGTTCTGACTGAAATCCCCAGAATGTTTTCATTGTATAAACTAAAGGTTGCATATGCTTTTTTTGTCAAATACAATAAAAATGTTATTAATTGTTGACAAACTGAATTATATGAGTGACATTGTTTTGGGATTTTAGGAATGTTTGTCATAATTAAAGTGTTTGTTTATGTATACTGTTTTTAGCAGAAATGAAGAATTCTACATGCTTAAATAGGTTATAATAAAATTCTTAGTCATGGAGAAAATGTGGTTTTGACTCAATGCCTGAATGTGCAAAGTTATACCACAGGTGGCCTGCTGGTGGGAGTGTAGGTACGTACACAGTACATCCATCCAAAGAATCTGCATTCAGGCTCTGCTTGACCTTTGTCAGGCTCAATAGCCCTTCATTTATCACTGATCACAAGAGTGGAATGAACATATTTACTTGTGTTTTACTTTCTACTTATAATATCTTGTGGCATGGGAGGAAAATGAAAACAATTGTTCATATGGGAAATTTATGTGCTTCATCTGGCTGTATGATCTCCACAGTTGTACCAATGCCACTTAGGGACTGATATTGTGTTTTATATCTGTAGGCTATAAAAAAGTACCTTTTTTGTTTAAAGAGAAGCACCCTTTATTCCAAATACATATATACCTGTGCATATATATGTGTATGTGTAAATACATATATATATATATATATATATATATATATATATATATATATATATATACAGTCAATAGCCCTACTTGTATTTTAGTTTGACTATATATTTTTAAAATATTTAGTTTTCCCGGGCTATGCAATTATTTTAATATACATGAATACATGGACTAATCACAATACGGTTTCCATGCAGTGTGTATTCACAGAAAAGCTTTTGCAACACCTCTGCAGAATAGATATGCTTTTCTGAAGTGCAGATTGTGAAGTGGAATGTATATGTACAAAGTTCTATTTTAATTTGCAATTGATCAAAATATTGAAAGCAAACAAACAACAGTACACCAATCGGATTTATATTGAGCCTGTCAAAAGAATTTTATTTTGGGATAAAAAAAAGAATTATTCTCTAACCCCTTGGTAGATTTTTACCTGAGATTTTATCCTTTTAAATTGTTATTTTTAAATTAAATTAAAAACCAGAATAATTTAACATTGTACTTTTTTGTACACCATTTCTACAAAATTATAGAAATTCTTTTATTTCATATATGTTTAGCTTTGAATGCTGCACATAATTCTGCGAGCCCACTAATAGAAACTGCAGTGCAATGCTAGAAACATCCTTACTTACATTTTACAGCTCCATAATTGTATTTCTTTTACCCACCTCTCCTTTTCTACAGATTCAGTGCAACGACCCTTTGTTTACTTGATATTTATTTTTGCGTTAGCCTCCCTGCTCAACCCGCTTCCTTATGCAAAAAGAAATGAAGGAATGTGAAATATTCCACTAATTACATTTATATTTGCGTTCTAAATATTCCTTATTATTGCTTGAGACTAAACTTAACTTTTAAATTATTTATTACAGTAATAATGAAAGGATGTTCATATTAAACTACATCCTCACAATTCGTAAACAAAATCTGCCTTCAGTTAATCATAACTTACAATATTTTCCCAGCAGTCTCACAATCAAATTATTTAAAATTACATTTCTTTATTGCATATTGCTAAAACCCAAGACACGTAAATATCAAGATAGTAAACAATTATTTATTACAAATTATTATCTGATATATAGGATTAACAGCTTGTAACTATTAAGATTAATCTGCGTGGTAAAACCTATTTATTATGCTTATCTCCTTGCAAATATTTGTGTATAAAGCATATGCCTATGATTTGCAATTAATGGAGAAGTGTACAAGATTAACAATTTGTGTCGTGTTTTGTTTTTAGATTTATTTGCATTGTAAAACTTATTTATTGCGCTTATTAAAGTATTTAATGATGGACTTTGAGACGCTATATTTTTTGTCTGAAAAATAACCTTAAAGGATATTAAATTATAACATGGAAGAAATACAGCCATTGCCCAAGGATCTTACTATTGTCTACTATAAATCTGCTTTAAAATGATCATCATTGAAATTACAGGATCTTTAAATTGTGGCCTTTACAGTGCTAATAAGTTTGGATGACTTTTAAAGCCATGACTAGAAGCAGTCTTGCTGCTAAAGGTATCGCAAATGCAGTTCATTGTATGAATACTGCAAAACACTTTATGATGCATAAAATATATGTACTGATGGAACTAATATTCTGGCTACTATTATGTTTTTGGGCTCTGTGTTTGCTGCCCAAGGGTTAACAGTGATACTAAACTGCAGTCTCTAAAATTCAGAACCATTAATGTTGTATTTGAACAGTGGTATTTTCGATTATTGTAGATTAAATTGTTCAGGCTTTTCTACCAAAGAATAAAAAGGATTGTATTCAACTACAAATGTTATTTGCGCTCAACCTGCAGTATGTATATACTATATATGCAAAATAATTAGCATTTACAGTATAAACGTAATGCAGACAGACAGCATACACAACACATGCATATATTATATTAATATTAAATTATGAATATATATATATATATATATATATATATATATATATATATATATTTTACATAGGTATTTTCTTTATTTCTCTCTGTATATTCCTTTATTCTATCTTTTTTCCTTTCTAAATGCAATTAGGGGAGTCTCCTAGCAAATGTGTACCTAATTCAGCATGTAAACAAGGGTATAGATGTACAGTCCATAATATTTAGAATTTGTTTAGACAATGGCATGGAAAGAAAGCAGTGAAGCTGACTGCATTTTACATTGTTCAGCACAATTTTACTGTTTAAATGGACGTGACAATGACGTTTCGTTGCATGTATTTGCTGTGAGTAAGGTTTGCATACCAGCTTTCAACTTTGATTTGGCTTACTGTTATATAATGTACTGTATATAATGCTAATAATGCAGCTAATAATAATGCAGCTAATAATAAAACAAATAATGTAGCATATACAATTATTTGCAGTTATGAATTATGTATGGCAAGTTACATACAGATACACCTATACATCCAACCTACTTCACCCATAAATGTCTGCAGTTATCTTCAGGGGCTGCTGAACAGTGAATGTATATGTCATTGATATACAATCTGTAACTCTTTGATGGCTGGCATGGTACCAAGAGATAAGTGAATTTCTAATGTACTGAAATTGATCCCATTCTCATCCAGGTAAATGTAGACCTGTTAGTTTGACATTTAAAATTACAATGCTATGGATGTTTCAGCATTATTATCATTATCATAGCAGTTAAATTGGATTAATTTATAGGAGAAAGTGAGCAGTAACTCAGATATTGGGGCTTGAATGGGGGTAATTAAGTAGATTTTACTAAAGCATTTGATTTTGCACTTTGTACAACTGAAAGTTTCTTATTAAATTAAGGAATATTCCTCCTGCCCATGCTACAGTATTTTATATATATATATATATATACAGATGCAGCCACTTTGGTTTGTCTGTTTGACACAGAATATCTAAACACAGATATCCCATTTATCTCATTTAACACAGAAAACTGCGTCACAACATCCCATCTAATTACAGCATTCACCATTGTGAACAATGGAGCTTTGGTATGCTAATGAAAAGGTTAAATGCATTAAATGAGTTAAGATGACTTAAGATAACACAGTTTCTTCAATTACCCCTGAGTCATGACGCATTTAACTCACAAATCCAAGTGGCTTCATCTGTATATAGAGAGAGAGAGAGAGAGAGAGGGAGAGAGAGAGAGAGAGAGAGAGAGAGAGAACTGGCTAAAAGATAGATTACAAACAATGGGGACAGATTAAACTAGTTGAGAGTGGAGTACTTTCAAAATTGTATATCACTGACCTCAACAATGGCATTGTAAGTAGTGTCTCTGTGTTTGATGATGATGATACAAAATTGTGCAAATCAATACATTTAGTGGAGGGTGTTTTCACTTGGGGGGGTTGATGACAAAATGAAAATGAGGTTTAATGCTGATAAATATATTTTAATGAATAGAGATTTAGGAGTTATTGTGAATAGCATACTTTGCAACTCTAGGCAATTTCAATTAGTGTCTGTTAAAGCTAAAGAAGGTACTCTGTGGTGTGAAAATGAGTATCATGAAAGCATAATTTTGTTCTTTATAGATCTGTATTCAAAAAGCTTGAGCATGCAGTGCAGTTTTGGTTTCAGGTCTAGAAAAGATATTAATGACTTGGAGTCATGCAACTGAACCGGTAAAAGGAATTAAATAAAAATACTAAATATAAATGATTAAAGGGCAGAATATCAAAGTTGGATGAACAAAGGAGAAGAGACCATACCTTTGATTGGAGACAATGTATTTTCATCTAAGCAACACTATTTTTCTTTGCCTAATATTGGTCAATCATGCCAAGAGATTCTCTAAAAGCTTCAGCTTGATAGACAGTTTTCTACTGGGGTTGTCCACATTTAAGTTGCAGAAGAGCTATATGTAGCTATTGAACTGCAGTTTCAGAAATTCCACATGATGACATATTTAATTACCATGGGATCTTGAAGAAACTGAATACAATTGATGTAACACTACCATACATTTCATAATAGGGACGATACTAATTCCCAGAATATTCATGGATAGGTAGCAAACCTAACATTTATTATATAATTATAAAGCCACCCATGTTGACAAATAAGACAATCGTATATTAAAGACAATGTGTTTACTAATGAAAAGAACATGGTATATTTAAAAAAAAATCTGATGCTGCTTTCTTGCCAGATGGGGCGCATAAAAAAAGTAGGCTGTTTTCTCCTATACCATCCGTTTTTCATATGGAACAGGATGGAATTGTTGACACTTCCAAACTGTGCATCTGATGCATACCAGTCATTCCTTTGAGACATCTGTTCTCTGTAAAGCAACAAATCTCTAGAGACTGGGACAAGCTGGCAGCTTTTCTTCTCTATTGCAAGCAACTTCACTGGGTCGCATATTAATATTATCAGAAGTTCTGTCTGTAAAAATGTAAGTAAGACAGAAACAAATAATAGCCATTTTTTCTGAGGACATTGCATGAAGAACCTCTTCTGGGTTTGATAAAAACCTCAGTTGTCTTCGTACTATGCACCACTTTTCCAAAGCTTAAATAATAGCTTTTGTGCCCTATTGCTCATATAATGCCTATAATTATGAGATCATAAAAACAAGCCATTGTTTTGTTTTCCTTTACCACTATACTTCTAGATTATATCAAGCTAATTCACTGCTACCATAATGCAACTTTTTTGTTCATGTTCATGGAGTCAGATATAAAACATTTCTACCTATAAAAGAGTTAGAGGGGGGCTGAATTACTAACATGTGCTTAAAATTGCACAGTTGCTAATAGCAATTAGTTAGCAATTAGTCCTGAACAGTCTACCACTACTAGTTAGAAAATAAAAGCTACAACCTGATTGGTTGGGTTGTAACTACACTTTTGCAATTTAGAACCTATGTTAGGAAATTAGCTTTGGACCCACATTATTATCAGTCTCACTTTAACCACCACATGCTAGTTTGCACATAACAAAACAAGTTTTTTAAAAAAATGTTTTAGATTGATGACAATTTTGCTTAGAAGTTAAAAACGTTATTGCACAGTCATAGCTACGTTTAATAATCTGTAAATACGAAGACCAACACTTTCATGCAGAATGCTTCTACCACATCCAGATTAGTGCCTCATAAATACAGGTATTTCTATGTTTTGGTAGCAGCTTTTACTGTGCAGCATGAGCCCAATTCATTATTATTATTATTATTATTAACATGTATTTATATAGCGCCAACATATTGCGTAGCACTGTAAAGTAAATGTGATTATACAACTAAATCAAATGAATTACATATAGAATATATAGAATATATGGAGTAACAAACATCACAATCAATACAGGTACAAAAAGGTGAGGAAGGCCCTATGCATAGGCATACAGTCTAAAGGGAAGGGAGTAATACACAAGGTGTGGGAGTGGTCAAGATCGAATTAAGTGGGTGAGAAATGTGGTATTGTATGTAGTGTTGCGTTTGGTAGTTAAGCAGAGTGAGGGTAGGCTTCTCGAAAGAAGTGCATTTTCAGAGATTTTTTGAATGCAGAAAGGTTGGGAGAAAGTCAGACAGACCGTGGGAGAGCATTACAGAGGAGGGGTGCAGCCCTTGCAAAGTATTGAATGCGAGCATGTGAGGAGGTAATGAGAGAAGAGTTGAGTAGCAGGTCAGTAGAGGAGCGTAGTAAGCGAGTGGGTGAGTATATAGAGATGAGTTCAGAGATGTAGGGTGGGGCAGAGTTATGAAGTGCTTTGAAAGTCAGTGCCATTAATTTGAATTTGATTCTGAAAGGTAACGGAAGCCAGTGGAGAGATTGACAGAATGGCGAGGCAGAGGAGGAGCGGTTGCTGAGGTGTATGAACCTCGCAGCAGTGTTCATTATGGACTGGAGAGGTGACAGTCTCTGGAGGGGGAGGCCAAGTAAAAGAGAGTTACAGTAGTCTAGACGCGATATGATGAGAGAGTGAATAAGAATTTTGGCAGCGTCTTGGGTGATAAATGATCGTATTTTAGATATGTTCCTTAGGTGGAAGTGACATGATTTAATAAGTGACTGGATATGAGGAGTGAATGACAGGGCAGAATCTAGGATAACCCCAAGGCACCAGGCCTGGGGAGAGGGGGTGATAGTGGAATTGTTAACTATGATGGATACTTCGGGGATACTACTGGTGTTAATTGGAGGAAAGAGAACCATTTCAGTTTTAGAGAGGTTTCATTTAAGGTAGCGTTGCGACATCCAGGTAGAGATAGTGGACAGGCAGGAGGAGACGCGAGTTAGGAGTTCTGGGTTGAGATCAGGAGGTGAGAGATAGATCTGAGTATCATCAGCATAGAGGTGGTAGTGGAAACCATACGAATTTATTAATTTGCCAAGGGAGGAAGTATAGAAGGAGAATAGTAATGGTGCCAAGACAGAGCCTTGAGGAACTCCAACAGAAAGAGGTAGGGGAGAAGATGATACTCCATTGTAGGAGACACTGAAGGAACGATTGGTGATGTAAGAAGAGAACCAGGACAGGGCTGTGACATTAGACATAAATGCGATGTGCCTATTGAGACAGGACATTGAGGGAACCGTGGAGCTTCCGCATCATCTGCAAAAGAACTAAACGCTATAGGGAAATACAAAGAGCCCTGTTTAGCACAAGTATCTTTAATGAATGAGGTTTTACATGCAACTGACTGTGGTAAATTTGCACAAATATGATATTGAACATTTATAAGCTCTCAAGTATGATCCACCTACCTGTAACTTTTATAGTCCTCCTATACAGTTTCCTTTGTTTGATGTTCTTTATGCTAACCTCTCCCTGAAACCAGCGCTTAGTAATTAATCCAAATTGCTGTGATCTAGCCTACTACTTTTCTGCATTACAGAATCTCTGACACAGTCTTTGCTTACTTGTATTGAATCCCTTGGTTCCAAACTATGGCTTGTGTACTAGACTTTGCATTTGCCTCCCACCTGTCCAACTATGTGTACATACTACTCTTTACCTTTCAAGCAGACTGCACAGATCCCAGACATTTAGTATATAGAATATTGACTTCACCTACTTCATTCTCAATTTGCCCATGGCACAGTCTTCATTAGAACAATGCTAAATCTAAGGTTAATATAGAATCTTTATCCTCTCTTATTGACCAAGATTTGATGCTCCTCTCCTCAGGTTTGAATAAATGAGCATCACTGATGTCTCTCATGAAACAGAGTATTTGGACATGGTCACTGGCACAGAACCTGCTAAGTTGTCTCATTCACAATAAAAAAGGAACATTCACAATAAAAAAAGGATCTTCTTACTGAAAAACATCTGTAGAAATAGAATAAAAAATATTAGTTTACCCTTGCTTGATTGATTGGTGCTAATGATGCTGAAATACAACAGAATAATTTAGAGTTTTCTCTTATTTAGTATGAAGCAGCACTGTTACCTTATTACATACTGTAGCTTTTGCTCCACATGAGATATCAGAATTACATATCAAATGGTAAAATAACGAAGACTAACAGGAGAAAGAGTCAAGATCCAGAACAAGAAGAGGGCTGTCAATCATCATCATCATATTGCAGAGATATGTGTGTTGGCAGTAAATTCACTCATAGTTTGATGCATGTCAACTGACAGTGTAGAATTCATAACCATTGGTAAGGATCAGCAGGAAAATGTGCAGGAACACTTGAATAGCTACTAATTTCAGCATTCAGATCACTGAGATGTGTATCAAATATATATATGTATATATATATATATATATATATATATATATATATATATATATATATATACACACACACACACATACACGGTGAGTGGAACGCACAACCATAAGTATGTAGAAGTCTGGGTGCCAGTACAGTATCAGGAACAATTCTATATATGTGCAAGTGACGGCACTCCCAGAAACAAACAAAAAAAAAAAGGCAATGGTGCTGATTTTATTTTATCTGACATTTCGGTTCTATACTAGAACCTTCCTCAGGGTGGGTGCCGTCACTTGCACTTGGGACAAGATTTTGCCTAACATTTGCCACCCCCAAGTGCAAGAACACTTTCCTTCTACTTTAAAGTCAGTTTGCTGTGTTAAAAGGAATTGCAGTTGGAATAAGGATTCTTAAAAATAATAAAAACAATAAAACAATTAAAAAAATATGTTACTAAATTAATTACAATGATGGAAGGGGCCTGCTGAAAGTGAGTTATGGAGGAAAGGCACGCCTAGGAAGGACAATATGTGAGCTCTTGGGTACAATTCTTTGCAGCCTTCAGTGGCTGTCAGATGTTAAGCAAGTTACTAGTTAAATATTTTATAAAAGTGATTGTACATTGCCCTACACTCAACTGTTTTGCTTTGTTATTTAAGGAAAGGGGGGAGAAGATTGGTGTTGTTGGCAGGGGCCCATCAGATTGACGCTGCCCCTGTCAAGTTATTTACAACAAAATTTTATATATATATATATATATATATATATATATATATATATATATATATATATCAGTTCCAATGAGTATCCGCACTCCAATGCACTCCAATGGGGTTTTCTTCTGCTGGGGTGCACGATTAAAATGTATATATACAAATTCTACGAAGAACCAGCACTCCCATATGTAAAAAGTAGTTTTTTATTTCTGTTGCATTCCAACGTTTCGGTCCCTGTTGGGACCTTTCTCAAGGATCCTTGAGAAAGGTCCCAACAGGGACCGAAACGTTGGAATGCAACAGAAATAAAAAACTACTTTTTACATATGGGAGTGCTGGTTCTTCGTAGAATTTGTATATATATATATATATATATATATATATATATATATATATATATATATATATATATATAATACAGATGCTAGGTCCAGGCAGTCTTACAACAGGAGTCCAGGAGCAGCACCAAAAATGTTCTGAAGTCTTGCAGTTTGGGGTGCTTTTAATGCTACTATTGTGGCACTTTTGAAAGTCAATGATGAGGTCTCAAGCTGCATTGCCAAATATTTTTATCAGGGTAGGCTGGGTGCAAACGTGCAAGGAGCTTGCTTGGGTGCAAGAACCTTTGATGAACATTCTCCTGCAAATAATCCAGTGAGGTCTACCCAATCATGTGGGCAAACTATGTGTAGGTGATACTGGATAAATACAATTCTAACAGATGTCTTTCTGCAGATCCAAAATCAATTGTAGAAAAAAGATCTCCCTGTGGCAGCGCATTTCTGTGACTGTAGCATTAATGACTTTTACATCACTAATGGTAAGTTGTAAAATACAATTGGAGAGTAAACAATGAAAATATAAATTCATGCAGAAATTCAATAGCCTTCAGAACTAATATGAATATTGCTAATATCTCCCTGAGACAACCAGGGGGATTGGGAAGCCAAACACTGTATAGTCTTCATGCAGAGGGACTGAGGCAGATCCATATCTGTACAGGAATGAGTTCTACACATGCAATTTGTCCCTCTGTCCTAGTATGTATGAATTTGTATAATTATTTAGATTCTGTATTAAAGCATGTCTGAAGCAGAAACATACATAGTCTACAAATCTTGCATTTTATAATCTACTAAATTAACCAATGAAAGATTTCTCTTCCATTTTACTGTTTTGATCAAAGACTAACATGGAACAACAGCCTGCTACTTACCCATATTGGTTTACACTTTAGAAGTACTTAGTGCAGTAATCAAGCATTCACCCCAATGTTACCCCTAATCAGTGTATACAGTGGGTTTCCCATCAGCTGCTTTGTTTCTTCCAGGGGTGCCAAACCCGATTTGTAATATTTAAAATGTTGTGGGGAAATGAAGATACAGAAGAAAAAACAAAATGTGCAGAATTGTTATTGCACAGTTTAATTTTGAGCACTTAAGATTTCTGAAGACCCTATTCTCTAGTGTGAGCTTTTGACATACCTTTACATTAATATAATCTGCCAGTATGGAGAGTCCATAGCCGAAGAATATACTTGGCTATTTTTACATTGGAAATATTCAGTAACCCTAGTGCTCCTGGGTCACATGGGCTCCTTAATGCTCATAACACAAGCATCCACAGATTCTCCCCCTCAATATATAAAAGGTATGCATTAATAGAATATGCTTTGCTGTGCCAGTCGTTTGGCACATCAATTGAGTTACATGTTTGAAGATTATATTAGAGAAAGAGATAGAATGTAATTTGTTCATTCATCTGCGTTTTAGATGTTTTATTTAAAAAAGTCACTCGTGATCTATAGTATTCATTTTTATTTTGTTCTCTCGATTTTATGAATGATGCTTAAAACTCCTTAAACCCCTGTGAATAACTTCATTGCTGCCGTATATTTGGAATTTCAAAATATGCTTTCGCATTGCATTAACTGGATGAGGAAGGTGGAATAATTCTTGTGACAGACCTTGAGATGAAGTTGGTTGGAACAATTTCCTATAACTATGAGGCGACAGATAACTTTAGAGAAAGTTAAAATTAACTCATTTTACATTGATTTTCTTTTCAAATGTACGAAGTTGAAGGAGAAGGAAAGGATTTCCAGTATAGCATCTTTTTTAGTATGCAGTTCAATCGTTGCTAAATAGTGGGATGGTGCACTTTTTTTTTTAAATTCCACGAAATGATATGCCATTTTAAAGGGAAGCTAAATTTAATTTTAATTTGGTGTTGATTGACATTTTGCAATCCTGCTTTTTGTGGTTTTTGAATAATTTGGATTTCTATTCTGTCCAACCCTAACCTGAAATTTATAGTTAGCAACACTTGGCAATGAGAGAGTATTCTTTCACACCACTTTCTGGTTGCAGAGGTCATTTTGGCAATAACAACAACATAACAAATCAGATTAAAGAAAAGTGCAAAAAAAGTCATTCAAAAATCGCAAAAAAAAAAAATTATGCTGATCTTTTGTTTTAAGAGGGCCATCCAATTTAAGCCCAAAATTCCCTTTGCTGTTATTTGGTTTGAGAAGAAAACACCCATTGACTCCAAAGCATTTGGTGCAAGAAAAAAAAAAAACTTTGTTAAAAATGGTAATTATGTTTTTGGTATAATTTTGGCTCAAATGCCCCATTCTGTTAATTTTCCCAATGTTTTGGAACTTTTTCTGCAAAGCAAAATGGAGCAATTTAGCTCATAACTAGTCAAAGCACTATCAATAGTCAAGCACTGATGGTGACAAGTACGTAGCACTCTCAAATTCTTCTTATGGCTTTTGTTTATTTCCCTCCTTTCCTTGTGTTCTTGTCACATGCATTGTCTGCCATAAGCAGAACAGCAGCACATTTGATCAGCAATTGTATGTTATATTAATGCTAATTAGTCTAAATCTAAAATAATTTGCTTTACTTGATGATTTTGTAACCTAAACATACTGGTTGTTGCATCTTCTTTTGGTTTTTGCATAGTAAAATGCAGACATTGTGGATGTCTGTTTTGGAAAACACATATTGGATCTGAAAGCACACGACCAAACAAAACTACTGGAGATGGCTGTCTACACACCAATATTACAACTAAGAAAAAAATATACTTGTTGGTAGGGATGTAGCGAACTGTTCGCCGGCGAACTTCGACTGTTCGCGTCCGCCGCAAGTTCGCGAACGTCGCGCGACGTTCGCCAATAGGCGTTCGCGTCAAAATCGTTCGACCATTCAACCATTCGATTGCTAAAATCGAACGATTTTCGTTCGAATCGAACGATCGAAGCCATTGGATTGAATGAAATCATTCGATCCAATGGCTTCGATCGTTCGATTCGAACGGAAATCGTTCGATCGAACGATTAAAATCCTTTGATCGTTCGAATCGAACGATTTTCGGATGTTCAAAGTTCGCGAACTGTTCGCGAACTGTTCGCATTTTTTGCCGGTGTTCGCGAACGGCTGGGCATTGTAAAACCTCAGCTGATCCCATGTGTTATCCCTATTCCTAGAAGCAAAGATAATTTAAAATATTATGGTGTCAATGTTATTAAAGGACAATGCAATGCAGAGTCACTGGGTTGGGGTGCAATTTGCTAGGCACCCCAGTGACTCTAACCCGTTACTACTTACCATGGCCAACACTCCTCTTCTATAAAAAATGCACTGATCCAATGTAGTTTTCAGCAGGTTTGGATGCCACCATATTTCCCTATCTACCCTGGCATCCCCTGCACCATGACAGGTAAAGGATCTGTTATCTGGAAACCCATTATCCAGAAAGCTCTGAATTATAGAACAGCTGTTTTCCATTGACTCCATTTTATCAAATAATCAATATATTTATATATATATATATATATATATATATATATATATATATATATATATATATGGCTAAACACAAGATTTTCATTCCAAGTGTACATCAATATACTGTACGTATGAAGACAAAACTAGCTTAATCTCCAATAGCATTTTTCTTATTCTAAAATGTATGGCTCACCAGGACAGAATTTTGGGATGTAAGCAAAGGGGAGGCGATACTGATACTCATAATGTAAAAATCTCTGTTATAGAGCAGCTTTGCAAGGCATACTGCTATATTGCTCTTTTTTTCTCAGCTGCCACTGATTTAATTTAGGAGGTCCATAACCCTGCTAGACATAGTTGGCATGACAGTAAATAAAAGCTTCTGATGGAGGTGATACAATTTTACATGATATTGTGGTATAAAGGAAAGTAGATGATTCACCTTTGCAGTTCCATAAATATTGTCCCAAGACTAATCTAATTTAATTTCACAAAAATGTTGTATTGTCCCATGCATGCTTTTATCAAAGAGTCATAAAACGTTTTTGAGATTTATGTTGTCTGAGGTCAGTTTTTTCTATCATTCCATCACTTAAAGAGCAAGAATGATCCTCTACTGAACATAATTACATTAAAGTTGTGAGTTATCTGTTTCATAACTCTCATCAGTATACGGCTCTTGAATGCGTGCATGAAGCAATAGTGACGTTTTCAAGATTTAGGGAGACAATTCATTTAATTTAATTATTTAAATATGCATTTTAGTGAAAATGTTAAATTTGCAAATTTGTTATATTGGGAGAGAATACGGATAAAAGAATCCAGTGCTGTAAGAAATCAGCTTCTTTGGACGTGTACAGGGAAATGATATGTTTGCAGATGACTTAAAGGAGGGGACAGTTTTACAAAGTTAGCTTTTCTCACACCAAACTCTAAGCCAGTCACTATAAGTAAACATTACTTTGATTTGAGTATTTTGTAACATTCATGTATATTTATTTTAGTATTTCCTTGTGTAGTTGAATTTAAGCTTTCTGGGGGGGGCATTAAGGAAGATGAAACTTTGTAGATTATTAATATAAAGGAGTAATTATTATACTATTGCAACCTAATTCAATTGTGCACAGAGCTGTCCAGCTGTAGGCCTACAGGTAAATGTGGCCCTCCAAGAGAGTCTTATGGCCTGAGATATGCAAAACCATCATTTTAAAACAATTTGGTCCCTCTACATGTAAAATAGTGGATAACTGAGCCATTACAGTATTTTACAAGATCATTTTGGTTTCACTGTGTACTTTAAGCCATAGTTTAAAGTTTACATCAAAATATTCTATTGATATGAATAGATGGCTATATTAGGGTGCACTTAAGTTTTTTAAAAGGAAACCCAAATGAGTCATTTTCTGGAGACATTAGACTTTTTAAAGTCAGGTTTAAGGGTAACAAAATAATGATGCCTGTGAAGGTTCTCATTCATACAGGTCATGGTATATCTATAGTAATAAGTCAAAATCAACTGAACTTGCTGTACTTTTTTTTTCTTTTTCCTTGAAGTCATTTCACTAGTCATCCAACTCTGAAATAGCTGTACAAAAATATTTATGGTCACGGTCGGACTGGGCCGGCGGGACAACCGGAAAAATCCCCTCAGCCAGCAACTCCTGTGTTTCCTGACCTCCTCCACTGGTGATCGCATGAAGAAATAATGCGCAGGTTTGCGTTGGCGAGGGGAGGAAAGTGTAATGAGCGAAAATTTGCAATCGGGGGTGGGGAGATTTGCAGCTGTGGCGGGACCCACAATGATTTTCGGCTGGGATGTGGGTCCTTGGGTCGGGGTAGTGGGCCCTGATGTGGCTGCCCCGGTGGGCCCAGACCCCCCAGTCCAACGCTGTTTGTAGTTTTATACACTGGAATCAGCATAATCTGTTTAGTAAAACAAGCATGGGGTCAGAGCAGACACAGAGCAGACATGATCCCCACCAGCACAGAGGTTTAAGCAAACAAGTTGAAACACCTTAGAGGGGCCCTTAAAATGTGCAGGTATCCAGACTGGGCCTTTATTAAAACTGGGAGAAGAAGAAAGAACAATACCAAAACTACCAGTGAAGGTGAAAAGCATGACAATCGAAAGAACTTGTTCCTCCCATATATTTCTGGGTTATCCGAAAAATTTAGAAGGATATTTAAAAAAAAAAAAAAAACCCTGCATCCCGATCTGCTTTAAACCCAGTAACACACTGAGACAGCAACTGGTTCATCCAAAAGACCGAATACCAAAGCATGAGGAACATTATGTATGCAGTGCAGTGAGGAGTGCTGGGACTTGTATGTAGGAAAAGCGAAACAACCGTTACACAAATGTATGGCGCAGAACAGAAGAGCCGGCTCCTATGGTCAGGACTGTGTACCTACATATAAATGAAAAAGGACACATGTTTGAAGACTGCCAAGTTCACATTCTGGACAGGTAGGAGGATTGGTTCAAAAGAGGGGTCAAAGAAGCTATGTACTGTATGTGAGAACAGTAAAACTGAGTTTTAGCACCTCTCCCTGGACAGCTTAATAACACCTTGTCATGAAAACGGGACTCTTAACCACTCATAACTTTTGGGTTTGGCTATACGGGGTTGCACTCAGTCTCTCAATCACCTTACATGCAGGTTAGACTAACATCAGACACCCCAAAACATACCAACACCTAGAAAATGAATTCTTTGCCACCATCTATCATTAACAGGTGATAGAAACCTAATGTGACTATTCCTCTGCCCTCTATAACAGGTCACACTAAATAATAAATCACACTACAACAATGCATCAAACACTCTCTCCTATGTTAGTTAGTCATGGTTAGATAGTACTAGTTCAACAAGCACTCCAGCAGCCAAAGGGTTAATTTATATTCAAACACACTTTCCTGCTAGCCCTACCAGTTACTCTATTCAACATATAAATAGGCAATTTTCCACACATACAAAGAGTTAATACACTTAGGCACAAGCATTTATTTGGGCAATGAGTTTGTTACAGCACAAGGACAAAAGTTATTAAAATGTTATCTTTAATATGACCACAGTAACAGTGCATGTATATAAAAATATATTAAAAAGAAGACATACATTAAACAAAGAATTGCAAAAACAGTAAAAGGGAATAAAAACACTAAGAAAACCCTAGGTACTTAACCAAGTTTAGAATTTCCTGTTGTGTCCTCTGAGGCAAGAGTAGGGAAACACTGGGCATACAATCCACAGATATGGATGACCTGGGGTATTGGATCTGTCACATTTTTATTGCCTTTTTATTACCTTATGCATGAGGTAGGAGTGCCCAGGAACGTGTCACTTACGACCCCCCGCAGGGGGTTGTTATTTTCAGGCCAGATTCCAGAATATATTATTGGTACTTGCCAGCACTCAATGTTATAGTGAAAATATGGACATGTTGCATTATTTTGTGCACTGGCCTTTCTAGTAGGCAAGAAGCCCTGCAGTTCAGGGATTTTATATGATAATAGCAGAAAATGCAGAAAGATGACTGTTACGTAATTTTGCAGAGCATTGTATTTTATATTAGATATAATCAAGAGGTTACACGTTTTTATCAGAGATGTAAAAGGATCATCAGTTTATATGATTTTCATTTACATAAAACATTAATCATATGTACTGGTGTAACATAAAAGAAGAATATGAAACTAATGTCTAATGTTTGGCACAGGGCAGTAATGCCAGTTTGAGGAAAGGACAGAGATTTGGATGAAGAAATGCAGAGAGAGAGAGAGAGAGAGAGAGAGAGAGAGAGAGAGAGAGAGAGAGAGAGAGAGAGAGAGAGAGAAGTTGTTAGCCTGAAAAAAAACCTGCTTAGGAACTGTTGTTCAGCTCTTCTTGTTAATGGGTAATGTGAGTTCTGAGGTGGTATAATATAATGGTGCTAGCCTATAGTAATAAAATATACGTTTATTTAATACTGCGACCAGCAATACAGCTTTATCAGTACACAATTTGTTTAACTCCCTTTTTAAATGCTTATTTTAAGATGAAAAGACCCTTCACACCTTTATACATAGACCTTCTTGGTTCTGTCATGGCACAAACACTTTTTGACAATTTGCCTCAACCCCCAGTAACTGATTGTATGTAATTTATCTCCTATGAAGTATCATATGCAATGGTTTGGAGGTCTGGTTAGAAGACCTCATTGACTTAGTGAGAGTTTTCTTTTAGCACACACTCTTGCTTGTAACCACAATAAACTTACGCCATCTATTTTTATTGACCATGCAATAGCAGATTCAATTCACCTTAACTGCCAGGTTCAGGGACAAGATCTGTGTCTGATTCAATCCCATACCTGTTGGCACCCTACGATACAAATTTGTAGTCTATGGGTCAGAGGTAATCTTGCACTCATATGATGAATGATGGCACAGAGTAAGAATGCAAAGGAAAAAAACTAAAGCTCAGCAAAGAATTTTGCCTGGTGGGAAACAGTAAAAATCATTATTGCCGGTGGGCAAAATTACTGTTTTCATTTGATGTTGATAATAGTAAATGCTAAAAATATAGAACATTTTAAAAAATGTTTTTTCTGGCTAGGAAAGGTTTAATAAATGTCACAGTTTTTTTTTTAAAATCTGCCCCACTGTACTCTATTATGATTAGCTACAAATATAGATTTATTTACATATTTACTGAATGGAAAGTCTCTTGGCATTCCCTATCAAAAGGTTTTTGACAGTCTGAAAAATATTGAACAGACATTTTTGTCAAAGAAGATACCTTTTGCAGGTCATCAGAACACGTTTAACAGCCTTGAACAGCTAAACATGATTCTTTCTAATATAGTGTAGTAGTGCAGGATGGAAAAAGTTGGAAATAGTTCTCCGGAGGCAGCAGCAGCATTGTTGCCTCCATTGGCCAGCATGCCTGAGTTCAGCTGCACCAACCTGATGGTTGATGTTAAAAGAGTGGAAGGAGAACTATGACTGTAAATATATGACTGGGGCAGATCTTGTGCTACGTTCTTTGGAGGGGAGATGGAGGGCTGGGTTACAGCTGCCAGTGGTGGAAAGTACTTCTCTAGATGATAGATGATCCACATTTGGGAGGGTTTTATGACAAAGTCCCAGATTTAAAAAACCCAGTTCTTCGTCTAGGTTTAGTGGAAGAGTGAAATTCTGCCTTAATTGTTATGTGAGAGTACTGTTGAATGCAGGTTGGTGCGATGGATTGAATTGCTCTCAAAGAAACTTTGGATAGCTAGATACTTTGTGATACAATTAATGCCACAGATTAGGTATTGGTGCGCAAGCCAGTTACACAAACTGTTGTCATACTGGCAATCTGACCAGTGTATAGTACTGGGTCAACCTATGAATGTGATCATATACTAGTGAAACGCTTATGCCAAATTTAGAAGTCTCCACTGGGAAGGATTTTGATCTGATCAACTTGAACAAACAACTATGGACTCAGTTTGTTTGAACAGGGATGTAATGGTCGAAGAATTAAATGAGACTGTTCACTAAGAATGTTGTTCAGTATAGTCTAAACATAATCAGCGCACAGAGGGACAGTGGGGCTCATTTATAAATTACTCACAGGGCAGAATGATTCGCACAGTGAAAATATGTGCCCTGCGAATGGTTATACTTATAAAGCTGGATAAGAGTGGTGTACTTAATGTGCAAACAGAATTGCACATTTTTTTCGCAAGAGCTTTTTATATATGGGAAAAAACCTCAAATTGCGAATACTCTGCGTTATGGCACAGCATTGGTGGCAGAGAAAATATTCACAAAACAGTTTTGCAAATTGCAAATTTACATTAGTGTCAAGGCTGTTCTCGTGCACAACAACCTTGCACAGTGGGCGCCCTGGTGCACACACTCGGCTCATTTGTGAGCCATTTGCGAAAATGCGTTTACAATGCGAGTTCACAAAAATGGAAAGACAGGCACAACAGTGCAATATTTTAGCTTTCAGGAAAAAACATGGGCAATACAACCATTTGCAAAATACGATGTGCAAACTTTAAACTTTATAAATGCCCTGTTGTTTTTCCCGTTGGAAGTGTAAGATGTAGATTGAAAAATGTTCCTTACCGATGCCTTTTTGACTTAGCATATACTGTGTTTTTAGGTGTGACTTGTTTTGTTTAATTATTATACATATATATATATATATATATATATATATATATATATATATATATATATATATATATATATATATATATATATAAGAGTAATGCCTGATTAATTCAGAGATAGTTTTTTGACAGTCAACCCCAGCCTATTTAAAAATGTTTCCAAAGCAATTATATACTGTAGCTGCTCATAAAAAAACCCACAGCCAGGAATCCTTCTGCCTTAGTTACAGGATACTTAGATGTGATCCTGATATTCCATACCCAAAAAAGGTTTAATGAAGTCTTAGAAAGCGATACAGAGACCACCACTAGCAGAGTTCTACATATTTTTGAAATGCATATCAGCTCCGCTTCTCCTAATGAATCAACCTTAACTGCTCACATGAATTAGATATTTTTATATAGCATCGCTCTATTTCTTTCACCCTTTCATGTTTTATGCATGTTTTTATTCATGTGGGAAAATGTTTGTTGATTACTGTATCAAACGGCACAAGCTTCTTCAAAACAGCTTGGTTGATCTTCACACTAACATTTTATGATACTCAAAATCTAAAGGATTTTTTAAAATAAAATTTCGGGGAAATTTAGAGTAGTTTATAAATTTGAAGACGTTTATAACAAAGAGCTGTGGGAAGAAAAATGTTGGCAGAAATATGCCCATAGAAAACAAATAAAAATGTAACGGAAATGTTAAGATTCAAACCCTGAAAGGGAAACCAGGCCATTATTTATAATGTTTCTGTATTTTGTTCTTAGCAGCTACTTTAGTGCATTGTGGAAAAATATTGTCCTAATTTTTGCTAGGAAGTTTGTTTTTACAGGTCTTGTTTTCCTTTTTCTCTTAAAACATTATGGTTAACTACAGAAAAGTGTAAAATTGACCATGCTTAAACAACCCCCCCCCCCCGT
This sequence comes from Xenopus petersii, assembly GCA_038501925.1. Lineage (NCBI taxonomy): Eukaryota > Metazoa > Chordata > Amphibia > Anura > Pipidae > Xenopus > Xenopus petersii. The sequence continues at coordinate 65,110,638 of CM076678.1, forward strand.
GCATTGACGTATTTTAGTGTTGGTCAGATAAAAAACCTTTTACTACCACATTTCAACGCTGAAAGTTCTTCACAGTACCTTGAAGTGAAAGTTAAAGGGATAGGAACCATGTACCATTTCAACATGTCAAAAGTATTCTCATAACAGTCAAAAAGAGTCCGTATTTCAAGCTATAATGATTTTCATCTATGCCATTTCATTCCTTTCAAATTCAATGTACTGTTTCAATTCACTTGGTTATATTTAGATATAATATACCTTCTACTATTAGGTATTTTAGCAGATGTATCAGTGCAGTATAAGTCAGATACAAGTTATATATATATATATATATATATATATATATCTATATCTATATATATATATATATATATATATATATATACCCCCCCTATGCAGTACTAATTTTACCAGACCTCGAGCGTGCTATAAAAGTTTGGTGGAAGCACATTACTGCGCTTGAATATTTATATTTACTTTGAGAACTTTTAAACAATAACACGTAAAACCATCTTGTAAAAAAAACTGCAATTTGTTCAACTACTACAAATTTGCATAATAGCCAGAGAAAACAAATTAATCTTTGGAATAACAGGCTCCATTTCCACTTCATTAGCAATGCACAGTTCAAGGTATTCTAGGTTTATTTGAATGTTCATAATTAATCTAAATAAAGCAATATTCAAATTATACATTTGTAGTCTAGTATTTGGTGAAATTTGGAGAAAAACTCTAAATCAACACAATAATATTTAACAAACTAACGAAACAAAGGACCACAAAGAAGTGGCTCTCTAGAAGGAGGATCTCAAAACATAATTTTTTTTATGATTTTAGTTGTAGTGATTTGCAACACTTTAATGGAAAATATGTCCTTAAGACTGAATGTTTCGGATGAATATGAAAACCCTAAACGTGTTTTTTTTTCTAATTTCAGCATTATTCCCATGAAATCCACCGGCTTCTACTGCACAATGGGTTAAAACAATATAATATAGCAGTGCAACACCTTGAACTAATGTGAACCAAATATTTGCATTTAAAGAGACAGTACATGATAAATTTCGATATTCGAATTTTCACATTTTCTTTAAATTCCAATCGCATTTGGACTTTTCCTTAGTCGAAGTACACAAAAATATTTTTGAATTCAAAAATTCACCTCAACCTTATAAGGGGCAGATAAATCTGCCCCTTAATGTGTAGTGTATTTGTTCACTGGTTTTATATTACTAATAGATAAATGTTGGACCAAAAAAGGGAGCTTGAATATAGAAAGTCAGTGAAAAGTGGGGAAGAGCTAACAATTTTATGTCAGTGACTGTAGTTTATATATGATAAAAGAAGCCACTGCAACCAAGGTGTGACATAAATGGTTAAATGATCATTTTTGTAGTATCTTGTGTAAGGAAAGGAAAGTTATTACTACTAAGTATTTTTAAAAATAAAAGTAGGGGTGCAAATGTATGTTCAATATTCTTATGGAGTTTTATGAAATATATATTTTAAATATGATATCTTTATATGGCCTGCATTTTATACGCACAGGTCTAGCAAGGTAACATTATGGTGCAGATTTACAAAAGAGCCAAGTGGCTAACGCTAGTGAGCATTGCCACCTTCAGGGAAATCGCCAATTCACTAACAGATGCAGGCGCCAATTCGCTAGCGAACGGGACCATCGCTAGCTTTACACACTATTGCCAGATGACTTTTCGCTCTGGAGAACGATCATTACGCCACCTCAGACCAGGCAAAGTGCTAAAAAGAAGCTAGATCTTCCTCAAACTTCTGTCACTTACATCATATCCTGTGTGCCGAAAATGCATTTAATTTCAAACCCTTTTTTGAAGTGAAATTGCCTGCAAAAGTTCTAACTTAAACTTTTTTTTTGGGTAACCGGTTTTTGCCAGACATTTCATAACATATGGACCATTCATTTTGCAGTGGGCTCATGTGTAAGGCATTGTATTAACTCTTTTGTCTTTATTAAATGTTCCCGGGACATGTATTTAAAAAAGTGGTAACTTCAAGCACTTAAACCAACATTTATAATAAAGACCTCCATACAACTTTACATTACCCGCCGTATGCACCTAAGCACAAGATCACTAGCATATCTTCGCTATAAAATGCTTGCACAAGCCGCAAAACGTTGCATTTTAGGGAATTATCATATTCGTAGCGCATTTGTGCCTGGTGAAGTGTGAGGTATGATGAAATGGTTGCTGGCGACAATTCACCCTTTAGTGAATCTACCCCTTTGTATTGTATGTTTACTTTTTATGCCATTTTAGACTATACTGCAATTATTCCACCCCATCCCTTATTTTGTCTTCTTTTGAGGTTCGTGCTTTCAGAGACAATGAATAAACAAATGTTATTAATTAAAGGAAACCTTACTATGTCTAACCCTACCTTCAAGTAACTGACCTATCTAACTGCTACTTTTTTAGCCTGCTAATTGTAAGGTATCCTTCAGCTGTACAACATCATTTCTATTTCTTTCTCTGACAGAGTACCTCAAGGCTTTCAACAAAATATTTTTTGTGTACACCACCACTTCTACGAGTAAACTGATTTCATCTTCTAGATTCTAATATCCCCCTATAAATTAACAACACTTATTTATAGTAATACCAAGCTAAACTCAAGCGGTAGCATCAACCCATGGGTGCAGAAAATGCATATGACAAAACTGTGAAAGTGCCTGGGATTGACAGAATTCATGATCGGAAGCTTGTGCCTCTCGCCCTGTTCATATGTTTTTACAACATATTTAATAAAGATGGTTATTTTATGAAGAAGCTATGTGGTCCATTGTAGTCAACGTTGATCCACATCTACTATTGATCTTTATAAGTATTTCCGTTTGGTGAATCCAGAATGGCTTAGTGGATCCTTGTGTGCTCCACATTACCACATGGTTTAGTATTTTCCCATTGACGTTACCATCCACGCCCCCCCCAAGTCACCTGCCCCACTCCCGTGACAGGTCTCAATACAGTGAGAGGGTGGTACCCCCACTGCCTATGCATTTTCTTTGCACTTCCTGTATTCTGTTACCCCTAGATATACCTTTTGTTGAAGGCCTGGAATTAGCAGTCTAAACCTTCACATATTTCAGAAATACTAAAAAGCAGGAACTATAGAAATTATTTTACACCAATTCATTTTTCTGTTTAAATCCCCCCCCATATCCAAACCTTTATACTACCACACCCAACAAACACATAACAGTTTAATATATTGAATGCAATGAAAACCCTCAATGGCAGATTTTTTTCACTGACAATTCATTTGTGCCTTTTTTCTCTAAAGATTGTCTGTTTCTTGATTTTAAATGACGAGGGATTAATTTTAGAATGCTCTCTCTGCATCAGTTTGCAGACAATAAACTTTGCATTAACCATTATAAATTGAGTTATATTAGCTGCATCATTGGTGCAGGAATAATAGTATTTGTGATAATGAAAATCGGTCTCAGAATTTATTGTAGTAATAGTGTAAATATATGATAACGATGGTGGTGTAGCCTTACTGATCATAGATTTGTGATTTTGATTAGGGTGACAAACAAATCCTCTAGAGAATTAGTTGTATGGTTAATCTGCTGCTTGAGAAAACCCATTGATGCTAATAGTTTAGACCAGTGAGGGGTACCAGTGGTATCATTGAGAAATCAAAAATCTGAAAATGTAATTGCTGCAACAAGATGCAACACGATGTACAGCTTTTACAATGACTTTCACAACTGACCTCTAGATTTCCCTGGCAAAATCAAAAACAATTCAGAATATGAAAACTTGGAATCATAAATCTGGAATTTGCCAAGCCTATTACCATTCATTACCAGGAAAACCCCAGGTCCCGAACATTCTGGATAAGGCCAGTGACTGCATGATGGCAGCATAGGTGGTGTTAGGATTTCTCAGTCACTGCATAGGTCTACATTTCTATATATAGAAATGTATATGTATATATATATATATATATATATATATATCCACAGAGATGACGGCACTCCAGTGTATAATCAATAAGGCAGGAACAAAGTCTTACTTCAAAGGTTTATTGTAGACCAACGTTTCAATTCCGTACTGGAATTTTCGTCAGGGTGAACGACGAAAATTCCAGTACGGAATTGAAACGTTGGTCTACAATAAACCTTTGAAGTAAGACTTTGTTCCTGCCTTATTGATTATACACTGGAGTGCCGTCATCTCTGTGGATATTGCTGTTTTCTTTAGACTGGCACCCAGGATTTTTTGTACTTATGGTGTGCGATTCTCATACTATGGGACTACTATATATATATATATATATATATATATATATATATATATATATATATTGATACAGATGGTGTCTGCACTCTACCACTGCTTCAAATTCATGGGTGCCTGATCAAATGGTTTTATATACGATGATTCAAAGTGGACTCACACTCCAGTTTCTTCAAATGTGTAGAACATTTTTATTATTACAACATCACTGGTGCATCCAAAGTTTCGGCCCACATTAGGGCCCTAATGTGAGAAGTAACATATCAGTTGCTGCCATTAGTCATATAAACTTTTGGGCAGCTGTACCTTATTCGTAATGACTGTTGAAATACATGTCATACACATCTTATATTTTTTCCCCCTTGCATCCTTTTGTTTCATTGCTACTCGGAGAGTATATTCACAAGCCGATTAATTTTTCATAGCCCTGGAGGTATCAAGACTAATGAGCTTTGTTTGAATAGACTTTTTTCCAGTTCATCTAGCACACTTTGGGGTAATCATTCAGCTTTTGGTTCCTTCTGGCATGAGGCATTGTGGGGATGCAGACAAATATTTTTATACTAAACACCATAAATTGCTCGTGTAGGTTCTTCTTATGCAGATTAGGTGCAATAACAATTCAGCAGTTGTGTGTCTAAATATATTTTTTAATTGGGTTTTTATCCTCTGTTTGATAAATATACATTTTTGCTATTTTCAAGTCGCTTATAATAATAATCATTTCTACGAATCTTCAAATAAATTACAATATCAAAGCATTAACATTAGATGATACAAAAAGCTAAGGTTATTTTCATACTAATTATTTATAGCAGATTTTGCGCATTCATTTTCTTTGGAATATTTTTCTAGGTGTTATTACAGTATTAAAATTTCCTACTGGTCAGTGATTACCATTCTGATGATTTTAGTGGTTTTGCTTGTTAGTTACTTGGTTCCCTATTAAGTGCTTGTTAATTGCCTTTATATGCTCTTCAAACGCCTGTTAAATAGAAATAGTTCTTAAGAAAGCTTTTTAATGAAATATAAAAAAGGTCAGTTATTATTTTTATAACTTATTAAGGCTCCTGATTAACTCCAGTTTCCTCTACCTTCTGTCACAAGGGAATATAATTTATTTGTGTTACATGCAAGATTTTCCTACTTTCTCAGATCTTTCTCATACACCTCAAGACCTTTTTGGCAACCAATCTTACTTTGGCATGGCCTATATGCTATACAGATCCAAATCTAGCAGGCAGTTGGACAAGGATACTGTTAATTTAAACTCTCTTTGGCAGAGGATGTAGAAAATCCAGGGTGACTTTACATCACAAATAATGAAGAAAGAAAAAAGGATGCAAAATCCCTATTAAGACTATTATCACCTGGTTGTACTCTGGGAAAAATACCAATCCTTTATTTTCTTTGTGTCTCAGAGTAGCTCTGTTGTTAAAGCCTACACAAAATTATTGTATGCTGTGAATGTATAACATTTGATGTTATTCTGACTAAATGGAGGCTATAACCTCTAAATAATAAACAATGAATGGCTACCTGGACACTTGTCTAAGAAAATGACATTAATACTACATTACCCCATGTAAAAACCCAAGTATTACATTTTTAAAACAATAGTAGGCATATGTTTAGTTGAGTGTAAAATACTGGTGTAAATAGAGGTGTCAGCTCGAACACAAGAAAACAAGTGGCAACTCTTTTTTACATCAATCTTTTTGGCCAGAATTTCTTTGCAGCCTGAATTAGTTCCATTGACCGTAATAGATTATACCAGGCCTGAGATTGTGTAAAATAATGGCAGCAGTTAGAGTGTGAATCAAAAATATCCACACATTTAAAAGTAATGAGCAACGATGAGAGAAACTGGCCTGTTTTTCGGCAATAAATTTGCAAAACCTTGGGAAAAAAAGTATAATGGCAAAATTTTGCAGATATGTTGCCAAATACATTGGAACCAATAGGAAGGTGAAATTACATTGCAGTTTCTGTCATGATTTTTATGGAGTAGATTTTATTAAATTACATTCTTTACAACTCAAATAATTCACTCTACAATATAAAATGTCATTCCTGAACCAGTAAGTGTATTTTATTAGTTAGCAATATTGGTGTGTAGGCAGCCATCTCAGGTCATTTTGCCTGGTCATGTGCTTTCAGAAAGAGCCAGCACTTTAGGATGGAACTGCTTTCGGGCAGGCTATTGTTTCTCCTACTGAATTTAATTAAATGTGTTGCAGTGGGACATGGATTTTACTATTGAGTGCTGTTCTTTAATCTACCAGGGAGCTGTTATCTTGTGTTAAGGTCCCCAGAGGCAAAGATCTTTCGTTGGTGAACGACCGTTTTTAGCGAAATCCGACCAATCTGTCAAATTATCTTGAAGTTAGTGGGAATCGAACGATCATTCATCTTATGATTTTTCATCCGACATCTGTCAGAAAATTGATCGGCCAGGTTAAAAAAAATGTATCGGTCCCAATGCAATCTATCTATGTTTGCAGGGCCAAGCAGGCAGCTGCCCTCAGTTTTCATGGCAATATCGCCTGAAATAGTCTTTTTAGTTGATGGACAAACCATTCATTTTAATGATCATTTCAAGATAATCGTGGTCTCACGATAACGAAAAGATCTTTTAAAGATCTTTACATCTGTGGCCAGCTTTAGGGAGTTGCTATCTGCTTACCTTCCCATTGTTTTGTTGTTAGGCTGCTGGGGGGGAGGAGGGTGATATCACGCCAACTTGCAATACAGCAGTAAAGAGTGACTGAAGTTTATCAGGGCACATGGCTGGGACCAGCTAGGAAACTGACAATATGTCTAGCCCCATGTCAGATTTCAAATTTCATAATATAGTCTCTAATAACTAGCTAGCAAGATGGCAACAGAAACACAGGGTTCTATAGGCACTACAGAGTTCTCCAGCTACCTCCTCTATATCTACATAGCTCATCAATTACATTCAGCTATTATAATTGACCCACAAGATGTCTAATGCCAACTCCAATTTGCTCTATAACTAAAGTTGGCATAATGACCTGGGAATTATGTATGAGAGTTCATGTTAAGAAGCCTCTTATTTCCTTGCATGTTTCATTTATAAACATTATTTTATTTCTTGATTTTTAAAAAAACATTAATTGGTAATAGTAAGAAATGGGTTTAGTTTGCCTTGTAAATGGCTAAGGCAATTGTTGTATGAATAATCAGTATGGCTTACATTTATGTCTTTCTTTTAATCAGGGATTCATGTGAAAAAGAAAATTTGAAATTTGAAAAAAAAAGTTACAAAAATGGCACATTAACAAGATCCAACATTTTTGTAGCAGAAGTTGAGTTACTTGAAAATAAATGAGGAGATGCCATAAAAGACCAATTAATGTGTCCTTATATTTGAAGGGCAAACTGATGGTATCCTAACTCCTGCTGTGGCCCTGGGCCATTTTATTCACAGCTGACACCTTAAAAGCAGATGAAAGCCATGCGATATAATCACCGATAATACAGAAATACTGACACTTCAGAGTCAGACTAAAATGGTTAAAGGATTTAAAATTGCCTTCATGGCAAAGAATGGAATATGCAGAATGTCACCATGGACAGCTCTACGTATATTATTCCTTTTCTGACTTTTGTTCCTGATATTTTCCTCATTTTTCAGACTACAATATATCTGAATTAGATATTTTGTGACCTGTACATTTAGCAAAGTACAATCCTTTAGTATAACATTTTAATTTGAAAGTTGTATTCCAGCAACAAAGGAATGCAAAGTCAATGCATTGAGTGAAGTATCCTTCAATAAACAATGAGTTATTGGCAGGGTTACTAGCAGCAGTGATATTGAGTTTGGGAAAGTATGGCGGTTGTGGCTGTTTCCATTTGTTTATTACATCTCATGGTCTTTAGTGATGACCAAACATTTTTGCCAGACATGGATTTACCATATACATATTCTGGAAATAGTGTCAGAAGGACCTAACATGAACTTCATCAAACAACCTTTCTTCTTCTTCTTCTGAATTTGATCTGTTCCCTTAACTGCTTGATTCCAGCTATTTCTAAATAACTAGTGATGAGCGAATCTGTCCCATTTCCCTGAAAAATTTGCGACACTTCGTGAAACGCATTAAAGTCAATAGGCTTTTTACGTGCAGCAATTTTTACGCGTGCGACAATTTTTGACGCTCCAAATGCATTAAAGTCAATAGGCGTTTTTTCTTATGGGCATTTTATTGTGGCAAATTTTCACTGCAGTAAAAATTTGCACATGCCAAAATTCAGAATTTCGCCACGAATCCATGGCTGACAAATAAATTTGCTCATCACTATTAACCACATTGCATACTGAATTATGACTTTTTTTTTTAATTCAAAAGTATTTTTGGTGTTTAACAATTCCTACTTCATCCATCTGCTGCATTCTTATTTTACAGTGTAACCGTACTCATATGAATGCAAATGTATTGATCAGATGTATGCGTTTTTCCATTTTTTCTTTTTAAATCATTTCAGTAATTTAGGTAAAACCATTTATATTGGGCATAATGATCCTGTCTGATCTCACTATTATTAAATATGTTTGAGCACAGCACTCCAATTTGAAGATTGAAGACTAGATGCGATCCAATGACCTTAAAGGGATTTTTTCTGCACCCCAGCCTGCCCATGGGATTCATAAACTTCTTTCTATAACATAATCATTTTAATACAATTTGGCGCCTTGCACAATCGATGTGCATAGACATGTAGGGGCAGATTTATCAGAGGTCGAGGTGAATTTTCAAATGAAAAAAATGCGAATGTTGAGCTCTTTTTTGTGTACTTCGACTAGGGAATAGTCAAAATTCGTTTCGAATTTGAAAAAAATCTGCTTCAACCATTCGCCATCCAAAACCTGCCGAATTGCTGTTTTAGCCTATGGGGGACCTCCTAGAACCTATTTGGAGTCAATTGGTGGACTTTGAAAAATCAAAGTTTTATTTGCGAAAAACTTTGACTCAAATTCGAAACTTTGATTTAATTTCGGTTGGTCTTTTTGAATTAGAATTTCGAAGTTTTTTCAATTCGAAATCCGACCCTTGTTAAATATGCCCTGTAATGTTATATTTAAAGGTATAATATAGCCTTTTATTCTTATGATGTAATGCTATATTCTAAAGGGCAGATTTATCATAGTGTGAGATTAGAACTCACCATGAAAAAACCTCACTCACTTTTTATTCATTCCTATTCCTGCATTTTTTGTATTTATCAATGGAGTCCACCTTTTGAGAAATATGCTTTTCAAAATCCAATAGGAATGAATAGAAAGTGAGTTAGTTTATGATGAGTTCTAAGCTCACATTTTGCTAATTCTGCTATTTTGCTATTGAAATATCAAAAATATGCAAACAAACAGCACAGTTTCCTCCATGACATATAGGGGCAGGTCGAATTTTGAAGTGAAATATACTTCGAAATTCGACCATCGAATGGCTATACTTCGACTTCGAATATCGAAATCGACTTTTTTTTTGACTGTTTTGCGGTCGAATAAAATCATTCGATCGAACGTTAAACCGTTTGAATCGAACGATTCGAACGATTTCAGCGATTGATCAAACGATTTTACTTCAAATACAAAAAACTTAGAAAAATGCATTAGAAGGTCCCCATAGGCTAACATAGCACTTCGGCAGGTTTAATTTGGCGAACTATAGAAGTCGAAGTTTTTTTTAAAGAGACAGTACTTCGATTATCAAATATTCTAACTATTTTACTTGGAATCGAATTCGAAGTAAATTTGAAGTCGTAGTATCCTATTCGATGGTCGAAGTATCCAAAACATTACTTCGAATTTCAAATATTTTTACTTTGAAAATTCCCTCGAATTCACTTCGACCCTTGATAAATCTGCCCCATAGTGCACAACAGATGTTCTACATAAATACCCATATGTCCTAAGTGCTGTTTCATGTTTCTATAAACGTTTAGTAGGTCTCCACATTGATATGTATCTGCTCCCCAAATTATTAAGCAATGATGCAACAAATAGGAGAAGGAAGCAAAGCTCTTGAAAGACTATCATGTATTTTGGTCAGCAAATAATACACTAGAAGAAGTTTAATCCTGCCATATGCTGTTGAATTCCCAAACCCTGGAGAAGCTATAGCATTCTGTAAAAAGTCTCCACTCTAATGGACAAACCATAGGCAAGGATAAATCCTTAGTGTCAGTTGTATAAAAATGCAAATCTAGAACAAGCAATTAAAAGCAGATACAAATTAGAGATCTTGCATGTCCATGCTAAGATTTCCATATCCTCGGCTAGATTACTGCACCATTTATCTGGATTGTGTCAGTTATAGCCTGACTAGATTTTGATAAACAGCATCAGATCTGTCCCTTAGTAGTTCCTCTGACTTGCTGCAAATTTTATTCAAGTTGAAATGTCTGTAATCTCTTGAATAATTTGGAGTTAATCATTTGTAGTTCACAGAGTGTGCTAGGTCTTACACGCGAGGGTGGGAAAGGAGCTGGCCTTTTAAACCCCTTGTATATTGTACAGCTCAAGATAAATGACGCACACGGTCTGAAATCTACATGCTTGCCCCTGATGCAAAACTGTAATTAATTTTGTGCAGTGTTTCAGAATTGATCGTGGTCAGTTGAATATCTAATTTTTCATTCACTTCAAAGCCTTCTTTTTGGGGAGGGGGGATTGGAAGAAGAATGAGTTTAGGATAAGTGAATGCGTTCTGATGCTTGTATACAAAATGAATCCTCTATGCCTCTCCTTCAATAAGGTGAAAGAAAGGTCAAGATATATAGCTTGTGTTTATCACTGTCTTCTGCTGCCTAGAATCATTGGGTTGGGCACATAAACTAACCCACAATGAATAACTAGACAATTGCTGGGGTTGTGGTAAACATATCTTCTGAATTCCTTTATGAGAAGAGTAGTTTATTTGAAATGTCTCTTCTTTCCCTTGTTGGTTCTGTGTGAAGTCACCCTACAACTCGACAAACTGTTAGTAGGCAAGTTACATATATCAGCAGGTACATCATTTTCAACACATGGGGGGTAGGTTACTAAACTCTGAAAGCTGAAAATCAGAAAAATTTGTGTTTTTTTAGTATAAAATCGTAATTTAAAAAAAAACACAAATTGTTTGGAATTTATAATACCCTGAGGATGGAAAAAGTCAGAATCTGAAAATCCGGCATCTTAGACCTGCAGAGGTTGCATATACGTCAATGGAAGAAGTCTCAAATATTTTTGGTCTGCGCTGGGTTTCATACAATAAACCAAAGTTTTTGGGGTTTTCAGCAATTTTTGGGTGGAAATTTCTAAAAATTCATAAAACTTGATTTTTTTCGGATTTTTTTTTTTTCCACAAATACATTTTTTGGGAAAGTGTGTTAATAAATAAACTGAAATAAACGGATTTGATCAGAGTTTTTTCAGAAAATATTGAGATAAATTCGGACTTTGATAAATTACCCCCATACTGTCATATAATGCAATTCAATAAGTAAATAAGAACTATCCACGGCTTGTTCTCTAGAAAGAAATCTCACCCTGGCCTGTGTTTTTGGATAGATTATATAACACAGACCCACATCATTCCCTGATAAAGGTGGCAGTGGGGACATGTTTTTAAAGAAAATTCAGCCCATTATGGGACCCTTTGTGACTCATGTGGAAATGTTGAGGTCTTGTTTACTTAGATAATTAACTTGTAATCAAAAGGCAATTGAACTGCACTAACGAACGCTGGCGTAGATTCGCTAGTGTTACTTCGCACCTTTACGCCTGGCGAATTATCGCTACGGACATAACTACGCAAATTCACTAACGCGCGCAGTGTACTGAACGCTACCTTTTACGCTAGACTTCCTTCGCCACCTCAGACCAGGCGAAGCGCAATAGAGTAGATAGGGATTGCTTCAAAAAAAGTAAAATTTTTTTCTAAGTCCCAAAAAACGCTGGCGTGTTTTCTACATTATGGGTGATAGGCTGAAAAAGATCGCAAATTTTTTTGGGGCTCCCCTCCTTCCCCCCTACATTTCATGACTCATGGCAATTTACCTAGACAGTGGGCACATGTGTAGGGCAAAATAAAATTTCTATTTGATGTTTTGAAGGTTTTCTAGGCATTTGTAGTGCTGATACGTATTCCTCCATTGAAATTTGAATTTGGCGCCGTATGCAAATTAACCATCGCTAGCGTAACTTCGCTTCGCTTAGCGAATCAACGCGAGCGCAACTTCGCAACCTGACGCAACTACGAATTTTAGTGAATTTGCCCCAATGGGCTTTTCTTTAGGACTGCCTGCAAGGGAATACTAAAATCTGGGACCCTGTGGCAGAGGGGCCCTTCAAAAGATGGGATGATGATATTTGTGGATTGTATAGGAAGGTGTGAATAGAGATAAGGGTGTGGTTTGGACCCTTAATGGGTAGGTTTAGGGTGTGACCAGATTGACTAAGAGACATGGACTTGTGTGCTTATATTTTTAAATAGGTGCCATTCTACTTGTTAACAGGGCCCACTGATTGGGGAACTAGTGCGGGGAAGGCCCAGCTAATTTAGTAGTATGGGGCCCCATGATTACTGATGGTAGCCCAGGATATGTTGCTAATTTGCAATATTTAAAAGTGTGATGTGTTTGAAAGGTCATGGTGGAATGGTGGCAGCTTTCACTAACTAGAGCATGGAAACAATTTTCAAGGACCCCTGACAATTGCTTTGATATAGTATATTAAAAACTGGCAGGTCCCTCATTTTCTAAATTAATTACAACCATGAATACACGTATCACTTAAAAGTATTAACATTATTTGTTAAGTATCCATATAAATGCATGCTCCATTACAGTAACACCGTAATAGCTAAAAAGATATCATGCAAAGTAATGCATTTTATAACACATACGCAGGGATGGGCGAATTTGACCCGTTTCGTTTCGCCAAAAATTCGCCGTCGGTGAAATGTCGCAGACGCCCATTAAAGTCTATGGGCATCAAAAAAAATTTGTCGCGCGGCGAAATTATTTTGTCGCGCGTCTTTTTTTTTGACGCACGTCTCCATACAAGTCTATGGGCGTAATTTTTTCGGCGAAACGAGGCGAAAAAATTCGCCCATCCCTACTCTGTAGACCTTGGATGGAGCCCTTCGCTCAGATGGGAGAAAGGTAATAAAAGTTACAAAGTTTGCCCAGGTGATCAGTAAATGCTGCCTACTGATTTGCTACAGACGACTAAATCTCTGGCAAATGTTGTACCTTTTATAACATTACTACCCTGGTGTTTACATTTGGAGGCAGATTTATCAAGGGTCGAATTTCGAAGTGGAAAATAGTTTTTTTAAAGAGACAGTACTTCGATTATCGAATGGTCGAATGATTTTTACTTCGAATTGTTCGAGTCGAAGGTCGTAGTAGCCATTTTGATGGTCGAAGTACCCAAAAAATTACTTCGAAATTTGAACTTTTTTAACTTCGAAAATTCACTCGAGCTTAGTAAATCTGCCCCTTGTTGTGTTCAAATTATTTTTTTTTTGATATATGAAATAAAATTTTTTTTTTGCAATGCAGAATTTCACAAAAATAAGGACAAAAATTGACTATTAAAATAATTCCATTGAGCCTGTTGTATGATGGCATCTATGTTTTTAGTTCTTGATAGAAGTGTCAGCAGAGAGTAAAATATTTATAATTATATAAAAAGTTTAAAATAAAAACGTTTACTTTAAATGTCCGATTAAAATTAAACTTTTTGTTTAATTTATGAAAGTTTTTGTTTCATAAAGACTTTTTTTTTTTTTTTTTTTACAGTACATTGCATTTAGTTGAATAAAAAAAGACATCCAAATGATGTGAAGCTCGGAACAGTTAGCTTGCTTTCTCGTGTAATTACAGCAATTAAAAATATCTTAATATTTGTGTTTTACCTCTTTAGAAACAATGTTCCTGACTCTTATCTGCAAGAGAATACAGCCTTTTTTCCCTTGCAGATCTTTGTATTGATACTTCCAGTACATGGCTCTTTGTTTCACAGATTTCATTGTTAAAATATTTGTCAGTGAAAGATTGAACAATATGAATTCATTTGATTATGCCATTGTCAAAACCCCCTATGCATCACAATTTCCTGGTTTTAATCACTACTGTAAACATTATGGCTGCAGGGCATAGTTTTAATTTGGGTGTCTTTTTAATGAAAAGAAAAAAATAATTGTTTTGCCAGGATTTAATAATAAGCAATAAAACCAGCCAACCAGATTTTACCTCTGCATTCAATCTATTTTTATTATAAACATTTTTGTTAATTTTTTTTTTGGAGTTCACAGGCTCAGATACCAAGCATTTTACTAATAAATATTTCACTTTGCTTATGAACGCTAATGCTGTCATCTGAATATGGAATTATATTTCTTTCATGCTTCATTATCATTTCACGGTAGTAATGACAGTCAGACGATGGAATATTTACAGGCGTTTCAGAAGACATTTATCCAATACATTTCCCTGAAGGGCACCTACATTTATAGATACATTATCATTTCTAAAAAGTATCATCAGTAATCCTAATTTCTCTATCAGCCAATCACCTACTGAGCTATATTATTTTGAACCACATTCTTGCAGAATATCATTTTCTTAGAAAACAGACCCATGCATAACTGTTAATTCCTTTCTTTGGTGCCTTGGTGCCATCAAATTGCAACAATGAAGGCCCTAGCACTTGAAGCATCTTAAGTAAAATGGAACATTTGTGTTTAATTATATGTACAAAAAAAAGAGACTAGCTTAGCTAGAGTGTCCTAAAATGTATGAATCGTGTTTACTCTTATGTTGAAATTTAGAAAGAAAAAGATCCAGCAAATACCCCTTCCTATATCTACGAATAGTATCATCTGCCAAGTTAGTACAGGTATGGGACCCATTATCCAGAAACCCATTATCCAGAAAGCTCAGATTTACTGAATGGCCATCTCCCATAGGGGGACATTTACTAATCTGTGAAAATTTGCCCGCAACGGCTTTGTACCCATCGCTACGCTACACTGAACATTTGCTCAGACAACGCTCAGGATAATTTGCATAAAGTAAATTATAAAGTTTAATGGTTGTACCGAACGGAAGAAGATGGCGCCTGTGAACTCTTATGCCTGACTCTGCAACTAAGTAAAGAGTTCGAGGCATTTACCCAGGGTAACACCTAGGTTGGGAGGGGGAGCAGGGAGGGGGGTCTATTTAGGGTAGTAGGGTAGGGAATTCTAATAAAAAGGGTTTGATCCAAATTACTTAAAGATCCCTTATCCGAAAACCCCAGGCCCCAAGCATTCTGGATAACAGGTCCCATACCTGTAATGCCTGTAAAGCTGGGTACCCCCAAAAAAACAATAAACAAAGGCGGGGGTTACCTATCTGGGATTCCTGTTATTTTCATTCTGGAAATTTGCTAATGATTTTCTGCCAGTTTATGGGGAATTGACAGAAAACTATTTTCATCATCATTACTTGAAAAACACTGGAAAAGATGTGTACCGGTATATCTGGACAGATATACAACTGTTACTGCTTAGGAAAGGAATGATAAATATTAAATCTGTCCCTTAATTTTTATTGATTACATGTTAAAATCAAGTATGTTAATTTGAATGAAATCACTTATGCTTGACTGGGAGTAATGTACCAGATATGATTAACTGCACAGAGGATTTATGAATGTAGTAGATATATACAATACTACAATTACTTAATATAAAAATAGGAAACTGTGCTTTGTGCTATTCATAGGACTAAGGCACACAAGGCATATCCTCTGCTGGTGTTTCAGCCAGTGGAGACATGCCAGCATCATTACTTCTACCTTTTCTTTAAATGAATAGAATACTCATAGTATCACTGGAAAATTATCCCTTATTAGCACAAAGCCGCTCATTTAAGCATTCAGCCTGAAATTTGCAGCACTGTGAGTGAATGATAGGCAGCAATGGCAGACCTAGGTGCTTCTTCACTGGCTGCAAAATGTGGACACTGAGTATGCATAGGATGCATTCGCCTAAAGTCATTTTGTTTTAACATGTTTTAGGTTGTGGTAACCCGAAGGTCTCCCTGTGTCAATAGGCACAGGAGTGTTTGATTCAGAACAGGAGGCATGATGAAGGCAGTGGTGCAAAGAACAACTACTGTATATAGAAGTCCATCTCATAGTTGGGCAATCTTTATCTAAGGCAACCCTACTTGAGACCTAATTGTGTAATTAACCCTGGTTTTGCCTTGAAGGAAAAACAGAAGGTGTAGGTGTATCCTGTTTATGTGTTCTTATTGCATTATTCTTTTATCACCCACTCTATGGGGCAAATTTACTTACCTTCGAAGTTGCGCCAGCGTTGGCTTCGCCGCACTTCGCAAGGCGAAGTTTCGCCAGGGCGCCGCTAATTCACTAAAATCAGAAGTTGTGCTCGGGGGGTGAAAGGTAGCGAAGTTTCGCTACCGTTTATTCGTCAAGTGAAGCGAAGTTATGCTAGTGATGCCTAATTTGCATACCGTGCCAAGTTAAAGTACAATGGACGTATATGTTGCAGCAAGTACATTACACTACACAAGCCTGGGAAAACTTCATAAAACAAAATAGAGTTGTTATTTTGCCCTATACATGTGCCCACTGTATAGTTTAGCCATATGTTAGGAAATGTAGGGGGGAAGGAGGGTACCCCCAAAAAATTGTACGATCCTTTTCAGACTATCACCCTTAAAAAAGGAAAAGACACCAGTGTTTTTTGGGACTGTCAACTTTTTTTGAAGCAAACCCTATCTACTCTATTGCACTTCGCCTGGTCTGAGGTGGGGAAGGCAAGTCTGGCGCAAGAGGTAACTTTCAGTAAAATGCTCTAGTTAGTTGGTGTAAGGGTGCGAAGTAACGCTAGAGTAGGTCCACTTCGCTAGCGAATTTACGCCAGCACCCGTTAGTAAATCGGCGAAGTAACGAAATTATGTCATACTTGCGAATTTTCGTTGGCGTTAGCCACTTCCCCCTTTAGTAAATTTGCCCCTATGTAGAGGCAAAGGGCTTAACATGGAAAGAAATATGGTGAGACCCAGGGTAACTGCCTTGGGCTGCTCCTCTGGGTTCATTCTCTAAACCATGTCATATCCAGCCTGATCTTATGCTTGGCTTTAGTTCCATTTTAAAAAATGCAGCTTTGTTTCCAATAAGCCCTTAATTCAGCACTGGAAAACAGTTGTATAAAAACATCCTGCAAAATCACACAACTGACATTTTTAAGACCTTAAAAATCATGAATTAAATCTTACTTGGGTTAATTTAAAAAAAATGTACTTACAGAATTATACATTTAAGATCAAATGTGAGCTCTCAAGGTCATAAGGGGCCATTTACAGCAAGATAGCTATGTGTATGAGAATGTAATTAGGGAGCAAATGATATATTCTAGCAATAATCCTGCTGTTATTGACACCATCAGAATATTGTATCATAAGTAAATTTCAAAATAATGGCAGAAATTCAGAGCGGCATCAAAAGTGCTGGTTTAGATCTTTACATCCCATATTTCTATCTCTCTAATGTATAATCTGCTAAATTCTATACTTCCTACTGTGGTGAGACAAATAAAAGAAATAAATTCTGAACAGCTGGCTAGAAGTGTTCTTATGCAGGTGTATAATAAAATGCAGCTTGCAAGAACTTAAAGCTGCTTAGTAATCAGGAATAAACATTTTTGCTGTGCTAGGCCTGCCTGAACCATAATAAATAAACTGTTGGTATTCATTTATTTTGTTAGGGGAATGTATTTTTTAACTGTATGATCCATGCTTTCCATGTTAATTTAGAAAGTTCATTTTAAAGAGGTTCCTGTCCTTTTTTTTCTTTCTGAATTTCACTTACACTTGTAATTTCTGTACTGCTGTATAGATTGCATTGCTTGCAATTCTTAATATACCAAAAAAGGGCATTAGTAGACAGCTTACAGAAATGCACAAGGCTTGTAAACCCAAACATCATAAACTCTTTTAAAATCAACATGTAAACCACTTCAACTCCTTGCTTTATATAATACCCAATGCAGAGACACAATTTGAGTGTAAAAATACATTTCCCCTGTCCTCTCCATGTCAGTACTCACCGGGACTAGCCCCTCCCCTCATGCTCCGTCAGAAGAACCCTCCCACAAACAATAAAGGTGTCACTTACACTCTCGACGGTGTCTTTTTGGTTCTTCTCCTTTGCTCCGCTCCTTTTTAGGAGCTTGTTTTTTCTTTTAGGGGGGATTAGCTGGGACCTGCCCATAAGGCGTCCCTGGAACCGGCCTTTTCCCTGGCGAGTCAGGGTTTTTCGCCCGCCGTCTGCCTCAAGAACTCGGCGTTCCCCTGCTTCCCGGGTTACCGGCCTGCTCATAAAGCGTCCGGCTCCCATGCGACCTATGGCAGCCGCATCAGTTTTGGAACGCAGGCGGGGATGCGGAAGTTAGCGTTCGGCCGCAATCAGAGGAGTTCGTCGGGGCGGTGACGTCATATCCGGAAATCCTTTTCTTCCGGGTTGCGGACAAACAGCGCGCCTTGTTTGAATTGGCGTCCTGGGTCTGTGTCACATCCGCTCTCGGCCTCTGCTATACTCCTCTGGGTAGGCCTTAGTTTAGCGGATTCCAGGGGGTACCTGTAATGATTGGGGCTGATTCAAGGGAATGTTTCCCACCTAACAGCTACCGTATTTTTTCTTTTTACTACAGGTCCCTTCCTGGCTGGGTCCAAGCCGCATCCCCCAGAAGTCTAGTCCCCCCCTGCTGAGGTAGAGAAAAAAAAAAAAAAAAAAAAAAGATAAATCAAGCCCACGCAAACACTATATCTGTGTAGGACCTGGGCAGATGGGGATATTAATAACTATATGCCTCTCTGTTTTCTCCTAGCACCATGAAACCGGCCGCTAGGCGAAAGGAATCCCCCAGCCCTACGGAGGCCTCAAGCAGTCAATGCCTGGGATGCTCCGAACCAGCGCTAATGGGCAAAAGACTATGCCAGCTCTGTCTCACGGAAGCAGCTGGCACATCGATCCCACCATCAGATATACGGGCCTGGATCAAACAAGCTGTAGCCCAGGAATTGTCAGGTGCCTCAGCTGTCACAACCCGAGCTTCCAAAGAGGCTCATCCACCAGAAGAGGATGCCTGTGGAGACCTATTGCTTGATTCTTCCTCAGAGGAAGATTCGGAAGAGGAACACTCTTCCTTTGACTTTAATCTGATTTCCCCATTGATTAGGGCCATGAGACTGGCCCTAAATCTCCAGGAAAAAGAGGCATCTACTGCCCAGTTCTTACCCTCAACAAGGAAGAAGGGGCAAGTTTTTCCTCTACACCAAGAGGTGGCAGATCTGATCAAATCAGAATGGGAGGTTTTGTCCAAAAGAAGTCCAACTCAACAGCGATTTACCAAGCTATATCCCTTCAATGAAGAAGATATCAAGGACTTCTGTTCCGTCCCGGTTGTGGATGCCCCAGTACTAAACCTTTCCAGGAATACACTCTTACCCATTGATGATCAAGCCTCACTGCACGACCCCATGGATAAGAGACTTGAGACAGACCTGAAAAGAGCCTATCTTAATGCAGGAGAATCTCTTAAGCCAGCGGTGGCTAGTCTGGCTGTAGCTAAAGCCATGGAGACTTGGCTAGCCAATATAGAGTCTGCTATCAAAGAAGGCCAGGACAGAAACGACATTCTAGAGGGCCTTACGGAACTAAAATTGGGTTCTTCCTTCCTGATAAACACATCTGTGGATCAGGTTAGATTAGCCTCAAGATCATTAGCCCTCTCTGTCTCAGCGAGAAGGGCTCTGTGGCTCAGATCATGGGAGGCGGACACTACTTCTAAAATTGCCCTTTGCACCCTCCCCTTCCAGGGGCAGGCATTGTTTGGAAAGAAAATGGAAGATCTAATTTCCAAGGCTTCCGGAGGAAAGAGCCAGCTGCTTCCCCAAAGGAAAAGAAGAAGGTTTCCAGAGAAACAGTCCTCAAAGGGTAAGTTTCCTTCTAAGACTAGACAAACGTCTGGAGAATCATATTCCTTTCGGAGTAAGACCTCTGATGACAAATCATCAAGTTGGCGCGGGGGCCAGTCTGGATTGTTCAGGCGCTACAGAGGAAAATCCTCAGGTCCAGCCCGTCGCCCGTTCTGAAGGTGGTGGTCCCCAGGGTCTCCAGTTGGGGGGAAGACTCCGCCACTTCTGGGACGCCTGGGATCAGTCCACAGACGATGCTTGGGTTCACAGGGTGATCAAAGAGGGCTACAGTCTAGAGTTTGTCACCATCCTTCCGCGACCAGTCTTTCACCGTTCAGCTGTTCCAAGGAACCCAGAGAAAAGAAAGGCTCTTCTCCAGTGTCTCGATACCTTGACCCAGCAGAATGTCATCATTCCGGTCCCGAGAGAGGAAAAGAAGTCTGGGGTATACTCAGTCTTCTTCCTAGTCAAGAAGGCCTCGGGAGCTTGGCGCCCGATCCTAGACCTGAAATCAGTAAACAAGACTTTACGGAAGCAGCATTTCCGAATGGAGTCCTTGGACTCAGTGAAGAAAGCCTTATGTCCAGGCGATTGGATGTGCTCCCTGGATATACGCGACGCGTATCATCATGTTCCGGTCAACATCCGGGATCAACAGTTTCTGCGATTTGCAGTAGGAAAGGCTCACTTCCAATTTCAATGTCTTCCTTTTGGCCTCTCTACAGCCCCGAGGGTCTTCTCCAAGATACTGGTGGTACTGGTAGCCCTTTTACGATGGCAGAAGATCCGAATCTTCCATTACCTGGACGAGGGGGGCACAAGAAGCATCTCACTGATGCAAGAAGTAGAGCCTCTCTTTCAAATTGCGGAA
The DNA here is from genome assembly GCA_038501925.1 of Xenopus petersii. Classification (NCBI taxonomy): domain Eukaryota; kingdom Metazoa; phylum Chordata; class Amphibia; order Anura; family Pipidae; genus Xenopus; species Xenopus petersii. Next base: position 65,131,806 of record CM076678.1, read on the forward strand.
GAAACCTTGGAGGATCTCTCAGCGGTCTATATTCCAGGCAGAGAGAACCAAACAGCGGACTTCCTGAGCAGACACACGCTAGAAAGGCACGAATGGGAACTTCATTCCCGGATTTTCAGGATAATTGTCCAACGCTGGGGTCGTCCCACAATAGATTTGATGGCGACTTCAAGGAACTCAAAATGCAAAAGGTTCTACTCAAGAGATCCAGAACACAACGCACTAGCAGTAGACGCCTTCTGTCAGAAGTGGATCCATCCTTTGGCTTATATCTTTCCTCCTCTTCCTCTGATCGGGAAAGTGATTCAGAAGATCAGGGAGGACAGGGCGGAGGTCATATGCATAGCTCCGGCATGGCCGAGACGCCCCTGGTTTCCTCGTTTACTACAAATGACAGTGGATATCCCATGGAAACTTCCATGTGCAGGACCTCTCCTGGTCCAAGGGACATTCATCCATCCAGACCCGGGTCCATTGGCCCTGACGGCTTGGCGACTGAGCGGCAGAATCTAGAGGCTCATGGTTTGTCGGGAGAAGTCGTAAACACATTACTAAAATCCAGAAAGGATTCTACTAATAGCAGATATGGCAGAACCTGGGAATGTTTCAGGATATGGAGAGAAACTAGAGGCATACCTTCAGCAACCATCAAGGTTGGAGAATTGCTCGAGTTTTTGCAGTCAGGTCTGAGTAAGGGCTTGAGCGTAAGCACCCTGAGGACTCAGGTCTCAGCCTTATCTGCCTTCTCTGAGGTACGCTGGTCCCAGCATCCTTTGGTAGTTCGCTTCTTCAAGGCAGCCGTTAGAATCTTGCCAGCAAAGAGACCTTCTTGCCCGCAATGGGACCTACCTTTGGTACTACAGATGCTGTCCAGACATCCCTTTCATCCTACAGAAGGAATGTCATTATGGTTCCTGACGTTAAAAGCGGTGTTCTTGGTGGCAATCACCTCGGCCAAGAGGGTAGGGGAACTACAGGCTCTTCTATACGACAACACCAGTCCAGTGTTTTTTCAGGATAGAGTAGTCCTGAGATTTGCGGCTTCATTCAAACCCAAGGTGGTATCCCCTTTCCATCTGAAAGACGAGTTATCTTTACCATCCTTTCCAGATGAGGAAGAGGACCAAGATCTTCGAGCATTAGACGTAGCAGTGGTGATAAGATCCTATTGTGAGGCCACATCTCAGATAAGAAATAGTGACCGTCTTTTTATTGTCCCTGCGGGAAAGAATAAGGGGAAAGCAGCCTCTTCCTACACGATCTCCAGTTGGATAAAGCTGGTCATTAAGAAGGCTTACTCGTCTCAAACCACTCAGGACCAAGCAAGCGTTAGGGCTCACTCTACCAGGGGGCAAGCAGCTTCATGGGCGGCTGAAGCGGGGACTCCAATGGAGGTGATTTGCAGAGCGGCTTCATGGTCATCATCTAATACCTTTCTTTCACACTACAAGCTGGATGTATCCTCATCCAGGAACGCTCAGTTTGGCGCCAGTGTTCTCAGATGTGCTTCTGGAAAGCAATAAAATGTTTTTTGCAGTTCAATGTCTGTGGTTATTTATCCCACCCTACGGATCCGGGGAGCTTGCTACATCCCGGTGAGTACTGACATGGAGAGGACAGGGGAAAAGGGAAAATTGCGTCATACTTACCGTGATTTTCCTTTCCTAGGCCTCTCCATGTCAGTACGGCCCTCCCAGACATTTAATTAAGGAGCTTGTTACTAGACACCGTCGAGAGTGTAAGTGACACCTTTATTGTTTGTGGGAGGGTTCTTCTGACGGAGCATGAGGGGAGGGGCTAGTCCCGGTGAGTACTGACATGGAGAGGCCTAGGAAAGGAAAATCACGGTAAGTATGACGCAATTTTCCCTTTTTCTTCCCACATAAATATGTCTGAAGGAATTATTGTGCCAAAAAGTCTATAGCAGTGATCGGCAAGTCAGACAAAAATAAGATGGTTAAACCTCATAAATGTTTTGGCCATTTAAAGCAGTGTTTATTAATGGACCTTCCCATAGCTCACATTCCTACCTTTCAGCAGCAGTCAGCAGTGATCTCTGCACAAGAAGATAGAGTTCAATAGATACTACTAGTAGCCTTGGCCAAGCCCAGAGCTTATTAATTAAACTACAAGCAGGTAACCAGTAACACTCCTATAGAAATTTCTGTGTTAACCATTCTAGAAAAGTAAAACAAATTCGGTACAAGTCAAAATTAGCATTGTGGGAAGGTTGAGTTTGGGAATTGGACTGGACACATGATGGAAATAATGTTGGCAAGCTACTTTGGTCATATTTATATGGTTTGACCTCATATTACCTTTTTTCACCTTTGGTCTCTTGACTTGTGTAGAGGGTGGGGTGTTGTGCAGCTGTCATTATTGTTTGAACAGGGTATGGGTTTATAGTTGCTATTATTGTCCCTGTCTTTGTTTTTGTTTGTGTGTCTGCCTGCATGTGCCAGTCTGTGTGCCAATAAACATTGGCACATATCAGAATAGTGATTAACCATCCAGGGTTATAATCACAGTGCATAGTTTCTGGTCCTCCTCACAGCAGCACAGATAGGTCAGTAACATCTACCTGTTCTAGTGAATGATCCCTGTATGCTGGTATGACTATATCCACAAACATTAGGTATAAGAACTGCTGCCCTAGTCATAGAAAGTTTCTGTACTTATTAAGACAGCTTTTACTGTTACCATCAACTGTATACACAATACACAAATCATTTTTTATATAGATTTTGAAAAAAAGCATGCTTTGCTATTGTGTTTCTGTGCAGACATTGCCATATTCTATATATACAGTGCATAAAGAACCCCCTCTTGTAAAATATAAGGATATTATGTTACCGAGGAGTTCCATGACCATATAAAAACACAAAGGCCAAAGTTGTCTTATAATATCCTCATATTTTGCAACAGAGGGTACTTTATTTATTATAATACACATGTTTCAGTGAATCATGTGACAGAAAATACATCACTAAGCTCTGATTATAACCAATGACATCACTAAGCACCGTTTATAAGGATATCATTTACAGGATATTCATGGTACTTGTGTATTATAAAGATATTGTGGTCACGTCTAGGTCAAAGTTTGAGTATTTAGACTGCAGTTTTTGTTTGCTGAATAAGGATTTTAGATTTGTTAACTAAGAGCTAGTTGTGTATAGTTCTGCTCACAGAATTTAAGTCGAACCTAAAAATGATTAATAGTTATCAAAACTTTTAGGTCAGCAGCATTAGGGTTTATTGATTGCTGTCAAACGTTGATGCATTCCTCGAGATTTTTTCCAGTTTTTCTAGGTCTCATTGAGATTTGATTGTTGACACTGTGGCCAACCGATTGAGTCATCCCAATTTGGCCTTGCCATGTTAATGCCTATATTGCAGAACAGTGCAGGGCCAGGCCGGCTGCATCTCTCCCACCCTGGGGCGAGTGTGCACTTATACAATCATACTAGCACCCGTGTGCCATAAGGTGGGCATACAAGCTCTTGGGGAAACAGACATGCTCAGTAAGGGGACTAGGGGTAGACAAGGCCCTGTTGCCCCCCAAGCTTTGTGCCCTAGGCATGTGCCTCTTCTGCCTTCCCCTAGTTCCGGCCCTGGTGAGTAAAAATTTGTTTCATGACTATGAAGACAAAGAGATCTTACATTATGCCTGACAAAACACTAAGAAGGCCAGAATGCAGTCTTCATGCATATGGCTGGCAAATTCTTATAGGATTTCCACCAAAATGATGTAGTTTTGTTATTGTTCACATTTCTCCCTGTCCTCTGTAGACACTAAATTCTCTTCCACCACTTTGTACCATTGTGGTGGAAACCCTATAAGAATGTGCCAGCCATGCACATGATCATCCACTTTATTATTGAGATCAAAAGGTAGCAGATTAGTGGGCTTGGAGATAGCTATAGGTATTTAAGCAGTATCTTGCCTGGGCTGATTCTGCACCATGTGAAGGATGCAGCCAACTGGTGACCTTATGGATGGGTGTGTCACTGGCTCTGACTCTGACATATATGAAATACAGGGGATTTCCTGCTTCATCTGCCATTGGCTGGGCTTGCTGTATTATTCATTAATGTTTTTTTGCAAGTTCCACAAAACTTGATACCTGGGAAGGCAGTGAGGCTATATAAAAATGGGTAGGGTAACATGGAGGGGTTGAACTTAATCAACCAAAATGATTGTGTAACTGACGAGGATTTGTGTTTGCATACAAAAATAAATACAATTAGAATGCAGCTCACAGAAGGGCTTATAAAAAAAGGAAAAACACAAATTGGTTTTCCCAAGGGTCCTTTAAAAACGAGAGTCCACCTGTAGCATCAGTTCAGCATTATTAGAAATATACTGTGTTTTCCGTTTCATTAAACAGGCTCCTCAGGCATCATATCATAGATTAGGCATCAATCAACATAGCAATCTTCCTGCATAGTCACTGGGTACCTCTTAAGCTGCCTAGTTATTTTGTACTATACAGTCCAAACTGCATGATTATCTATGAGTGGCCCCCAAAGAATCATCTACCCACTTGGAACATGGTGGAATCGCACTACAGTTTATAGGAAAAAATAATAACTACAAAAAAGCATGCATTGTTGCATTTATGAGGATTACTGACTGTTTTAGTAATTGCATGAGCCTATATTTACACATTTCAAACAATTTATCCCACAGGTTCATTTAGCTAGAGTGCCTATGTAAACACAAGTGGTCATACATAAATATGTTTACACTGTACAAATGATATGACAAATTGGACTTTAGACTGACAAGTTAGATATCCTGCAAGTTTGAGGTTAAATTTAAATAATTTCTGCCCACCCACACAGTGATAGGTGAAACAATGTCACTCCAATTTGGATAATTATTGTATTGCACATATTTGGCTTATTTCATATTCCTTACAGACCTGAAAGTGGTGAAACAAGCTGCTAATATATGTGGTTTTTTTTTAAAGAAAACATTGCACAAAATGCTTCAGTAAGTGGCCAAAAGTAATAAAATGCAGGTTTATTTTGACAAGTTTAACTAGCAGAGGTACCTAGTAATTTTATGAACAAATACAGTAGACTTTCTGTATACTAAAATTTTATTACAATGACCCTGTCAAATTACAATATTCACCAACACCAGAAAAATATAAAATGTAGCAAAGCATTGTAGTTGTGCAGCGGCTGATGCTCTGAAGAGCTAGTGTTAGTTATGGATGTCACCTTGCCTTAGGGGACGGACAGCAAAATCTACACAGATGTAGCACTGTAGCAAGAGGCTATAGAGACTAGAACCAGCTCAAAGGTGAGGCATTTTCTGCATACTACAACTGCTTTGAACATAGACAACAAGCATAGATTGCTAAAGCAAAACTCCACCCCCTGTAATGACATCCTCTGGAGTATTTCTGGCAGAGCCCATAAGATAGCTTTCATATTTTTTTTGACATAGTTCTTCAATAGCAAAAATGTTGATGACCACACTGCAAATGTATCGATTTGCTTTTTTTCCCCCATTTCGTTTTTTTTTTTTTTTTTTACTCAATAGACTAAAATGTTATTTGTAGTTAGGGAAAAGGAAAGGAAGCTTGTGGAACAGCATTGAATCTACGTCTTGGAAGCCTTGGTTATCAAACTCATTAATCTACATGTCAAGAGGCTAGGAATGAATAATTGTGTGTAGAATTTATCTGCCAACATGATAGCTACTTTTCAGCTTTCTCTTCAAAGCTCTTTCATTGCGCTGGGCTTTATTATATTCTTTGTCTTTCCTATTTCTAGTCTGCTGGGGAGGTATAGAAATACAGGTCTCAGCACTACAGAGGACATTTTCTTTGAAACATGACATTGGTTATGTTTTTGCATACACATTTATTCTTTCGCATGCAGGAATATGCCATTGCTGCCTTACGTTGGCTTGTAGAAATAAGAAAAAAAAAACATTCAAAAAAGATTTTGATGTTTTGCATGATGTTATTTTGAAAAATATATATATATATGTGCACATAAAAAATATAATCACCATGTTTAGCTTACATGTGCAACATACAGTGCAGTCATTAGATGTTTAGAAGAAGAATGTCTAATTTAAGTATATAATGCACATATTTCTGTGCGTGTCATATTCTTACAATACTATATTATTGGTCACAGTGGATTTCTGTTCAAAATCTTGTAACACAAAACAGTTAGCTACTGGTACTGCTATAATCCAGTTAGTTTTAATAAAAGCAAACACTGTAGTACTGATTGTCTGTAGATAACCTTTTTACATTGGAATCATCAAACATGCTTCCTTTATCTGCATTTGAACTGCTATTGCCAGTTGTTTTTTTAATGGAGGGTACAGGGGTGGTAAAGAGTTTTAACAGCAGTGCTTCTTAAATCTGTCCTTGGTCCTCCCCCCAAAAATGTTTCCTAGAAACTGAGAAAGCAACACCAATAGAACAGAATGCAAATGGAAGTCCTATGTAATTTCAAGGATCAATATACAAAGGTATCATTAATATCCCTTAGGGAATCTGTAAAATTGTCTGTTTGCACCCACTAGCTCAAACACAAGGAAATCTGACATACTGCTGTTTCACTGTTCAGTTATAGTGTAGCTCTAGGCTTGTTGTTCTACACATTACAGGCCAGCTATTGTTTTCTGTACATATAATCCCAAATGGTTTGTGTCAGTCAGTATATCTAAATGGTTTTTAAAACATGTCAATATACTGTTGTCCTTTTCAAGCCTTGCCAGTATTCAGGGCATTAACAAGTTTGAATCCTGTATTCGAATCACATAATATAACATCCGTAACAGTAGCACATACATTTCTGTAATCAAAGCTAATTTGTATTACAGATGCTTTAGTGGTGAAACTACTGGGGGTGCAGAGGGTGCGATTGCACCAGGGCCTGCACCCCTTCGGGGGCCCACCGGAGGTTTGGACACACGCAAATCCACCCCAACAATCGTTCCTGGAGGGGGGGGTAGGGGAGCCCAACTGCACCGGTGCCCACGCTGGATTGTTACGATACTGGAATGCTTAGTGTGGTGCTTGATTTATACTTTACTACAATGCTCACCCATGTTTAACCCACAGAGGTTTAGTTATAATTGTGGTTCAGTATTTCAGTGTTTCATTCTATCTTAAAGGAGAATTCAACCCTAAAGATAAAAAAACCACTACCCTACATAGACCCCCTCCCTCCTCCCCGAGCCAAAGTGTTACCCCAGGCAAATGCCCCTAACTTTTGCTTTTCTTCTGGTTGTTTATTTTTAAACAATGTTGCAAAAGTCTTAGTTCCCCAGCAAAGACAGGTCTGTTAATTAGCTGCCTTGACTTACATTGAGAGAATAGAAAGGGACAGACAAACACTGGTTTCAATAGCAATACATATACAAATAACGTAAAAACCACAAAATAGGTATAATGGATGTATATTACAAAGTTGCTTAAAATTATGTTTTCTTTTATTAGGCAAAACAATTTATTGGCTTGACATTCCCTTTAATTAAGAGAAGGATCAACATTAAGTGATGGGGATCAGGAGTATATCCCAAGATTTGTATAGAGAAAGACATACAATTGTTAGCTAGTAATAATATAGCATTCATTTTTTTGTGGTGTTTTGGGGTCTTATATTGCTCATCTCTCTGTCTTTCATTTTTAATCAAAATGAGCCTGGAAGCCTTAGAATGGGTCCCTAGCAGGTTCTATACCCCTCAGGGGTGGTGTTATTGCTGCTCAGTTAAAACTTGCTGCACCTGACTTTATCAATCAACATAATTAAGAAGATATCAGCACACAGAGGTGTCCCAGTAAAAACAAAATACTGTAATGTTTTCATTTGAGTATTGGATTACTTTTTAGAAATGAGTTAGACTCTTTGACAACAACCAAAAATAAAGCGTGTAACACAAAATATATTTCTATGAAATTAGTCATTGCCATTGTTGTAGCTTCAGTCTTGAGTCTTTCTCAGCAGTGAAGAGGTTACCGGTACTCCATTTACAAATGTGCTTGGGACATAATCAATACATTTACCTTTCCGTGCTTTCTTGGTAAAACAAAGTGATTATTAACTCCTTGTCCTTTAATTAGCACACAGTGGCTTGCTAGTATTTGTTTAATCTGCGGAGATGTTCTGCCCCTTTTCTAATTTAGAATGAAATGAGATAAGAAATACAGAAGTCAATCTGGCTGGAATTTAATTGTACAAGATATTGGCTGACTAACATTACCTCTCTCGACTGGGTACTCATCCATCATTGATGGAAGTTATGCTTAAAACCAATGATGAAAAAAACGAAGCACACGTGGATTTTACACATCATAATAACAAGAATAAAATTAAAGGAGGAAAAAAAATCAACTGTGCATGTCAGATAGTGAGGGAAGCGCATAAGCTGTTTATTAAAGCTGAAACCACATCTTTTGCTTGCTACTGTATGTGTCTCTGGAAAATGCACTTGTATAAATGTCTTTTTTGTGTTTTATTTCCTGTACTGTATCTAAGCTGCTCGGTGTCATGATCTTGAAGGAAAACAGGTCTTCTAGTGAAATGTCTGTCAGGGTCTGTTTAACTAATTTCAAATGAAGGTTTGTAAGCACACTGTACCAAGAGTCTCTGTACCTATTATATTCTCTCTTCCATTCAAAGGTGACCTTAACATGAGGGCATCTTGTTTATTTTGGGTTTACAGATAGCTGGGGGACAGGACATGTCACCATTTTCTTACTGTTAATTCCAAGCCCATCATCATGGTCCCATATATATCTATATCTATATCTATATATATATATATATATATATGTGTGTGTGTGTGTGTATAATATTAGCCTAAATGCATGAGCCCCCCACCTCTTGACTTCAGCCAGTCATTAACCTTTAAGGAGCCAAATCGAACTGATAATGTGGAGTGTGTTGTGAGATATAACAGCATAGATATTTATGTCCTTGTCTGCTATTCAAGACATATTTTGATGCTGTTACCAGTGTGACATATCAGTTGACATGGCTTGACCCGTACAATCTTTTTGCAACAAGCTGCAAAGGGGATTTGATAGCAGCTGTAAATGTTGAAAGTAGATAAAGTAGTCATCTAAGTGCAATGTAATACAGCTTTAATGTGTTCAGACTCCCATTTAAATAAGTGATCCAAAAGCCTTCCTGAAATGGATATCCTCCTTTTCTTTGAGACTATGAAACGAAACAATACATAACGATTTCTGCAATTAAATTAACAATATGGATTGCTAAGATACAAAGGGGCAGTTCCACTAACTATATATATATAAATAAGATCGGACTTTTAAAAAATCACGAATGTTTCAGAATTTATTAAATCCCAAGGATGGCTGTTTGCCAAAGTATTTGGTTCACACACTATAATATATTGTAGAGCCACAGTTTGCAGCAGTACCAGTTTTAATTCTGTTAGGGGCAGTAGCGTCACTAGAGGGGGGCGGGCCCTGGTGCGTGATGCGCAGCTGGGCCCCGCACCCTCCATACAGCGGCATTTGTCAGTGGCTCGTGAGCTGCCGGGGGGCCCTGAGGGGGTGCGGGCCCTGGCCCGCTCGCACCCCCTGCTCCCCCGGTAGTTCCGCCACTGGTTAGGGGTAAGTGTATTACATCTACAGATTCACTCCAGCTTGTGCAGGTTAATCTAATGAAGCTTGTTCACTTCAATGAGATTTCAATAATTTCACAGATTGTCAGCTTTATTGAGATTTGACTTGGCCATTGTAGGACATTCATCTTATGTTTTTGAACTACTATAGTCATACTTGTCTTTGCAGTTAAATTTAGGTTTATCTTAAGCTTCAATTTGTTCTAGCAGAATGGAGCAGATTATCTTGCAGCATGTTCTGTATTATGCACCATCCATTCTTCCTTCTTTTGTAATACAATAACCAGTTCCTGCTGATGAAAAGCAACCCAGTTTTCAGGTCCTTTCTTAATTTGCTGGCCAAAAAAGAAGGACTCAAAAACAGAGCACAAAGACCATTTTTTACCTTGTGAATACAGAACCACCTGCTTTCAGCAGCAGTGTATTCATGCGAGGTGGGGAAGATAAAAAAGCTCAAAGGTGCTTTGCTGGTTGTGTGGGGGAGAGGATCATAGAGCTATTTGTTGCTTGAAGAACCCCAAGTTACAGGGAAACAAGAATCGGTCACTGTACAGGGACAAACAGTGACCGGCTGTCACAACAGTCCCAACCTGATAACTACAGAAGGTCACCTCTGGCAAGAAGTAAACCTCAGGGACAGTTCACACCCTAACACCAAACCCATCAGATCCACCAGCAAAGAGAAATGATCAGATCATCAAACTAATTGGAAAGAAAGCCCTGGCAATGGTCTCACTGTCACTGCCTTATTAGACACTGGTGCTCAGGTCAGTGTTATAGAAAGGCAATGGAAGGACAAACACTTACCCAGCTTGCCAGTCAGACTCTTTAGGGTCCCCTTGCTCCAAAGTAGATGTCCCAGACTTAGATACAGGCACAAAAGGATTCTTCAGTGATTCTACTAGGTTCATGTCATTCACGTCTAGGGTTGCCACCTGACCCATATTTTACCGGCCTGGCTGGTAAAAATTATGGTTGACCCCAATATTATTAATAGGGAAAAAAGATAAATATATAGGAAGGCCAGCATTTTTTTCCAGAAAAGGTGGCAACCCTAGTCATGTCATTATGTAACAATGGATTTCCATTTTTGCTTGCCAATGTTATACTGTAATAAAACTTCAGAAAGGTGGATATAATGCTGTTTAGGCATCCAGGGCTAAAAGCAATGTCCAATTCATTCAGTTACAGGTGTATGAAAGCAGGAGGAGAGAGCCAAGTATGAACAGAACAGGCAGGATTCTCAGTGAGAAATTGACCACAGAAGCCCAGCAATTAAGTTTTATTGTGCACTGTTTCTTTAAGAATTCATCTTATCTTAACCCTTGATAATATGTTAAAAATGCTAAACTCCAGCAACGTACATACCAATATAGAATCAAAATAACTGTGTGCTAGATTTTGCCTCTTTATTCAGAACAATACTGTTGTATATATCCTTAAATAAATCATCTGTTTAATGCAATTTAACATATTCTTGCCTATGCAGTAATTGCTACCAAAAGTGTTTTGTTTTAACATTCCAAGTTTATAGATACTCTTGGTTGTTAATTATCTTAAAACAAAGGTTCAGTCCCCAATCTGGAAGCAGATTTTAGGATGACCTTGAAAAAAAGTCACTTTGTTCCTTTGGGTCTTAGTTTATCCAACTGTAAATTGAGTGATATTAACAGTTGGTAGCTCTTTCAGCCAGGCAACATATTGTGTAATTTCCTCTGCAAATCATTGCCAGCAAACTCTTCAGATAAAGTCTTTGTTATTTGGAGCATATTATAGTATGTTAGGAGAACTTTGGTGGACCACAATACAATTGCAACAGATGTGACCATATGAAGAACAGTATTTCTATTTAAGCACTGAGGATATATCAGTACACATCTATGATTCAATTTTCTATGATTTATGTTCTTGGGTTCATTTTGCTTTATGCTGAAATGATAAAAGTGAATAGAGAAGAAACGAAGAATGGAAAGAATATTATTTCTACAAGATTTATTTGTAAGACTATATGTCTCTCATGTATGAATCTAACCCAGTAACAAGAGTGCCAGTCCTATAAATGGTGCCATGAATTCTTTTATTTAACTTCTTTTAACCCTGAAATAGCACCTCTAAAGTTAAAACTTTTAATCTTTCAGTAAATAGCAATGATTTTTTTCAATAAATTAACCTGCTTTATATATCAAGTCACGTTAAAAAAACCATACTAATATTGGGGCAGATATCGACAATGGCATTTTTTTTTTATCCCAAAGGTACTTTAGTGAGCAATTATGCGCTGAAAAGCTTGTGTTGTCATGGATTTCATATTTAAGTTAAAAGGAGGACATAGAGGCAGTTTCGGGCTTATTCCAGCAGAGAAACTACATCATAACCTCTTGTCAGTATTTAAGTATTGTCCTACGCCTTTAATGATTGACCAGTATCCTCATTGTTGGGATTTCAAACATCATTTGACTGAGCAAAGTAAAAAAACAAATTGTCAACAGCCAATGAATAGAAAGCACAGAGCAGTCCATATGTACAGTATGCAAATGAGGTTTAACCATTACCTATTCAAAGGTATGTTGAATTAATGATGTAAACGTCTATAATTTTCATGCAGTCTGACCTTATTTAAGGGTTTTCCACTTACTGTGTCCCAAATACCAAGGTGTCTTCCCATTCTAATTCCTCAAAGCCTGCAGGGTCACATGCCACAATGGTTGGCCCTGATTTCTTCAAGTAAGGTAGAAACATAACTATTTATTTTATAAATAAGTTATACTACATATTTAAGCAGATATAAGACCACTTCTTAATATCCTTTATTACATTTAACCATGTTTTAACAATGTTTTCTTGAAATAGCTAATCCCATAAAAAAGTGTAAAGGCATTTTGCTTTCTTATGATCTGAAGATACAGAACAAGAAGAAAAAAAACAGAATTCCATGAATATTACATAGCCACTTCTCAAGTTATCACTTTATTAAAATGTTGATTGTACATATAAAACTCAACCAGGTCCCACATTCATAATTATCACTGACAATCTTTAACATCAGACAAAGCCCACAAGTAAAGCAATATTGCATCTCTCTATCTCATTTATCTTTACTGCTTATGGCCCCTCTGTGGTCAACATACTGTGAGCTTTGTGGACATTTAATTATGAACACATCATAAATGTGGCTGACAAGGCAGAAGCTGGGCTCAGATGCTCCTGGGATGAAGCCTATAGTCGGGAAACTGGTTAGAATCACAACACTTTGTTGCAGTTATAAGTATAAAGAATGACTGTGTTTCTTCACCAAAGGGAATTCTAAAGTAAAATGCAGATCCAAGATTTACATATTTAATTAGGAAATCTTCCAGTCTAGTAATGATGAACTGATCAAAATCTCGGTAATTCCGCCCATCATTCATCTAAACGTTTGGGACTAACAATGTTGTGCGTGGTTAACTGTGATAAGTGCAGCAGCAAAACCTAAACTTTGCAGTTATATTAGAAGTCACCACTAATGATTCAGTTTGTATCCTGCCAGGGAAAGAACTGCAGTTCCATTATGTATGAATAAAAAAACACACTATCCTAAAAAAAAAAAAAAAAAAAAAAAAAAAAGCTAAGCAATATCTAGCAGTTTAATTATAATAAGGTTATCCGTATAAAAGTGAAGTGCCAATGAAATGTAAGCTATAAATACATTAGATATACAGAAGAGTATTTTAAACTAATGGTTGCTTCTCATATCTAGGGGGCTATCTTGTGAAACAGTCAAAGAGCCTGGGTACCACCATCATGTCCCTTTCTCACTTTATGCCATTGTCCTCTGTCTCACTCCTCGCTCCAAATGCATTAAAGTCAATGGGAGTTTTTTCTCTGTGACTTTTTTGTTGCTGCAAATTTTTCTGCAGCAAAATTGTGGCACAGTTTCGCTGGTTTCTAGCGACACCATCCCCAAAAATGCAGACATCGTTATTATCCACCCCTTACCTTCCACATCAACCAGTAGTATTGGAGTCCACCCCCTGTGCATCTAAGGTGCTGTCCAGGCGATGTGCATAGTCGAAAGGAGCTTCTTTCAAAGGGCAGAGCAATGTATTTATTGCAGCACTAAATTTACTCCAATGCATTTTGGTGAATTTTCGCATTTTCTAATATTTTGTTAGCAAAGTGATGCCAGCTTCACTAAATAGGATTACTGCATACCCTAGAAGTAATAAGTAGAATGAGTCCCTACACTAATAGACAAGTTGAAAGCTGATTTATAATGATTCCCTGAACTAATAGTAAAGTTGGAGATGGATTGTGACATAGGGTATTGCTCAAAAATGGAGTTCTAGAAGCAAAACTTGGGTTCCAGTTGTTTTGCTTGGAATAAGGATAGGGTCTCCTTACTTAAATCAGAATCCTTGTTTTGAGCTTCAGCCCATAGATTATTCCATAAAACTGGATAGTTTAGGACTAAAACTTCCCAAGGATTCCTACTGTTTTCTGTGTTAAGTAACTTACAGATAGGGATGTAGCGAACGTCGGAAAAAAAGTTCGCGAACATATTCGCGAACTTGCGCAAAAATGCGAGCGGTTCGCGAACGGTTCGCGAACCCCATAGACTTCAATGGGAAGGCGAACTTTAACATCTAAAAAAGACATTTCTGGCCAGAAAAATGATTTTAAAGTTGTTTAAAGGGTGCAACGACCTGGACAGTGGCATGCCAGAGGGGGATCAAGGGCAAAAATGTATCTGAAAAATCTGCCTGTGTGTGCTTGGAAGAGATAGTGTAGGGGGAGAGCTGTTAGTGATTTCAGGGACAGATGATAGTAAGTTTGCTGGCTAGTAATCTGCTTGATACTGCTCTGTATTGGAACAAAAAAATAAATAAAAGCAGTCCTTACAAGGACTACTGTTATTGCAGCAGTCAGCAGATGAGATCAGAAGCAGGACAGCTGCCCACTGCAGCTACATACAGAGCACTGCAGTAGAAGGTAGATTACTAGCCAGCAAAGCTACCTAAGCTTAAATGTCCCTCAAACCCCTGCAGACTTCTGTCCCTCCAATAACAGAGCAGTATCAACACGATTACTAGCCAGCAAACTTTCAACTGTCCCTGAAATCACTAACAGGCAGCAGCTCTCTCCCTACACTATCTCTTCAGCACACACAGGCAGAGTGAAAAAACGCTGCAGGGCTTCGGTTTTTATAGGGAAGGGGAGTGGTCCAGGGGAGAGCTTCCTGATTGGCTGCCATGTACCTGCTGGTCTGGAGTGAGAGGGCAAAAAAAAGCGCCAACAATGGCGAACCCAAAATGGCGAACGTCGCGCGTCGTTCGCGAACTTCCGGCGAGCACGAACACCCGATGTTCGCGCGAACAAGTTCGCCGGCGAACAGTTCGCGCCATCTCTACTTACAGATAATAATGTAGGGGCAAGGGCTGGGACCACACCCAGACCCAATCCCCACCATTGGGTCTACTGGGGATATCACAATGCAATTATATAGGTAAGGGTTCTGGTAAGTGTGAGTGTGACAGCAGGTATAGGCATAGTTGGGGTTGCAAATTTTGCACCCATGCTTCTGGGACTATAGTTGGGAAATGTATATTGCAAGGATTGGTGTGTGTTGTATATGATCCACAAAAATGATTTACTTATTTGTAAATGGCACTGGTTTTCATTGCAAGCTATACTAGCCACTGGACCCTAAACAAACATAAATGTGGCTGGCAATTGTTATGTTTGATAACACTCATCAATCCCTGTATTTGTAGCTGTATCAATTACCCCCCCCCCCCAGTGAATAACCATTTTAGAAAAGCAAGTTTAAGGATACAACTTATTGAAAGCAGCCCTGTGAATTATTTTAGATAAAGTATGAATGTATAAAGGTTATGTACTAGTTGCCCATGGCAAACCAACAAGCGCTGGCTGCTGTACCATATACTGCACATATTACAAGTTGCCACAGGACTCATTTTTTACCATTAGGTGTCACTAAGCTATTTAATACACTGCAAAGGATAGAAAGAGTTAACAATTTATAGCAATGAATAGAACAGTGTAAACATAATAAAAATGTAAATGATTCCTTATTAAGAACACTCACATACAAAATAATGATATAGATTGCTTTTCTGTGTTTAGTGTTTCTGTTCTTAGAAAATCTCTGTTCAAGCCCAGTTCCATCATCAATTAAATTCAAATCAGATTGTTCTTATTTTATAGGGGCACAGCACGTATTCAAGGCCTGATTATTTGGGAACATTGTAAACCTTTTAAAATGGAATAACATTGTATAGCATTGATTCATGATTCCACTCAGTACATATTTAAAGTCTACAGGTTTGAAATCATAGCTAGGTTTTAAGAGCTGCTACACTGAGTAGGATATGGGGATTTCCTAGTGTGACAATCTCTACTACCTTTCATTCACTATACTGTGCCTGTTGTGATTTATGCAGGGATTCTAAAAATGCTGTCAGCAAAGCAAGTGCCTCACAATAAACTGACTGGATGAATTACCCTTTATCTGAAAAGTTATATCATCATTTACTGCATCTGGTTTAACAGAGTTTAGAAGATATGAAAGCCAGGATAAGGCAGATCAAAATGAAAGACTCCAGCACCCAGAATTCTTCACTTACTGGCTTTTCCTATCCAGTTTAGGCTCTGAACATACTGTATATCCACGCTGCACCAGAAGAGCGGTCCTAGGCTTCTCTGTAGGAGGATGCAGATATCACCATTGCCTCACACAACCATTATTTTCATAATTTTTACCTCTACACTCAGGGTGTTACTTTATCCTTTCAATGGAATTAACCATTGTTAGAAATAATTAAACTGATTGTAAGGAACCTACATGCTTTGTAACTACTAGCAGACACACACAGGCTTGACAACTGCATTGAAACAAAAAGATTTAATAAAATGAAAAACAGAGACACCAGCACAAAAGTATAGGCAGAAAACAAAAGGGTTAATTTACTTTCACAAGCACTTGCACTTTTACCCGCAAGTTGCATCTAAAAAAACACTTTCAGGTATTTGTGTTAGTAGGTACTCTTCATACTTCCATATAGTTGTGCTGCTTAGCCTATTGATGCAGGGGAACCTTAGAGCTCCCGCCACCTCCTGACCAGGCAGCAGCTCCAGGTTCCTCTTCATGCCCTGCATCAATAGGATACCTACTGTATGTAGTTGGAGTGCTTCTACCCATACAAGTAAATTGTCACCAGTTATGGGCTCTAGCAGCTACAAGCCTCCAGCCTCAACTGGAGACTTAATTATAGACAGGCAAAAATTCAGTGGAAAAATAGTGAAAAAATTATTTAGCCCAGAAGCAACATACAGGTAATGTTTCAGGCCCCAATTGGGCCCTTTTTTAACCATTAACGCAAAGTGACTGTGAAACTTTTGAGATCAATTGATGTGGGGATAAACAAGTCCAACCTCCAATTAGTGACATCACTGTGCCCCTACGATCAGTCCAACTAAGTTAACAGGTTCAAACCATATAGTCCAATTTTTAATTGCCTATGAAATTCTAGGCAAAAACGTTGCATTGTGGGGGAAAAATATGGCAATTGCACTCAAACTGTGCACATTGTGTCAAGGTAAGTGAATGTGTCCTAAAGTCTGTATAAAGGCAGTAGTTCAGGTTTCAGGCACAAGGTCAGGGTAGGCGGTGATGAAAGAGTCTGTGAGACAGGTGAGGGCAGGTGGCAGACATGGAAATCCAAATTGCAGGGACAGGGGTCAGAATAAGAAGAACAAGGGTAGAAAATGGACAGGAAATCAGGGCAGGAACCTTTGGTCTTGGTCACACCAAGGCACTTAATGATTCAGTGCAGGGAATTGGAAGGGGTAGACTTAAAAAGCGCCTTAATCGGGCTATTGTCTGTAGCTGGATCATAGGTGTCAGTCAGAAAAAACAAACAGGGCTCAACTTGCAGTAGCATCAACCTGTACACAGCAGGTCCCTGGTTCTAGATCAGACAATCATACACATACATATGTGGACTACTCTAACCCCCATATGTAATAAAAGGCACTAAGTTTGCCCAGTACAGCAACTCATAACAACCAATAAGATCTTTGCTTTTAAACAGGTGATCTGTAAATTCTACTTGCAAATTGGTTGCTATGGGTTACTGCTCCTGGGTAAAGCTTCCTTACTATCTTCTACACTACGTAAATGCTATTCTTCACAGGTAGTTTTCTAAATGTTAAAGGTGGCAAGGTGGCCCTCCCAAGGGAGCCTGAAACAGGCCAGTTAAGGTACAATTTGAGGCAAATATACTGTCCAAAATATTCTTCATAGAATGTGTGATACAGCAATGTTTTCATAAAACTATACTATATTGTGTGCTCAGGTACTCCCCAATTCTTCACCTGAAACAGTGCTTGAACCAACCTCCCCCCCCAAAAAATATAAACCACAGCCCTAGAAGTATTAGAACATAGTAATTTTTTTACGAGATACCTTTTTCACAAAAGCTACAAATGTTAATTTTACACAAATATTGGAGCTCTAAAGCTGTTAGTTGTGTAAAAAATGGAAAAAAAAAAAGGTGGGCGTGAAGTGTACATTGGGTTATGGAAAGGTGGTAATTATAATATTGCTGTAAGATAAAACCATATATTTATCTTTCTATTCCCTTCCCTGTTTTCTGTAACTCATACTATTTCAGTGATTTTGCTGGCAGTTTCAGGAATTGTGATGCATGGCATAAATCAGCAGGTTTAAAAGGGTGCCTTTTATTTTCCACCATTTTTACAGCTTAAATAATTTTATTCCATTTATAAATAGCCCCCTATGATGTATGGTTAATAGCTGCAAATAAAACCCATGATCAAATTTAGATCACATTAGTAGCATTTAATTGTTTCTGGGTGATTTTGTAAAATGTTTGCTGTCCAAGGTGCTGAACGTTCCGCACCCACATCCATCAATAACCATAAAGGATCTCTTCTGATGATGTCTGTATATAGAAATACATCTGGTGTCTGTGTATATAGAAATACATATGCTGTTTGTATAGCTTTATTTATATAGCATTACTAGAATATACAGCACTGTACAATTTTACTATATAGAAGAGTGCACAAGTAAGTGTACAGAAGCATTTTAAAAAATGTATATAATATAGAGATATTAAGGGGGTTATTTATCAAGCTCTGAATATTTGAACCTCGAATAATTCATCGATAAATTTGGACCTTGATGACTAACCCCCTCTTGTAATGTGGTAAGAGAAACAGATGGAAGAAGGCCCCTGTCCTGTAGAGAAGATGTATGTTGCAACTTTATTAGCTGTTTGCTAATGAGAGTGTTGTCAAATGAATGTGTATACCAGAAATTCTCAATCATAGGAGATCTAGGGGCTCCCATATCTGTACCCCACTCTACCTTGCCTGTAGCTGTATGTATGCAGTGGGGCAATGAGAAGAATACAAGGGACTGGATAATTTCATTAAGAAAATTAGCCATGTGACCAGTTTTTATTAATTGCCCCCATAGCACCTGTAAAAAGTACTTTGTAAGTAATCTATTCATTCAGTACTGGCTTACCTTGCACTGAAGGGTTAATGACCCACCTAATGTATTCCAATTTGCCTTTATGCCATCAGTATATCAGTGTCCAGGCAATAAGTACTGTTCGCAATGTAAGATGTTAATTATTTCTCTCTCTCTCTGACTCCAAATGTAATGACCCTTCTCGTTTTAGATTCTTAACTTACATATACCGTTTGTCCTCTGATATCATATAAATAAGGTAATCTCAGGATTAACAATGAGGCAAACTGCCCATAAATTGTACAATTTCTTATTATCAAAGAATGTAA
Organism: Xenopus petersii; assembly: GCA_038501925.1. Classification (NCBI taxonomy): domain Eukaryota; kingdom Metazoa; phylum Chordata; class Amphibia; order Anura; family Pipidae; genus Xenopus; species Xenopus petersii. The sequence goes on from CM076678.1 coordinate 65,151,265, forward strand.
AGCACTAATGGTAATTTATGGCTTAAAAATCAATTACTCTATAAGAGCTGGGTATTTCAGAACATAATAGATAAGAAATTAGGCTGGAAATAAAGATATGTAGACTGCTTCTCATCAGTGTGCAACTTGAAGGACAAAAAAATGTACTCAACAGGGGAACAGGGAAAAGTTTCTTAGAGTGGGAATTTGTCTGTGTTTTGCCGAGAATGGCATTACGGAAAGTGACAGCATTTTGATACAGCAGGAATAGAATGAGCTTAATACATTCAAAATAGCTAAGAGAATTTATAATGTAGATAAAAAATAGAATTACGCTTATCATTCTTCTATGCAGAAGGGCACACTGGAGACACATGTGACTGCAGATCTATCAGCGTCTTGTGTACAGTTTTTTAGGTTTTCATTAAAACATTATAGCATGGCAGTATCTCACAGAAACGTAAGATTTTATATAGCAAACAGAAAGGTAGACTTTCAATTATCAGTTGCCACACTTCAGAGATGTGGAAGGGAATTTTTAAACAGATTTTGGTATGCAGAATTTCTTTTTGCAATGTGCATGCCACACAAATAGCCAGCTCTTTTGATGCACATTGCTCAATAAACCACTTGTGAATTAGTTTGTGCTATAAAATAGGAATACATTCACTCACTTGATGTATGCAAATGCTTTACTTATTGTAATGCTGTGTCTTGTTGCTGTGCATCCTTCTAGCCTGCAAATATTTAGGAAGAGATGGTGGATGGCTTTCATCTTTAAAGCAAGATGATACAGTAAACGCAGGTCTAAGTGTATACTTTTGTGGGGGTATTGCCCCTTTTCAATGAAAAAAGTTAAATAAAAAAAAAATGAAATATATTGAAAAAGGAGAATGAAAGTATAATCCATAGGGTTACGTTTTTGGCTTTTCTAGAGTACTAAGTTCTGGCTCCAAGGGAAGACCTCCAGCTAACTCATTTGATGAGTTGTAGTGTAGTTGTAGACTGTAGTGTGCTGTAGATACTAGTACAATGGTACCAACAGGAAACCAGCCTTGATTTGGAAAACCAGATCGAGGGAAAGGCAGATGAGTGTAGTTAAGAAGTTAGCCTAGGGGCAGGGAAACCATTAAACATCAGAATCCAAACACTAAAGGGCAGATTTATCAAAATACATATTTGGAGAAACTCGGAAACTGGAGAAAAAATGAATGAAAAAATAGTTGGAAATTTGACAGTAAAACTTATTGTATCAGATTTACCCAAGTGGCTGTTGCTAGCGACAATTCACCAGAAATCCAATCCGCAAGTACATCGCCAATTTAACAGGCATGGAGGACAATTCACTAGCGAAAGAGACTGTCACTGTTCACACCCTATCACCAGGCAACTTTTCTCTCTGGCATCGTTACTCCAGAAAGTGCAAATTTTACAGAACATAACCTCTTTTGACAGAGTTTCCTTTGCCAGTTTAGACCAGGTGAATTGATAAGATGAAGCTACATCTTCCTCAATCTTATGTTAGTGACATATCCTGTATGACGAAAATTTATAAAAGTTCTAAAAAACACTGCGACTTTACTTTTTTACTTTTTTTACTTTTTTGCCTTCAAAAGTCTTAACTAGTAAAGATTTTTGTGTTGACATTTTTTTCCAGACATTTGAGGGGCATGCCACATTTGTTTTAGGGTGGAGTCATGTCTAGGGCATTAGAGGATCTTTTACATCTTTACTATGGTTCCGTGGACATTAGTAGTAAGAAGTAGCCACTTTGAGCATTTACACCAACATCTCTAATAAAGACGTCCATACGACCTATATGTACCCGCCCTATTCAAATTGACAAGTGTAAGAGTACTAACTAAATTTCGCTAGGCATAAATGAACACTAGCTAAACTTTGCTATGAAATACTTGCACGCTAACAAAAAGTCGCCAGCGTTTGGCTGCCGAGAAGCAACTTCTCATTTTAGTGAATTAACGTAGTGGTAACAAATTTGCACCTGGCGAAGTGTGTCGAAGAGTTCTGCATAAACACATCAGTTTTAAGAAGCTGAATTTTTTTTACAGCTTTTTGCAGTTTTTCCAGAAACCCTTAAAAATCACAGAAAGAACTTGAATTTGAATGCTGATAAATTTGTGCAAAAATAAAGTGCAAAAATCAAGGGCAAACAGCAGGAATGCAGGTATAATTGTGTGTGTTTAATTACTCTTACAGAGTTAGCTTAGCTCGAGTGAAGACTTCGAATGTAAAAAAATTTGAATTTCGAAGTATTTTTTTGGGTACTTCGACCGTGGAATGGGTCAAATTCGCTCGACCATTCGATAGTCGAAGTACTGTCTCTTTAAAAAAAACTTTGACTTCATACTTCGCCACTTTAAACCTACCGAGCTGCAATGTTAGCCTATGGGGACCTCCCCAGCACTTTTCTAAGCTTTTTTTGATTGAATAAAAATCCTTAGATCGATTGCTTAAAATCTTTCGTTTCAAAAGATTTTATCATTCGATCGAACGATTTTTATTAGATCGAACAATTGAAGCATTTGCGCTAAATACTTCAAATTCGATATTTGAATTCGAAGGATTTTACTTCGAGGGTCAAATTCGAGGGTTTATTAACCCTCGAAATTCGACCCTTGATAAATCTGCCCCATAGTGTCAGTTTAATCACTATATTAGTAGCATATTATTTTAGTCACGTGATCTAGTTTACGTGAAACTATTTATTGTGGAAGTTCTACAAAATGCTATTTTTTTTGCTTTCGTTTATTTTCTTATGTCGTTTAAGGTTGGCTTACCAGATCACTTGAAAATTCAGGGACATGTCTAAAAGTGATTTCAAATGATCTGGTAACCCTACTGGAAATTTCTTTTTTAAATAAATCATCAGGCTGTTGTGTTTTGTCTATGAAAAAAAGATTGCTCAGAAGAATTACCAGTTTCAGGTAAAGTGCCATACTTGAGCAGTTCTTTTACTTTTTTAAATAAAACAATTGGTTCTGGGGCAAATTAGGCTAATCTGATTGTCTGGCCTAAAGACCAACTGTCATATATTGTGTCTTAAAGGGGTGTTTCACCTTTAAGTTAACTTTTAGTATATTAAATTGTAATTGTAAGCAACTTCTCAATTAGTCTTCATTATTAATTTTTTTTATAGTTTTTGAATTATTTGCCTTCTTCTGCTAACTCTTTCCAGCTTTCCAATGGGGGTCACTGACCCATCTAAAAAACAAAAGCTCTGTATGGCTACAAGTTTATTGTTACAGTATTCCTACTTTTTAATGCTCCTCTTTCTACCCAGGCCTCTCCTATTCATATTCCAGTCTCTTATTCAAATCAGTCCATGGTTGCTAGGGTAATTTGGAGCCCAGCAACCAGATTGATGAAATTGCAAAATGGAGAGCGGCTGAATAAAAAGCTAAATAACGCAAAACCCACAAATAATAAAAAATCAAAAACAATTGCAAATTGTATCAGGATATCACTCTCTACATCATACTAAAAGTTAGTTTAAAGGTGAACAACTCCTTTAACGCGATTCTCCAGCCTTTCCTATCTGTCTGAACCCTGATCAGATATCAGTTGCAATGGAACAGTTTTGATCCTTTACAAGGCCGATATGGTGTCTCCCTCAATACAGTGAAATTTCCTTCTACAATTAAAATAATGCACTTAGGTTCCAAGTCAGTTGTGGGGTCAAACTGAGAAGAGATTTGGGCCCCCTGAGAAAAGAAAAGTTAAGAAAGACTGGTCTATGGAATAAGAGAAGCTCCAGAAGGTTCAAGGACATCTTAAGTAATATTGAAACTGCAAGAACCTTTATAGATTCTATAGAAAAACAAAGTGACAAGAGAACAATTTTACATTAAATAGGCAAATATAAAGAGAAGCTCAAAATAAAAAGTTTTGTGGCTCTGTAAGCACAATTGCTAGCTAAAGTGGTTACTACAATAGCAAGTCATTCAGACAAAAAATGGAATACATTCTTTTATTTTATTCTTTGTGAGTAAATTCTTTTTGCAAATAAACACACTTCATCTATAATATATCTTTGGTGTACAGGTAGAAATCCAAAGCAGGCAATATGCTATAACTTAGTAGCCACTCTACTTTAGACAAGCATAAAAGTAACTGTCCATTAGTGGAGGTATTATTCTTGGTAAAAAAAAGGAGGGTGTTATCAGAGCTGCTCCTAGCAGTGGATCCATTGCATCATCTGTAATTAAGTACAAGACACCCCCTAATTCAGTAGTTCTTTGTTCAAGTACAATAGTGAACAGCCATTAAATGAGACCAGTATTGGGAAGTCCATCTCGATCTTTTAGTGCTTAAACTCCCTAAGCTGGTTATCATCTGCCAGGAAATGTATTATTTCTCATTAACTATAAATGTTTAGAGTGGATGTCCATTATCCTCAAGCTGCTGAATACTTACACAAGATGAGTGAATGAATAGCCAAGGCCAAACCTGTCATTCTGCAAACATTATGTCTGTGTTTATACTCAATTAATACAGACCTGTCAGCTCCTCCTGACTTTCAGAGCTTTATTGATTGGCAGTCAGTCACCCAGAATTTTTTTCCATCAGCATTGCACAGATAAAAGAGAGACAGTACATATTTTTACATCCTGTATTTTAGGTCCAAGAGATAATAATGCTAATTTATCCACACAGTAAATCAGGTGTTTATAGTAAAAGACTGACATTGTTATTATTTACACGGTTAGTGATAAAGGAGTAATAACATAGGATGCTTTACACCCATGCGCTGACTTTGAATCGAGATCTACATTACTAATACTGAAACCTGCTAGTTTTCTGTAGTCAGAAATAGCAGTAGATTGTCCCTTTGTGTGTGTGTGGGGGTTCATGTTCTTTGTGTTAGTGCGCGTCACATAGCTGTCTACCTGTAGATGGCTTTTAGGGTGCTGTATAATGGAAATTATGGATTTTTTTGTAGTTATCATATCATACTGATATCCAAGAAGAGACTCAATTTTGAATTTCCACACGGAGAAAGATAATTTGGTTGGCAGCTTTTGTCCAGTGCTCCACATAGTGTTCAGGCTACAATCCTTAATTGTTAGGGCTTAGCAGTTATAAAAGATACTATTCAATTTATGAAATATCAGGAGCAATGTTAGCTACTCTTCTTATCACCTATAGCAACCAATCAGCAGGTAGTTTTTACTGATCACCTGTTTAAAACCAAACATCTTATTATTGCTATAAGTCACTGCAAATGGGAAAACATTGAGCCTTTCGTTACATATGGCGGTATGTGTCCAATTCCTGGAAATTGGGCTGTGCCCCAATCAAATTAGCAAAGGCACAACAAAGATTATCGTGTAGGTGACTAAATCATTTATTAAGCCACAAATGACAAACTTATCGTTCATGAGGGTTATGCCTAAATCTGCTACTCGATCTGCCCCTGTTTTATCAACGCATACTCATAGGTAGTGATGTGCAATATTTTTCACCAGATTCACAACGAAATTTCGGCATTTCACCATCAGTGAATATATTTGCTAAACGAATGGAAAATGTCACCATGAAATGTGCAACAAACCACCTATAAAAAAACCCATAGACTCCAATGTATTCTGCATGGTAAAAGTTACTGTGGGAAAAAAAGTTGCACCAAAAAAATACCTATTGACTTCTATGTATTTTGCACAGAAAAAGTCACCCTAAAGAACCGTCACTGCAGAAAAAGTTGCCATGAAAATAACACCCTTTGGCCTCAACACATTTCAGGAATTTTCCTGTGGTTTCACAAATGGAACAGGTATCTGTTTGGTTTGTTCAAGTTGCTGTATAAGTAATCAAATGCTTGTGGTTCTATAAAGTCAGGCTAATGTTTGGTTAGCTATTTATGCCTCTACCCTGCTTGGATTTACAGCAGTTCCTGCTTTTCTTTGTCCACTATAAATCATAATGTATTTTAGATGTCATTCACAGTTTGATAGAGTTAAACACTGTTACACATGTATCCTGGGCTAACCTCATCTGTTGCATAGTTTCATGTACCTTCTTGTCTTTGTGATCTTGCTACAAACTATGAGGTCAACTCCGTCAGATAGTAATTTTTTCCAGATGATAAAGAATATTTTCATGTGCAAAAAGGCAGATAAATAATCATATTTGACCCAAATAATCTTCCCTTTTTATCTTTTTTAACGTCATTCAACTGTAGTTTAATAGGCAAGAATGTCTACTTACAACAACATACAGATCAGTTGCGTTTACTGTATTTGTGAGTGAAACCAAACAATGCAACAGATGTTTTCCTTATGGTCAATAAATCTTAACATAAGTATTAGGGAGAACTCTGAAAGATTTCTACTCTAAAATTCCAAATACCAGGGGGCAAATTTACTAAAGAGAGAAGCGGGATTTTGTAGCGAAAATTCACCAACATGACAATTCCCAGGGACATTGGCAATTTACTAAAAGGCAAATACAATTCGCTAGGGAAAAAGCTCAGTGATAGAGAAGTTTTGCGCCGTTTCGCCATGCGAATTGTTGTCCAGACGAATGATTGTTAATCCGCAAATTTATCAAAGTGTGAACTTTTCTATACATTACCCTTTTTGCCAAAGTCTATTTCGTCAAGTTCTTGCTGTCGAATTGAAGATGAAGCTACATCCTCAATATTATTATGTCAGTGACATCATATCCTGTACTCCAAAAAAGTCATAAAAAAAGACAAAACTCTGACCAGGCCCGGACTGGCAATCTGTGGGTTCTGGCAAATGCCAGAGGGGCTACTATAAGGTCCCATAGAAAGTCAGTATTTAGTGGGCTGGTGGGGGCTGTTTGGGCCTCTATGTGGGCTGATTGGGCCTCTGTATACCTAAAAATACCAGGGCCTATTTTAAATCTCAGTCCGGACCTGACTCTGACCTTTTTTTCACATATCAGTGTGGGATTATGTTTACAAGCTCTAACTGTTAAATATATGTTATTTAAACTTTTTTAACTATTTAAAGTTGATGCCACATTTGTTTTAGGGTAGGCGCATGTCTAAGACAATAGAGGATCTCTATTGTTTTTTTTTTTTTTTGCTTCCTTGGACATTTTTAATAAGTGGCCAATTTCACCAACATCAACAATACATACATACAAACTTTATATACCCGCCATATTTAAATTGACAAAACCATAAATATGTTAGCAAAGTTTCACTAGGAAGAAAGTAATGCTAGAGAAAATTCGCTAAGAAACGTTCGCGCGGATGAATTATTTCTGACGAAAGTACGCCAGCGTTCATTTGCCAAGATGATTTTAACCAAGTACACATATTCATCACAAAATAATGTCTGATGGTGTTGAGCAAAGTATGTTTAAGTTTCCTGAAGAGAAAAATTGCACTTAAGTAAATATAACCCCAGCAATCGGAAGAAAAAAATATATATTTAAAGATATCTCTCACTTTTAACCAGACTTAACAAAGATAAATATCTGGAGAGATTTCAGGAGATGTTGCCCAAAGCAACCAATCAGATCTTTGCTTTTGTTTTCTAACGTATAGGTGGCTGTTTAAATCCAATTGCTGGCTGGTGCTATGGGCAACATCTCCAGAAACCTCTCCAGATATTTATCTCCAATGTTAGTAAACATGCCCCTAAGATAGATATGCAGACTTGAGGGGCATATGGTCTGATGTGGTATGTTCAATAGGATTTTATACTTGATCAGCCCTAAACAAGCTTGAAGAAGCAATATTGAATAACATGCTACCAGCTCCAATCCTATTGACCTAGTACATTGTACTTTAAAACAAGTGGGAGAGTGACAAAATGCCCAAATGGACCCATCACCTCACATGTTCTGTCTAATTTCTGTAGCAAAGAGCCCACACTCTGAACATTTAGCAATGTCCCTAGTAAGTTGGCATTACCCCGACTCCTCTTCTTAAAAAATCCAGAAGACCTGTTTTAATTTACGGAAAGTTGTTGAGAGGCAAACGATACAATAAAATGATGTCACAGTATCAGCACAGTATCTTCAACTGAACGTCAAGAGGGATCCATTTGTATTTGTCTTGTGATAAACTATGAATTCCACTGTATAAGCTGGTAAATGTGATCTGTAAAAAAGCTAGCCAATCAAAGAATATTTAACCACCCCACCCTTGGAGAGTGAGTTTCTAGTAAATTTCAGTTATAATTCTTTGTTTCACCTATGCACCTAAATTCAATTAAAGATATTAAAAAAATACTGGATTATTGTAAACAAAACAGTGCTAAAAACTTCTGCAATACACTGATTTAACCTGCCAACACAAACATAGCATATAAGAAAGAGATTTATTTAAATAATGTTTGAAGGAATAGCTGTACATAGCGTCTTAAAGGCTGTAGAAGGGATTAAAGAGTTCCTGTATGTAGGTATAGCTAAGTGGTAAAATAATAATGTGTGGAAGTCAGTGGGTGTTTGTTTTTGCTGCAACTTTTCTTTCAATGAAAGACAGTGGGGCTTATTTATAAAGACTGGGCAAATTTGCACCTGGGCAGTAACCATAGCAACCAATCAAATTGAATTTGATGTTAAGGTGGTCCTTTAATTAAATTGAATTTAATTTCATTGTTGAACCTGCAACTGCCAGAAAAAAAGCCAGTCACTGATTGGTTGCTATGGCTTACTGCCCGTGGGCAAATTTGCCCAGGACCCCCAGTGTGTTTAGACTGAGAATGAGTGATGGGAGCAGTGAAGAGGAGATTTGTATTTTAAGGCATTTTGATGGATGTTGAAAGAGAAAGAATTAGGAAAAAATGGAGGGGATAGAGAAAAATGGCAAACAATTCTAACATTGTGATATATCTAGGCTTATGTACTGTAGATGACAAAAGTAGTGAAGAGCAGTGACATCTCGATTAAGCGTACAGTGTTCCAAACCTTCTGCTGATTCAAATACTGTCCCCTATGTAACATATGTGCTGTTCTAATTAGGCAAGTGATTGCCAAACTGTTGGGCTGCCCACTCCCCCACCATGAAAGCACAGACCATTTACAAAGGGCCTTAGAATAATAGCCAGGAGAATGCTTATGAATGCTCTCTGAAATACACCTCTCTGACAGCCCATGTCAGCTACAAGAAAACTAAAGTTCAACAAGTTATAGCCTAGAAATGCTACAACTTATATTTTGTACTTCAGTACTAGCTCAAAACTACAACAGCCCCTTAGATCCACACTTCTGAAGATGCCCTCAAAAATACCCCATCTTCCTTTCTGCTGATTCACAGCATATTCTCTGGGCTGCTATTCGTTTCTTAAATTTAAGGACCACCTTAACATCAAATTCAATTTAATTGGGGCTCCTTTATAAACACGGGCAAATTTGCACATGGGCAGTAATTCATAGCAACCAATCAGTGATTAGCTTTTAAAAAGAAAAAAAAAACACCCAGTGGGCAAAATACCCAAAATTGCTGTCTGACATGGATCCTAAGATACATTCTTGCATAACCATTTCTTGTACCGGGGCAACAATTGTCTGGCTCCTCTTTTTTAAGAAGTTTTAAGACATAAAAATCTATTTTGTGGAAACTGAATGTTACATAGTTTAGTAATGTTGAATTTGATGTACCTTTTAGACTCTCCACTGCACTACACATGATATTGTATTCTAAAAGGGGAACAATATGTTGGTTTCAGGTATGATCAGTCAAGTGTTTTTATGTATTATCTGTATAATTCTATAACACCTTTCCAACTAACTAACTAACAGAAATAGTCAAGGACTGTGAGAGACATCACATTTTCTGAAAGCAGGTCAGAAAGCAGAAATGTGTCTAGCTATATATCTTTTTGGAGTTCCTGATTGACTCAGCAGAAGTGTTACCATTGCAGAAAGTGTTGAAGGGGTGATAATGAGATTAACAATGTCTCTCTCCTCTCTCTCCTTGATTAGGAAAAACACAAACAGCATGATAGCCTAAGGTTCACATTTATCAGCAGTTTAAAAACTGAAGAACATGGAGGTGATGCAGAGCTTAATAGAACTGGTGAGTCTGACAAAATAGTAAGCGATGCCAGTCTGCCATAGTCAAATAGAGCCTAATTCTCTGAATCAGCTGGATCTGATCTGACTATGGATATATCTGATTTAGTTCTGCTCCTAGGGGAAGCACGTGACCCCCGTGCCTAAGTTCTGGCAGCCACAGCATACCAGAGCACTCGACCCAAATGGAAAAGGTGTTAAATGTATCTAAAGAAATAGAAATTAAAAGTGCTTATCCTTGGCAGCGGTCATAAGTAAGACTTCTTAGTCAAGAGAAGAATACTATTTGATACTGTTTGATACCAGCAATGATGCAAAAAGGGAGGTAGTAGAAATACTGCATATAAATTAACATATACAAAGAAAATACAATTTGTAAGAAAACATAACAGGCAACTCAGACCCCTATGAAGGAGGAGATATGGGTTTACAAAGCCACCACAGAAATCAGTCAAGTTATAGCAGTCCTTCATATGGGATTTTCTATTTGTTATTATCTGTTCATGGCCCATGTGACTAAAAGGCTCTTGAACCTGTTTAGCCGAATAGGTCACAAGGTAGAAAGCACATTGCAGTCTATGACGAGGGAGCTCTGTGCTTTACATCTCTCTTGAGCAGCTGGTTCCATGTGCATGTTGCACCTATAGGCATTTACTTGAATTGCATAGAAATTGATTTTTTTTTTAATGAGTGGCCTGCTATTTCATGGGGATGCTTTAGGCAAATGTTATAGCAAATGAAAGGCTACTGTCTGTGTGAATGCACCTTTTATTAAAACAGCACTGCCTCTGTCTTGAAAATTCTGGCTTCAGGTCGCACCTGAGGTATGTCAAGGATTTTTTACACCTTGAATTTAATTTATGATTTATGCCATAAATCTGGAATAAAATAAAACTGCTCCTTGTCCCCAGCTCTCTACAATGAACAACCCAGATCCATTGCAGCTGCTGCATTTAATTTATATACTTCTGCCACCCCTCCCCCCAGTGACATCTGAAGTGGGTGGGTCAGATGCAGGTATATATATTTTTTGGACATATTGTGGCAATTTGGATTCTGGCTGGTATATGGTCAGTGTATCAGCAATGTGGCAACCTGTGAATCAGTAGTCTAGAATGCCAAATAAGGTTTAGGAGCCTAAGGATTCAGAGAAAACTGGCTTAGAGACCAATGATAGAGATACAACTCTGTTTTGATCACATGGTTACAAGAGCACCTTGGATAAATGCCAATATTTCAGATGAAAGAGGCTCAGAAACTAGGGGTTTAGGAACAACCACTACAAAGGCTGTGGTTTCAACGGCAACTGGTGCATTACCACATTGAAAAGTTATGTTACAGTAGCATACCTCCCATTTTTTGCTGCAGTCCCAATTTTGACAGCTCAGCCCGCAGTCCCGGATTGTTACTGAAATGTCCTGACTTTCTCTTTGATCTCCTGCACTAAACAACTAGAAAAAGAATCATTTCTGGAATTTAATTAAAAAAGTGGCTTTTGGCAGAGAGCCCAGAATACATGGTAGCTGCACATAGATACATTTGTAACAATTTAAGATAAGCAATGAAACAATTGTACTATTTTAAAATAAGCAGGTCTCTTGTGGAAACTGTGACTTGCATCTTAAAGTAACAACATATAAAACCTGATCACAAAACTCCTGGAAATGTGTTCACACTTTTCATAAGCTGTGAACTTTTGTAAAATGGATGTGGTATTTAGGGGGTGTGGTCATAAAATAGATGTGGTCAAAACATTTTCCCACAATACGCGCAGCAAATCTTTTTGTCCCTCTTTCTGTTTTCTAAATGTTGGTATGGTATGGTATGCAGTAGGGTGAGACAACATTTCAAATAAGTGACAAAGATATTGGCTTCTTCAAGCTTGTCCAACATGCTGACATGGTTTCAAATATACAGTATTTATACATACTTGTAGGGGAGCGATGTATAGTGATCGGCAAATTTATTTGCCAGGCGCGAATTAGCGGCGAATAAAACCACAGCTAAAATTTGACAGCATCCGTTTTTTCGAAAAAAGGAACCCGGACTCAAAAATGAGACGCCGGCGCAGTTTTTTTGAATTTTTCGGAAGCTAAATGACCCAAATTTGCCCATCACTAGCTATGTATACTTGTCTCTAGTCTGTGGGGCACATTTACTTAGCTCGAGTGAAGGATTCGAATGAAAAATACTTTGAATTTCGAAGTGTTTTTTTTGCTACTTCGACCATCGAATTGGCTGCTTCCACCTTCGACTATTCGACCATTCAATAGTCGAAGTACTGTCTCTTTAAAAAAAACTTCGACCTCCTACATCACCATCTAAAACCTACCGAGCATCAATGTTAGCCTATGGGGAAGGTCCCCATAGGCTTTCTAGCAAATTTTTAATCGAAGGAATTTTGTTCAATCGATGGTTTAAAATCGTTCGATCGAACGAATAGCGGTAAATCCTTCGACATTCGAAGTCGAAGGATTTAACTTCGATAGTCGAATATCGAGGGTTAATTAACCCTCGATATTCGACCAATAGTAAATGTGCCCCTGTGTGTTCTGTGCAGCAAAAAAGACCCAGGTGCTACCTTACACAGCTGTATTATCCATCAATTAAGAATATTAGGTGTACGCTGGGATTTGTAGATATATTAAATGTCCATATTTTATTATAAAAGGAACTGGCCGACATTTCGGTCTCTGCCTAAGACCTTAAGAGTCTTGAGAAATGTCCGAAATATCAGTTAGTTCCTTTTAATGTAAATAATAAAATATGGACTTTTAATATATCTACAAACCCCAGTGTGCACCTTATTTTGATATTATTGATAAATATATATATATATATATATATATATATATATATATATATAGTGAATAAAGTACCCCCTATTGTAAATTCTAAGGATATTATAAGTCACCGAGGCTGAAGGCTTTTTTACAGGTCATGGAACTCCGAAGTTACTTCTAATATCCTCATATTTTCCAATGAGGGGTACTTTATTTATTATAATACACACATTTTAGTGAGTCATGTAACAAAAAGGACATCACTTCTCACCGTTTCTAACTGATGACATCACTATATATATATATATATATATATATATATATATATATATATATAACCAAAAAAACCGCCCTGTGGGTGCGTTTTTTTGGTTTTGGTTTGTTTCATTATATAACCAGCACCCAAGCAGTCGCCAATTTTGTAATGTGAGTGCTCCAGCTTGATTTTGGCACCAATAACTTCCCTTTATAAGGAAGCTAGAAGATTGTATCAATGCTTCATTATAGGCTTAACTTAACTGTTAGGATGTTTGGCTTCCATTGCTGCTCTCCTGGATTGGATTGCTGCCTGTCTTGACTTTTGCCTGGCTACTGACACTACTAATATAATCTTGAGAAAAGATTTTCATACATTTTTTTTTATTGGCTGCCATTTGTAAACTACAACTGTACTGCTATACAAACCAATAGTCATTTCCCATTTATCTGCAAGTCTCCTCCTGCAGTTACACGGGGAAAAAACAATACGATGAGATTGTCACTGTAAGTTTTTTTTAACAAAACTACATTTAACACACACATACAAAATGCAACAATACCCTATTAGCAGATCACATGTCCCTTAAAATCATTCTAGGCTGTAAAATGGAGGCAGTGAATGTTAGGATAGAAAATTGTTTAATGTGTTCTTTACAGGCTCCAACCTTTTTAAATATGGTAATTTGACAGAGCCTCCTTCCAAATAGGCAAGTTAATCCTACACTGTTATTTTAATGTATCTCTAAATGCTTTTTAAAACGAATCCTTCTCATGTTTTCCCCTTTCTGCAGCACATTTATCCACCTGCTCACCTAAGTCCCCAGATCACAAGGTCTGTCCTTATGCTAGGTAATTTTGTTAATTGTGCACTTGACTTGTTAGACTTAAAGTAAGTGAGGCAAATTTTCAAAGTGCTTTGTGGGGAGTTGGGCACACTTGGCCCTGTCACTTTTAATTGCTCTGCTATGAATAAGCTGACTTTAAAATCCTTAATTAATTGTCTGAGAATAGCCATAGTTTTCAAAGTGCAGAAGAGCAATAAAGGTTCTGGCATATAAAATTTGAGTTACTGAATTTGAGTTAATGTATTTGAGGTTCAGTTTCTCCGGCAGAGAGATATGTACAACCGAGAAAGCTGAATGACAAAACATTTTATATTCGAGGGATCACGGAGATATGAAAAAAGGTTTGTTGAAGTTTTATACCTCTGCAATAAGTATGTACTGCAATAAGTATGTACATCCTGCATGTACATAATATAGAAGTATGTATATATATTTTTATATTCCTTAAAATAGCATTACTTAATGCTATATGTTTAATTACATTTTTCCACATACAAAAGATCAAAGATGAAACAGAATATCAAAAAGGCATGCAAATTGCGTTGTTTTTATTTTCCATGTAACTGAATTTAGCATTACAGCCACAGAAACTGAAATGTAATTTTGCTCCTGCTTTTGTAGCTCGATTGAATTTCAAGGTATTCCACAGAGTTATGGAACTGTTCGAGCTAGGAAACCTGTGATTCCGGGGCTATTAACATATAATGGTCTATAAAATGAAATTACAATCAAATATTATCTCCACGGTGTTCAAAAACAAAGCTGCCATGTTATGTTCAGATATTATGACATCCTGTTCAACTGTGGGAGAGGGCTTGAATGGTGGCCATTTGCCTCTGCCAAATTAGAAAGACGCAGTACACTAACCTATAAAAAGGTAAGTATTTTTTAAAATTTATTAGGTCTGCAGAGGGTAAAATTGTGCTGTAAACGGCAGACCACATTTAGTAAGATGTGATAAAGAGATTATACATTTTTATTGCATGCTAATATATCCCTTTAAAGCACTGCATAGGACTATGACTGATTTCATTCATAAATAAAACGGCATTAACCGAAAGTCGCTTGGCTTTTTTGGGCTTGTGAGAGAAGCAAATATCTGGCTGCCTAACATAAGCCATGCTATGGTGCAACCTGCCTCCGATGGAAGAATTTTGTCATTGTTGTCAGAGATCTAAACAAATAGAAATTTGTCGAATTGTACCCTTGCTGCTTTTTGCTTTGCTGAAGATTGAAAAGGAAAGTTTGCAGCACATTTATCTTCTCTTATGAGAATGTAAGTAGCAATACTCTGCCTTAAAGTATTGCCAAAAGAAGGATGAGTTTTAAAATCTAAGAATTAGATGATTAGAATGAGAGCTTAGTATTTAGCATCTCTCTCACCACACTGCGGCAAACATAAGACGTGAGTGCATGAGTGTGGGGTGGCATATAGAAATACTAAAAAAGCAGAATACCATTTAGTAATGGTCTTTGACATTCCTGAGTAGGACAATAGCTTTTCTATGGTGTGTTTTTATTAAGGAAACCAATGAAAAAAAAAAATGGAAAAAAAAAAAAAAAAAAAATATATATATATATATATATATATATATATATATATATAAAAAATGTTACTAATGTGTGTTATAGGAGATGTGTTTGTGTGTATACACTATGTGGCACATGTCAGAATGATTTAGGGACACTACAAAAACAATGACAACTGCATCCCATTTTAGTTATGTTGCCTATGAAAACAAGGGTTGTTTGATAATCTGAAATTAGGACTGTGTTTATTGACAAAAGTGCCTTGCAGGCATGATATCCAGTCAGACAATGCCTGTTATCTCTGCCTTTGAACAGAGTATAATTGCATTGCCCTAAAGTAAACGTGCTCTTTAATTTCATGCTTTAAAACATACTTCGTCTGACCTAAGTAGAATTCCTAGATCCAGTCATTTCTGTGTCATGGCTCAATAATCATTCATTACCTCTAGTGCTTTTCGAATGGAAGAGTGAGATGAATTTTTTCCATAATGATGACAAGTGATGTAATTTACATTTATTCTGGTTTGAATTCAGACAGTAAATGAATGCATTACTGTGTATTGGTGGGTTTGGCAAGAGGACTGCAATGTCCCTAAGCATTATTGGCAATATCATGCTCTTGTATTCAACCCATGTGCAATTTTTGGCAGAGAATTTCATGTACAATTATGATATAGGTAATTATGGGTCAGTTTATATTGTTGTACCATTGTTGTACCATAAGGGGGATATTGATCAAAATCCGATTTTTTAAGTAAAAAAAGTCTGAATAAACTAGAATTCATGATTTGACCTTATTTAGCATTAAAAAAAAACTCGGTTCAGAAAAAAACAAAAACCCACCTTAATTTTTCAGGTCACTTTTTTCATGAAATCACTCGAAACCCACGATTTTTGGGAATTTTTGAAACTCAGTGCAGTCCATCATATCTTCAAATTTGAAATGGGACATTTGCCATTGACTTCTACAGGACCCCGACAGCTTGGAGATGAAGTTATTTTTGATTCCTACCTCGTTGTATAATAAATCAGGAAAAATGCAAGTTGTTTTCCAGTAAATATTTCGATTTTATAGTAAAAAAAAACTTTTTTGGCATTCAGACTTTAATCATTAACCCCCTAATACTTCAAGTATTTTATTTAATTGCAGGTATGGGATCCATTATCCGTTATTCCCAAATTAAGTGAAGGCCCTCTCCCAAAGACTTAATTTTAATCAAATATATGATATATTTTGTCACTCAAAAAGAGAATTATATTTTATTACACTATTTAGTGCTGGATGAGAAAACGACTTAATTTTTTTAAAAAAAATGAATTTCAAATAAAGCCAGGTAGTTGTGCGTTGCCTATGTAGATTTCTCAGTGGCAAAATGTTGGCAAATTGATTTTAATTAAAAACCAAGGCAGAAATTTAAAGAATAAAGCGTAAAGGTAATGCTTACCATAAAGCCTATTAGTATAAGTGTTCTTCTATCTTCTTGCAGACAGATGCATTTATGTTTGCATTGTTGGCAGATCTTGTACCATCCACATAATATCAAGGTAGCAGCTGGTCGCTGACTAAATACAATGCGTAAACATCCAAATACAATCTGTATTCAAAATATGCCATGGAACAGAAACAGTGGGGGAAATAATCTGTGTTATTGTTTCTTACAAAATTATTTTTAAATGAGAATTTGCTCCAGTTCCATAACAATAAAATATTGGGCTTTTTTTTGGCCATTGCATTTGACTCACTTTCTGAAACCGAAAAGTGTTTCAGACTCTGTCACATGTATTAAATAGATGGTTTTCAGCCCCTAGGGCACTTAGAAACCTGTGTTTTTCAGTGAACTGTGTCTTTTTGAAACTCAAAAGCTTGACGAGCTTGACGTGTCCCAGCCCGTAACACTGACATGCCACATTACATTGTGTGACGTGACATGCTGACAAAAAGGGACATGACGCATCCTTCCAATGTGTGAAGCCCGTGAATTTGAAATAATGTTTTCTGAATAATAAAGTTAAACAGTCTAGACTTAAAAAAATCCTAACTCAACGCATGCTAGTGCCTGTTGGGAAAAAGGCTCTATTGATTTGCAAGAGCTGCCTAGGAGTTGTTTAGTACAGTGCTGTATGACAGTTTTATAACATTTAGTCAAAGCACCAAAACATCTAGTAGTGTATATTTCACCTCGGAATGTCAATAGCATTACATGAACTAATGGGTGCTTTACTTAGTTATCAATCTACTACTTGGCCTGTGTCAGAAATGCAGTTCTGCAGTGGCTGCTTGCGTGTATGCTTTATTCGCAAAAAAAAAAAAACAATTTCTGTGATGACAATGGACATTTTTGCCAGATCTGCACCGTTGGGAGATCACCTGAGCGGGGGTCGGAAATCTGACCTTATAGATGTACCACCAAAAGCTGCACAAAATGCAGTCACCGTGGAGCCAGGGTGAGCCCAAACTCTGCAGTTTTATACTTCATATATAGACGCACCATAATAGAAGTACAATACATTGTATTTTATGTAACAAAATTAGATTGCATCAACTAGCATATACAGATGAAGCCACTTGGATTTGTGAGTTAAATGCATCATGACTCAGAGTTAATTGAATAAACTGTGTTATCTAAAGTCATCTTAACCCATTTAGTGCATTTAACCTTTTCATTAGCATACCAAAGCTCCATTGTTCACAATGGGGAATGCTTTAATTAGATGGGATGTTGTGATGCAGTTTTCTGTGTTAAATGAGATAAATGGGATATCTGTGTTTAGTTATTCTGTGTCAAACAGACAAACCAAAGTGGCTGCATCTGTAATACCCATTTATCGCTGGGTGCACATCAGGTACTCACAGATCCCATGTATAAAGTAATAGAATCCTTTAAAGGGGTGGTTCACCTTTAGGTTAACTTTTAGTAGGTTATAGAATGGCCAATTCTAAGCAAAATTTCAATTGGTCGTTGTTATTCATTTTTTTTAATAGTTTTTTTTAATAATTTGCCTTCTTCTTCTTTTGACTCTTTCCACCTTTCCAAAAACCTGAAAAATTTGTGGTTTTTTTAGTATAAAATTTTTAGGGGAAAATAAAAAAATTATTATACCCCGAGAATGGAAAAAGTATGAATCCGGAAATCCGGCATCTCAGACCTGCCGAGGTTGCATATAAGTCGATGGGAGAAGTCCCAAAGATTTTTTGATCTGCTCTGGGTTTCGTGTAATAACCCGAAGATTTGGGGATTTTTGGGCAAAAATCCGAAAAATTCATATTTTTCATGATTTTTTCGGGTTCATTTTAGGGATGTAGCGAACTGTTCGCCGGCGAACTAGTTCGCGCGAACTTCGACTGTTCGCGTCCGCCGCAAGTTCGCGAACGTCGCGCGACGTTCGCCAATAGGCGTTCGCGTCAAAATCGTTCGACCATTCGACCATTCGATCGCTAAAATCGAACGATTTTCGTTCGAATCGAACGATCGAAGCCATTGGATTGAATGAAATCATTCGATCCAATGGCTTCGATCGTTCGATTCGAACGGAAATCGTTCGATCGAACGATTAAAATCCTTCGATCGTTCGAATTGAACGATTTTCGGATGTTCGAAGTTCGCGAACTGTTCGCGAACTGTTCGCATTTTTTGCCGGTGTTCGCGAACGGCGTTCGCGAACACATTGTCGGCGGTTCGCTACATCCCTAGTTCATTTCAGGAAAGTGTATTAATTAATAAGGTCAAACACCTGTGCGGATTTGGTCATAGTTTTTTTCAGAGAATATTAATATAAATTCGACTTTTATAAATAACCCCCTTATTGTTGTTGCTACTTTTTATTACTCAACTTTCTATTCGGCCCTCACCTATTCATATTCCAATACAAAGTTTGACACATACTGTAGCAATCCTTGGTAATCGATCTAATGTTTGCGTCCAACTAGCAAGCCAGTAAATACTAGAAAGGCCCCCATTTAGGCAATACATTTCGTATGACGTGCACATCACACAATTTTTTTTAACTGCTTCTTAAAAGGCTTTATTAAAGGAACAGTAAGATTAAAAAGTGTTTTAAAGCAAACAGATCAGTTTTACCAGTACAGGGCAACAGTACATGTTATTTTTAGTTACTGTTCTTTTAAAGCATGGGTTCTGACCCAGGCAACAGACAGTAGATGCTACAAGATGATTGGTAGATCTAGAAAAAACTTTTCACCTATTATTTAAATGTCAGCAAACACTAATATAGGCTTGCTCCAGCTGAATGATACTTTGTACTGCGTAGAGGAGACAATTGCTTCTTTTGACAACTTTTCCTCACTTTTATGAACTCAATGTGAAACGCAGAAGTCATGTATTACGAGGATCTACAACAAAAGGGCAACATCCTTCAAGGAGCCACTATTTTGCTCAATTTATTGAACCTTCCATTTGTTATTCAATAAATATACTCTGTCACCTTATTCTGTTGGAACATGCCACGTGGCATAACCTATTCAGAGTTGAAAATGAGGAGGACCACATTTAATCTGTCAGTATTTATCTTTTGCTGTTATTTTTATTCTTTGATATTCCTTTTAAATACTGTAACGGAAACAAATTGGTTATTATTAAATTCACCCTTTTCATGCCTGTTTAAGACAGCTACGTGAGCATTGCTTTAGGCACAAACGGCAACCTCCAAGAAAGCTTAATCTGTATTTGCATACAATATTGTTTCATTATTCAAAACATACAGAGTTTGCTGGAAATGCCATCCCAGCTATTAAAAGTTGGGAGCTCGGTGACTCATCATTTTTGCAGATCAGTTAAGAAGTAATGATATAGCAATATGGGAAAACTAATGACTCTGCATCTTCTCAGAGTATTGCATTTTTTTTTTAAGTATAGTTTTACAGATGTCCCATTAAAATGCACAGAAATACATAGGAATAATTGTAAAATAAGCCAGAATATGTAAAATAAACCAGAATATGTTTTAGTATGGAGCCTTTTGGTATGATGTATTTTAAAAATGAACTACTTTTATTCTTAAACCGTGTCCATGACCCTGTCCTTGCCTTATCCAGGGCAAAACATTGCTGTCTTCTGCTCTGCCATGATTAGCTATCAATCATAAATCAGATTATGTGCCATCCAAATGTCCTTCCACGATTAGGGTGCCACTGGAAGAGCATCAACTTAGATCAATATTGTATATTTCATGAAAAAGAGCAGTGCAACACTTAAAACCAGCACTATAGCCGTTATCCAGAAAGCTCTGAATTACAGAAAGGCCATCTCCATAGACTTCATTTTTTCCAAATTTTTAAAAATGATTTCCTTTTTTTCTGTAATAATAAAACAGTACCTTGTACTTGATCCAAACTAAGATATAATTAATCCTTATTGGAAGCAAAATCAGCCTATTGGTTTTATTCAATGTTTACATGATTTTTTTTGTAGACTTACGGTTAGGCCACACTGGGTGTTTTGGGGAGATTTCGTCGCCAATCTCCCCAAACGCCTTCCCGTTCAGGCGACTTCGGAAATGTGATTAGCGCTGGCGTTTTCTCATTTTAGCCGGTGCAGAGTCAGGGAAGGTGTTTGGGGAGATTGGTCGCAGCAAAGACGAGGCAATTAGTCACCAGGCGACCAAATCTCCCCAAAACGCCCAGTGTGGCATTACCCTTAAGGTACAAAGGTCCAAATTACAGAAAAATCCATTGTCCAGAAAACCCTTGGTCCCGAGCATTCTAGATAACAGGTCCCATACATGTTTTATAACAATCTGTAAATGTTATCAGAAGTGCATACTTATTCGTCAGTGATAAAGGAGTGCAAATTATATGCAAACAAGAGTCAATGATATACATAGTTTGAATCCATTTATTTATAATTACATAAACAAGATCATTTTTAACAGATATTACATACTGCAAATCACATGTGATGCTCAAAATGAAGCTAATGCTAAAAATGCTGTATAGTTAACAGGAAATTATACAGTATATAATACATTCATTTACATCCTTCCCGTTAAGAGGTACTGCAGCATAACACTGTTTTAATCATTTAGTATTCTCATTTAAGGATTTATTTTTTAAATGTTTATGTTGGTAACTTTCCCACAGAGCTTACAGACACTGCCATGTCATGTTTTTAATTATTTCTTTTGTAATAATTACAGCTTTTGCTTGGTCCTTGACTGTACAGCTATTTAAACATGTCTCTTAGATATATGTTTGTTTTTTCAACAGATATGTTGGGCAGGCTGTCCTGAACACCCCACACATGGACCAATAAATTGGCAAATCATCCTGGAGGGCCTAATTCGGCAGCTTTTATTATCCTTTACTCTGTGAGTTCTAATATACAGCTTTCTTTCTCTCACAGGTACCACAACTCAAAATACGAGCATCTATATGCTTCCTACATGGATACATTGGATCTTACTTCTTCAGTCCTGTACTCAATCATTTACTCAAATGTACTCAACACTCAGTAGCTAAGTGGTGATGGGGAAAGTCAAGTTTCATTTAAGTGTCCCTAACATGTCTGATAAAAGAAGAAAGGCAAAATTCAGCACACTTTTTGGTGTCATTAAACCAGATATCTTTGCTAC
This sequence comes from Xenopus petersii, assembly GCA_038501925.1. NCBI lineage: Eukaryota > Metazoa > Chordata > Amphibia > Anura > Pipidae > Xenopus > Xenopus petersii. The sequence continues at coordinate 65,173,259 of CM076678.1, forward strand.
AGTAATATGGATAATTGTTTTCAGTCTACAGTTCTAAAAGCAAGGGTCAGTTATATGTAACATATCAAAGTCTCTGCTCAGTACCCACTCAGTAAGGTTTATATCACACAAAGAAGTAATACATTATAAGTTGCTGCCCTGGTTAGGTGGTAGCCACTTGCCAATTACATTCACACCAGACCCTAAAAAAACCCTACTTTAATGGAAAAATTTGTACTTGAATTTTACTGCTCTTCCAGCAGCCTCCTCCTCTAGATATCCAACCAGCTTCTACCCTTAACCTAGAGAAAAGCGCCACGGGTGCCGTGATAGAGCAACATCAATTGCAACAGTTAGAGAGACTGCTAGGGGTGCTGATCGCTTCTCTAACCACTTTAAACTATAAATGGTGTATTTTGATATTACTTATAAGGACATCATTTACAAGCAGATGCACTGTAAAATCCTCATCATGTAGATAATATTGATATAACCTTCAATCCTATCTCTCACTGCAGTCATCATTACATTGTACAATCTTGATCTCTGCAGTCAGGTCTTATGTCAGTTTATCGCATGGCTCAATGGTTCTGCCTTTAAAGAAGCAATATACACATCATTTTTCCAACAAGTCCAATAAAAAGACTTTGAGTTGACATGGTTTCTGCATATTGTTACAGTTAAAAAAATATAATGTATTAAACAGATTCTTTTCCAGCCTACGCATCCTCTGCTCTCTGCAGAATGACACTGGGAGGAGAGGCAACCAATCCCCATTCTTAAACCACTGTTCCCACATACTCACTTCTAATTGTTGTAATAGGTGGGAGTTGTTCTGCATCCATGTTTGAATACATAACCTTCGCAATGCAACAAAAGTTCATCCATTGTGGTAATTTTAAAACATCTTTAGTCCATGGCAATGTTCAGTTTAATCTTTGCACATATGTCTGTGTTTGTATGGACCACAAACACTGCTGTTGCTTTTTCAGGCAGGAAAGATTAAGACTGGACTAATGTATTAAACTAAGGTATTTTGACTCGTGTATTTTGTCTCTTATATCATATTGACTTTTTTTTGCCTCCTGTGTTTTATATATAACTACAGTGACACCTCAATTTTAAATACCCTAAAGTTTTCCCCTTTTTACATTTTTTATTTGTGGTCCCACCAATTTACAATGCATTTCAATGGGTGTATTTCCCTGATTTTAAGTAATGTTTTCCTGCAAAATTGCATCAAAATTTTGTCCTGATGTACCCAAAAATGGCTTTTTTCCTCTATAAATGTTAATATTTGTGAAATAAAAAGGTTTAAAATACTAACCAGATGTATATTTTGCCATGGTTCTACGTGTAAATGGTCAATTCCAATTAGTCTGCCCCTTATACAGTCCTGCACCAATCACTTATTGTTTTAGGTTGTGTATGTGACTGACAGAGAGGCCTTGCACATGCCCCCCCCATAAACTGCAATGTTTAACCCTTGTTATTAACACAGTAAGGGGCAGATTTACATAGGGTCGAATATCGAGGGTTAATTAACCCTCGATATTCGACTGTCGAAGTTAAGTCCTTCGACTTCGAATATCGAAGTCGAAGGATTTAATGCTATTCGTTCGATCGAACGAAAAATAGTTCGATCGAGCGATTAAATCCTTCGAATCGTTCGATTCCAATCCATCGATCGAACGATTTTTCTTCGACCTCAAAAAGCTACCTAAGCCTATGGGGACCTTCCCCATAGGCTAACATTGACTTCGGTAGCTTTTAGGTGGCAAACTTTTTTTTTAAAGAGACAGTACTTCATCTATCGAATAGTCAAACAATTTTTAGTTCGAATCGTTCGATTCGAAGTCATAGTCGAAGGTCGAAGTAGCCCATTTGATGGTCGAAGTAGCCAGAAAACCATTCGAAATTCGAAGTTTTTTTTAATCATTCCTTCACTCGAGCTAAGTAAATGGGACCCCTAAATGTATCTCAAAGTAAAATGGACTCCTGTGCTTATATTCTTTCAGTACTTGAAGAAAAAGTTACTTTAACACATTTCCCTGATTTTACTTTTGCCTGGATTTTACATAATTTTTCCCTGGTCCCCTGAAAAACATAAAATGGAGGTTCTACTGTAATTAGGTACTACTTTATAAATACATTTTATGATAATGCGTTAAAGATAAATTCCGAGTTTAGTAATCAATCGCTATATCTAGCTAAGTGAGCTTGGGCTTGACGTTTGGGAACTCATTTATATACTAAATGAACATACTCAAGTAATATACTAAAAACAGCAAAGAATGTTTTAATGCCTATGCTGTTGTTTCATTTCCGATATCACGGGCGAGGGAAAGCTATCTTGACCATCTGCTTGTAAAGCATGATTAGGCTCCTGAATATGCGAATGTAAGATCTGTTTTTGGAGATGTCATGTATCTTCTTTGAGTTGTTAGCCTGGAGACAACATGCAAGGCGCTGATTTACCTGTGTAATCCCAAAGTGTCACAGGTGCCAGGACTTGCTGTTAGGATCGGCTTGCTTCCTGTCACAATTGGTTGGAGTGAGACGGGGACAGCATGACCACTTGGCACATAACGCTACAGAGGTCGGGTTCCAAGGACGACCAGCGTGGCAGTGATGTGGCAGTGACAAGTTGTCAAGCTAGCGAAAACCAAAGGGAGGGGAAGGGAGATTACTGTCATTCCTAATGAAATATTCATTGTAGCAGGTACAAATAAAGCGAATGGATAGCTTGCGTATCCTTTTCCTGACATATCCCATATACTATTAAAATAATTTTAAAAATAAATAAAATCATGTCAACACAGAGCTATCAGACTTTGTCCATTTCAGAATAATGTATAAAGATGCAGATGGCTTTTAAGAAGGCAAGGTGTTTCAGGGAAAACAATGCCCGCTGAATAATGAAAAGAACCAGAGCTCTATGTTTAAGCAAGCTTTTCAGAAATGAAAGCAAAATATGCAAAGTTTTAGAATGTGCCTGGGTTATTTATGTTTTTGAGAGTGCGGCTGGGGAGGGTGCATATGTATATACAATTTATGAAGACTTTTAAAAAAAATCCATCTCTGTAATTGACCACAACAATATGATAATATTAGGGAAAATAGTTGTATTACTTGCAAACCAGCCATTGAAGTGTGAGAAACATTACATATTTAATTAAAAGTTAATTATTTAGCATATTTAATTATTTAACATATGGGAATTATTTAACATATGGAACCATAATAAAAAGCAATATTGGAAGTACAGAGCAATAATTGTCCAAATCCTTGCATGGAATTTTTTTTAAAAAAAAACAAACAACCAAACAAACTTAAAAATGTATATCAGAATGGACGAGGTTATATTTCATCCTACTATTTTCCTGTTATATTTTCCATCTGCTCCAGTATAATGGCAAATAGTAAAAGAGGTATCTAAGATGAATCATGGCTTCTTTTGATATGTTAGAATCTCTCAGTAGTTCCAAGATATTAAGATGACTGTTTATAACAGATTCTAGCCAGTTTTCTTATGCATTAGTTGTGATGTTCTTCTGACAGCATATTTATGATTGGCTTAGCAGAAGGGTGTCAGTATGAGATGTAGCGAATACCAATCTCTTGAGCAGGTTTTACAAAGCAATGGGCATGTCAATGGTAATGCATAAGAAGGGTAATGAAACAGGTGATCCAGCCTTTCTCCAAAAGAATTCAAGAAAAATTACCTGTAGGTGCCTATGGTATGAACCTTACGAGAAAATGGATAGTCAAGACCACATTATTAATGCCTGCTGTCTTTATTTGCATATTGTTTAAGGAAAACAAATTATTCTCTGATCCACAGAATTCATCTAGAATCCCTGCCATACACAAGATACAGTTTCTGTATGACAGGAGGTAATGAACAAGAACTACATTCAATCAATATTACCTACTGTATCAGCATCATACATTGTTTTCACGCAAAAAGAAATATTTTTCATTTCATGGCAGTGTCCCTTTAAAGGAGAAACAGTAGGAAATTAAAAAATCCAAATAAAAAAAAAGTCATTGTATGTGGTGTACTCTATAAAAACAACTGGTTTTGGGAACTGCACCTGTAGGATCATGCTCTTCAAAGTAGCAGTTAGAACTTTTGTCTAGTTGATATAAAACATTTTATCTGAAACTACAAACTGAAACTACAGATCAGCCTATGCTCATTTAAACTGGAATTTTAATTCATCTCTCTAACTGTGCTTATTATTAAAGAAATTAGAGTCGCTGCTACAAATTATTTTTGTTTCCCTACAAAAATATAAGCACTGGAATCTATAAGCTGCAGGGGAACAAATTGCATTTAAAATCTGATAATGTAACCTGAGATCTTTGCCAACCAATACAGGCTATGCCTATGCCGTTCTTTGTGTTTAAGAAAATCTTAGATGAGTTGACATTTAAATAGGATTCAGGTTCTAAAACAGAATTTAAATAATGAGCAGCAAAACGACATCCTGCTGTACTGATATTTATACTGATCACACTGGTTCAATGCACCTTTAGAAGTTACATCTGTATTGTAATATGTATACAAATGTATTTCAAATTAGATTACAGTAGATTAAGAATGCTTGTGCTTTGTGGTTTGTTTTATTTTAGATATTCTGTTTTGTAAGACATAGGCTTATTTTTTTTTCTTTTAATAATTAAAGATGTGTGATATATTATTAAAGGTATGGAATTCCTTATCTGGAAACCCATTATCCAGAAAGCTCTGAATTATGAGACGGCCATCTCCCATAGGGGCAGATTTACTGAAGGGCGAAGTGACTAACGATTTTGCTAACTTCGCTAGCAAAAGAGATAGACTCTAGCGGTACTTCGCTCCTTCCTAACATGTGGCACATAAACTATACACTGGGCTTATGTGTAGGGCAATATAACAACTCTGTTTTCTTTTATTAAGGTTTCCCAGGCTTGTGTAGTGTGATGTATTGGCTGCAACATATACGTCCATTCACCTGTAACTTCCTGCCGTATGCAAATTCGGCAACGCTAGCGAAACTTCTCTTGCTGCAGTAACGCTAGCGATACTTCGCCAGCATTCGCCGCCCTGGACACAACTTCGTATTTTAGTGAATTAGCGTTATCCTGGCGAATCTACACCTGGCGAAGTGTTGCGATATGAGCGAAACCATCGCTGGTTAGTAAATTTGCCCCATAGACTTCATTTCAATCTAATCATTCTAAAAAAATAAATAAAACAGTACCTTGTACTTGATCCCAACTAAGATATACTTAATCCTTACTGGAGGCAAAACAATCCTATTGGGTTTAATGCTTAAATGTTTTTTTTAGCAGACTTATGGAGATCAAAATTACAGAAAGATCTCTTTCCTGAAAACCCCAGGTCAAATGCATTCTTGATAACAGGCCCAATACCTGTATTGAGGGTTGGACTGGGGTGGGAAAGGCCCACCAGGGCTTCTAACCTGGGGCCCCTACACCTCCTGTGGGGCCCCCACCACCCAACCGATCAACCACTGCTGGCTCCTCCCCCCGTGCACATTGTTCTTTTCCAGCGAAAAGGGAAGGAAGGGCTGGCAGAAATGGCAGAGGGCGAGTGAAGGAGTGGGGGAGTTATGGCGCATGGCAGGCAGGGATCAGGTCTGGGTCAGCGGGACCCCACAAGGACTGGGGCCCACTGGGTTTTTTCCCAGTGTTCCACCAGCCCAGTCCGACCCTGCCTGTACAGTATTATTACTATCCTTTATATACAGTATAAGAAACATGTTGCACAGTGTTTTAGAGAAATCAGTCCCTGCTTCAATGAAGCTTCTATTCTAAGGCTCCTATCACACCAACAAATGTCAATTTTATAAGGCACCAATGAACCTGTCTGTATATGGTAGGAACCCGAAGTACCTGAAGTAAACCCATATATGCATGGGGGAACAAGCTCTCATACACTACATTCATTTAAAACTTAAAATTCAACTCTGGGCCATCTATTAAAACAGCCTGGTGTCTGGATCTATGACTCTTAAACCCTCAGCATCAGAACTGCAGTGAATGATAGATGTATTTTGGATTTATACAACCTACATTCTATTTTCTGTTGTGAATGAAAATACCTTTCCTTAAAATACAGCTAATGTGCTGTTTTGAATTGCTGAGATCTTATCCTTTCATGTAATTTGTTCAGTTAGTATGGAAGTCAACTTCAAAAAGTATATGTACAATTTTTCTCTTCTATTCAACCACTAATGAATGATGGAAAGGATTTATAAGACAATACATACCATTATATGCACTGCAGCATATTCAAAATGTGTTGCTCTAATAGAATAAATGAAAAATGTATTTCCTTAACACTGTCATCTCTCACTTTGACATGCATCTTGAAATGATTTGCAAGTTCGTAGTTATAAGTGGTTTACAGTCAGGATATCAGTTAGCTCCTAATGTTATGCTGATGCATGGCCGCTTACTGAACCTATTAATGAACTAATCTTCAATACTCTGGTGGATGCCTTGCCTGCGTGTATCCTTTGTTTGTTACATTGTAATCTAAAATCTACATTTAGCAAAAGAGAGACTCTAATTATTACATTGATTTCCTATTTGAAGCTATTTTAATATGAATATCATTTTTGTTACCAGAAAACTAGAGCAAAACATTCTAAAGATAATAGAAGTTGTATATTAACTTTAAGATATTTTGTTATTTAACCTTTTCTTGTTGTGGATTACAGTTGTCCTTTTAGGAAGTGAGGGCTGCAAGAGGAGACTGCTTACCTTTATCATACAGAAAATATAACGATATGATTTAAATAGACAAGCAAAATAAATATATATATATACATACATATATACAGAAAGCCCTTTATCCAAAAAGCTCCGGTTACAGGAAGGTCATCTCCCATAGACTCTATTTTAATATATATATATAGATATATATTTATATATATCTATATATTTATATATATCTATATATCTATATATACTGTATATATATATATATATATATATATCAATTTTCTTCAGACCAGCACTCCCTTTAAAAAACTTGGTAATTTTATTGCTGCATAGTATCAAATACCCGACGTTTCGGTCCACATTTGGATCTTTTTCAAGGATGAGACAAAACTTTAAAAACTCACATTAAATAACAAAGTGCTTCATCATAGACCAATCAGTGCCCTCGTTCAATTAACATCTCAGTGTGAATCATGTGTTACAATTAAGTGCCTATCACATATAGTGAATGTGCATATATATTAAAATAAACATTTACGTGTCCATCATGTATATATCAACAGTGCATTAATATACATCCATGTCTTTCCATAAAAAATATAAATACGTGAATAAATATTAAATATTTTTAAATACAACCGTGTCTGGTTGTATTTAAAAATATTTAATATGTATATATTAAATATTGTATTTAATATTTAATATGTATATATATATATATATATATATATATATATATATATATATATATATATAAAACCACATACACTGTTTAACATTAAAAAAAAAAAAAAAAAAAAATATATATATATATATATATATATATATATATATATATATATAAAAGACAAGTATTTCTTGTCTACTTTATATATATATATACCTTGAGAAAGGTCCCCAGGAGGGACCGAAACGTCGGATTGTAATGCGATAAATAAAAGTTGTTATACTTTGAAAATGAGAGTGCGGATCCTTCATCATTTATATATATATATATATATATAAACCACATACAATGTTTAACATTAAGGGATTTATTTATCAAAGGTCGAGTTTGTGAGGTTTTTTTCTACCTCGAATAAAATCACAACTGGAGTGTATGCTTATTTATGTAAAAGCCTGAATGTAAAAAACTCAATTGAGTGCAATCGGGGGAAAAACTCGAATACTCAAATTGAGTGAGATATCCACAAAAAAAAAACTGGAATAGCTCGAATTGATTGCGTCTTCGAGCACAAACCACTGTAAAAAATCCAAAAACTCACAAAGGCTAAAAACGTCTTCAAATGGTTCAAGTGATCTCTGCCATTGACTTTTCTTTTACATCACCTCTACAGGTTTTTGCTGGAGTATTTTGGATTTGAGATTTTAGTAGCTTCGGGGCATAATACATTTTTTTATCCTGAAAAATGTGAGTTTTTAGTGAAAAACACAACTTGACCTTTAATACGGGAAAAACACAACTTGACCTTTAATAAATAACCCCCTAAAACTAAATATACAATAATCAAACTATGAATGACTTATTAATGAGACATCTTACATACTTCACATTGTATTTTTTTTTACAGGAAATGTGGATGTTCCAAATATTTTTCTTTTTAAAAACAAAAAGGCCCACTTCCCTTGTTTCTTTGGGAATTTCAGAGTTAGAATGCAGCAGATCTTAGGCAGATATGAGCAGATTGTTTGCAGAAACGGAGGTAAGAAATATCAGATTTAAACAGTAGAGCTAAACAGAATGTAGTCGTGTGAAGAAAGCGAGATTGTACCTCAGAGAAATATTATTTCTTTCAGAGAAATATAGAGTACTGATTATTGGGGTTGCAGCTTTTCAACGCCAAAAATATACGTTAGTACTTAGTTCCCACTGCTCTTTAGTCTTGTTTTCTTCTCTAAATATTCATTAGCTGGGTATAAATGCTCAAGATTTGTACAGATTATATGATGGACATTACACTGGTAGCATAGGGTGTTCCATTACTTAGGTCTCCATTTATTAAACCACAGGACTTAGTTTTGATATAGTTCAAGCTTACTTAGTCTTAAAAGCTATACCCTGCTGTTCAAAAAGAGACGAATTGAAAAGCTTGGAAATAGACAGGTGCCAAATGCTGAGGAGATAATTAATGTCCTTATTCAACAGCACTTTATGAGACGTTCAATGGACATTTGGCTTTTATACTGTATGTGCTGAATGCTGAATAAGAAAGGAGCAGAACAGTTGTGTGCACGAGTTATGTTGCTTAGGATGATGCTTTTCATTGATCACAAGTATCGCTGATATGCACAGAATGAATGATCAGATTTGCTTATAGCCTACCTTGCATGAACATAAACCTCTTAGGGTGCTGCTTGAAATATATTCTTACTTTTCCCCCAGAAAAAAAAATAAATCATTTCTTACAAGAAGTTGATTACAGAATTGTTGAATATCCAGAATGCGTAACCTTGCTAAAACAAGACCTTCCCATATGTGGCACTGTACTACTTCTGGTATGAATCTTACCTCAACTATTATTTTTCTGTATATCTCATTTAGACTGTAAACCCAAAGAGCTATCTGTGAATGTCTGTTTTGGATTTAATCTTTGCTTCTTCACTCTGTCAATTATATATATATATTTATATTTATTTATTTTATTTTCAACAGGAGAAAGCACTCTAGGCAGTCAGATTCTCCATACTATTTTATCATACTTTTTTTTGATAAAACTATGGAGATCTAGGGGGTTATTTACTAAACTAAATCACGAAAATGTTTTGATTTGTTTTTAATAAAATCTGACTTTTTAAAATTTTTTGGAATTTATTAAACCCCAAGGATGGAAAAGTCAGAATCTGAAAATCCGGCATCTCTGACCTGTTGAGGTTGACTATAAGTCAATGGGAGAGTAGTCATAATGATTTTTTGATGTGCACTGGGTTTCAAGCAATACGCCGAAGTTTTCGCAGTTTTCGGGTGAAAACTCCAAAAAACTTGAAAATTGGATGAAAAATCAAAAAAAAAAAAAAAAAAAATTTTGTCCCGCAAAGCGAATTTTTGGGAAAATGTAATAATAAATAAGCGTAAAAAACCCGAGCGGATTTGATCGGAGTTTGTAGCAGAAAATATTGAGATAAATTCGGACAAATGATAAATAAGCCCCCTAAAGTCTAGTGAACTGTTTCTGCAAATCTGACTGCTGAGTGTGCTTTCTATTGTTGGAATGTAGAATCTATGGTCAGCACCCAGCTAGTATGTATATAAACATATACAATTATGGAATTCGTTATCCAGAAACAAATGTTCCAGAAAGCTTCATATTACGGGAATCTCCCACAGACTCCAAATTTTTAATAATTATTTATTTTTTCTCTGTAATAATAAAACAGTACCTTGTTCTAGATCCTAACTAATATATAACTTATCCTTATTGGAGGAAAAAACTGCATTTTTTTTGTGTTTTTGAGTATTCGAGTCCCCCCCCCCCCGATTGCATTAATTTGGGTGTTTTTACATTCAGGTTTTCTCATAATTAAGCAAACATTCGAGTTGAGTTTATTCAAGGTAGAAAAAACCTACAAACTTCACAAATTCAACCTTTGATAAATAACTTGCTTAATGTTTATTTACAGAATCTTGAGTATGCTTAAGAATACTATTTAGTTAACTGTTTTGATTACAGTGCCATTTTATTTAGTATTTGTAAGCCTTGTTATTTGCCGCAACTCAGATGTGTCATTTGGTATACAAATAGAATAGTCTAACACATTACAACTGATACAAACAAAATAAATATGGAAAGCAGCCAATCCTAGCTAACTGATCTGTATAGGTGTGCTCTCTATTTTACATATCCATTCATTCTTTCATTAATTCATTCATTCATTCACTGACAACAGAAAACTATAAGATAGGACTACTTGTTGTAGTACAATAGTTGTTAGAAGATTGCAAGCTGTAATGGCCATTATTAAACCACAAAAAACCACTGGAGTCCTTATTCCAATCTGGCCTGGGTTCTGTCTGGAGGAAGCGTGTATATTTCTTACTGGTACTCTGGTTGTCTCCTACACTCCAGAAACATACAAGCAATGTACATTCTTTAATATATACATAGTAATGTGTGCATGGCAACCCCATAACAGAACATAGAATAAGCAAAGAAAAAAAATCTCCCAGCATCCCCTATAAACATATAATAACTTTAGGGAAACTGACCATTGAAATAAAAGCAAAAAGGCTGCAGTCTAGTGATGGGAAGATTTATTCACCAGGCATGGATTCATGGCATTTCACCATTTGGTCCAGCAAACTTAAAATGTTACGATAGTTCTTAAGTTTTTAAGATGCCTGCATTTATTGTAATTTGCACTGCATTAAATTTACACATCATCCACAAAATTTGCAGCTTCTTTGGGACTATGTTTAAATTATCACCTTCCATGCTCAGTCTTAATGAGCTGCTTTTATGTATTTGGTGACCACTCCTGAGAACATTCCTTTGGTCTGAAATTAACTCACTATATTGTTCCTTGCTTTGAAAAGTCTGTTTTGTAGTGATGCAGACACTGAGGGACCCAATAAGTCCTCGTTGCGAAGCACCAGCAATGCTACTTTCCTTGCTATCTGCTTCTGGAATATGGTCCCATCATCTGTAACAACTTGCTTTGTGCAGTATATGATCAAACATCGCAGCGGCACTATTCTTTTACAACCTAGATTAATAGCTGAACCACTTAGAATAGTGGGATTGACTGCAGATTTGTAAAGCGTACCACTTTGCCCTGCACAATGGTATTATATTTTTAGGTGATTTATCTACTTTTAAATGATATGACTGTTGAACCCATATTCTGTACGACAAGAATTCTGTTAACATTATCAGCTTAATTCTGTCTGCCAGTTAGGATCAGGATGCTGGTAAAATATGAATTTAAAGTGTTAGGGAAAAAATACTCAATACAATCGATATTTTCTTTCCTTTCTTTACTGTGCAAATATCAAAATAAAAAGTGATGTTTCTAGAGTCTTTGAACATAAACATTTTAGGGGTTATTTTTCAAAGGTTTAAGAGGTTGTTAACTCACAACTCGAATATCTTCTAATTTATGAAAAAATGCAAATGTAAAAAACTCGAATCAGTGTAGTCGGGGTGAAAAACTAGAAAATTCGAATTGATGAAGTTTTCAGCAGAAATAAACTTGAACTCCCTCAAATGAATAGAGTTTTTGAGCGAAACCCACCACAAAAAACCATCTTTAAATGGTTTAAGGGACCATTCTATATGACATCTACATGACCTCGACAGGTTTTAGATGGAGTATTTTTGGATTCGAGCTATTTCCAGCTTTGGGGTAAAATAAATCTCTAAGACTGGAGCTACACAATGCGTCTTCTTGAGATCCGACACGATGAGAGAAGATGCAACGTGCAGTGTTCCCATCTGACAGTTGTGTCGTGTCGGATGCATACAGCAACAAGTTCCAACACTCCTATTACTTACCTTATTTTTGTCGTATCCATCTAGTTGCATTTGTTTGCTCTCATCGCATCGGATCTCAAGAAGACACATCGGGGCAGATGTATTAAGGGTCGAATATCGAGGAGTAATTAACCCTCGATATTCGACTAGGAATTGAAATCCTTCGACTTCGAATATCGAAGTCGAAGGATTTAGCGCAAATTCTGCGATCGTACGATCGAAGGATTATTCATTCGATCGAACGATTAAATCCTTCGAATCGAACGATTCGAAAGATTTTAATCCAACGATCGAAGGAATATCCTTCGATCAAAAAAACTTAGGCAAGCCTATGGGGACCTTCCCCATAGGCTAACATTGACTTCGGTAGCTTTTAGCTGCCGAACTAGGGGGTCGAAGTTTTTTTTAAAGAGACAGTACTTCGACTATCGAATGGTCGAATAGTCGAACGATTTTTAGTTCGAATACTTCGATTCGAAGTCGTAGTCGAAGGTCGAAGTAGCCCATTCGATGGTCGAAGTAGCCCAAAAAATACTTCGAAATTCGAAGTTTTTTTACTTCGAATCCTTCACTCGAATTTAGTGAATCGGCCCCATCGTGTAGTTTCAGCCTAAATTTTTTTAACCCAAATGTAGCAGAGTAAGGTGCTACTGACTGACCAGCTGGGTCTGAGTAGCCTCAGGTGGCTAATCAGTAATCCTAAGGGCAGAACTCCACGATCCGATGCGGTGCGCTGGGTCTTCATCCGACAGTCATATGCATGTAGTTTGTAGCTGCGTTGTTTCATTCATTTACATTATATTCTGCCCCTCCGACTGGTCATCTGCTTTTCCTCGCAGAGCGACCCAGCGCACCGCATTGGACCGTGGAGTTCTGCCCTTAAGGGAGGAAGTACACGGATGGTTAAGAACCGATGCGCTGCACAAAAACGCAGGCGTCGTGTCGGATGCGACAGCAATAAGGTAAGTGATGGAAATGTGGGATGAAGTTGCAGTGTTGCTCCGACGCGACACGACTTTGGAATGCAGACGCACCGTTATATTTACTTACCTTGTTCCTGTTGCATCCGACTTGACGTGTGCTTTTAGTCGCCCAGCGTCGGATTGCATCAATGTTAACCGTGTAGTCCTAGCCTAAATCCGACAGTCAATATATTTCAATGAGAAAAAAAAGTCTTTCCAACACCATCACTTCAGACAGTCGTGTCGTGCTGGATGGAAAATTTTACATGTAGTTTATGCATCTGATTTTTGTATCAGTCCCGTTAGGGTAGAACTACATGCTCGATTTAGGTCCAATCCGAAACCATGCGACGAAACGCTGGCGTCAGGTCGGATGCGACAAAGTTAGGGTAGGATTCCATGAGCGTTTTTTGTCGCGATCCGACGCGCTGCGACAAAACGCAGCATCTGCATCCTACAAAAGCTTTTGCTATTGCGTGGTGTTGCACGGCGTTGCATGGAGGATCACATAAAATCTGACCCACAAAATCTGATGAAAAACGCTTGTGTAGTTCTACCCTATATTTTAACCCACAAGACAACATCCGACTTGTAGGATGTGTTTTGTCAATCCGACACCATCCTACAAAAGCGCTAGTGAAGTGAACCAGCCTATTGGGTTTATTTAGGAAGTAATTCACTAAAATCCATATTTTTTTTAAAAAAAAAAAATTATTAAAAAGACCCTATCAAATTCCCATGCTCGATTTGACCTTATTTATTAATAAAATTACCCAAACTAATCTTATGGCAGAAAAACTCGATAAAATCGTGTGAAAACTCAATCGCTCAAATTATTCTGGCTTTTTTTCAAAAATCGCTCAACTTTTTCAGTTTTTTTTGCCTGAAAACCCAGAAAAAGATGGATTTTCGCGCTAAACTCAGCGCAGACCACAATAACTTCAAATTGAGATAGCTGCCTCTCCCATTAACTTAGACATGATCTCGACAGGTCTGAGATGACAGATTTTCAGATCCTGGCTTTTTGCAGCATCGGGGTATAATAAATCCTGAAAAATTCCAGTTTTTGCCCCAAAAAGCCCAACCAGATAAATCTGAGGTTTAGTAAATAACCCCCTCAATGTTTAAATGATTTTCTAGTAGACTAAGGTATGAAGATTCAAATTATGGAAAGATTCATTATATGAAAAACCCCGTGTCCCGAGTATTCTGGATACAAGACTGCATACCTGTATATTATATGAACACGTTTCAAACATATATGTTATAAACTAAAGCATGCACAAAGAGATACAACTGGCTACACATGGGTACTGGCAGAAAAATATTATGGAATCCTTTAGCTCATGCACAAAAAAGTCAAGTGCATGAGCTGTGTATTAACTGTAAATGAATATATTTTGTCAGAGGAAGAAAATCATTATAGTTAAGAAAATCATTGAACACAAAACTGCAGATAGCCCCTATGTGTCCATTTCTTCTACTTTATTTCTTATTACAGACCTGATGCACCACAGTGCTCTGCCTGCTAAATAAAGCACCTTCTCCAGAAAGAAATGTACATATAACTCATATACACTTACGTTAGGCTCGGCGGATATTAACACACAACTCAGCGGAAAGAAGAACTGTTTTATTAAGTAAGACATAACATTATCTGCCATGCCAAAGTTATGCTCTTTGTGATCTTAGTTTTGGTTTTGTTTGTGATTTACCCTTATAACATTGTTGAGCTCTTACATGATATTACAGTCAATATGTTTTGCACTGTGACTTTTAACTGGTATTGTTCAGGTATCCATTTTATCAACATCTGTATGATAATAGTATTTGCTTGCAGAGCTGAGATTCAGTTCACCTACAGTATGCAGATCCTATAGCTATAGCCCCATTTGATGATGTCAGTCAACAGACAGACTTTCCAAAGGGGGTTCTTTGTCAATGTTCATATTTTTCCCTGCATAATTTGATTTATTTTGTGCTTAAAATCATGAATTTTAATAATGAAAAAAATAACGTAAGTTAATGGAGCTGTCCTTGGCAAATGTGAACTATTTCATTAATTTTTATGTTTTTTTTTTATGATAACTAAAATACAAATTTGAGGTATTCTGATTTTTTTTTTAAATTGTAAATAAAATACTAAAATTTTGATAAATAGGCCTCCCCGTGAACCCCTACATGAGCAAAGGAATTTGGTACTGTGAACTAATTCTTGCTTTAAACTAATTTTCTCCTTTCTGTCTGATGAAATTAATGATGCAGCAGCCAAAATATTTTCCCAACACTGCGGGGCAGATTTATGAAAGGTTGAAGTGAAAATTTGAATTAAAAAAATTTAGCTAATTTTTTGTGTACTTCGACTAGGGAATAGTCCAAATTCGATAATGTACTGTCTTTTTAAAAACTCAACATCGACTATTCACCATCTAAAACCTGCTGAATTGCTGTTTTAGCCTATGGGGGACCCCCTAGAACATGGTCAAATGGTGGAAGTTGAAGGTTTTTTTTGGAAAACGTTGAATCGAATTTGATCTAATGAGCTGTTACTTCCATTCGTATAATTCGAAATTAGATTGAAAATTGACCTATTCAATCGGGAAAAAAAACTCAAAATTTTTGCTAAATTTCGATTGGTCTTTTTTCATTCGAATTCTGAAATTATGATAATTCAAAATAAACTCCCTTTATTTCGAAATTCGACCCTTGATAAATCTGCCCCTGCGTAAAGGATTTACTCCAGTTTTTCGCTTACCCATATTACTTCAATGCAAGTTCATTTTGTACAATCTATAGGAACCAGTTCTGCAGCTCTGTTCCAATTTTTTAAATTTTGGGTGGTTTTCACTTAATTAGATATCAAAATATGGATATCTAGAGGTTTATAGAGACATGGAGGAAAACTATGCAAAAGGATACTGCAACTACAGTATGGTAGATTTGATGTCAGACCCAGATTTGTGAGAAGGCCACAAAGGCCCAGGCCTAGGTCAGTAAGATTTTATCATTCTAGTCTGAAGGGGTGGCCTCTGGTATGTTGATCCTCTTTATGGGTAAAAAGGTCCCCTGCTATTTGTCTAAAATGTCCTCTAATGTACTTGTAAAGTGTAATCATGTCCTCTCGCAAGTGCCTTTTTTCCAGAGAAAACAACCCCAACCGTGACAGTTTACCCTCATAATTTAAGTCTTCCATCCCTCTAACTAGTTTAGTTGCACGTTTACTCTGCACTCTCTCCAGCTCATTTATATTCAGTGTTGAACTGGGCCGGTTGGACACCGGGATAAAACCCGGTGGGCCCTGGCCCTCGTGGACCCCCTCCAGGCCCAGACCTGCTCCTTCTAAAAACAACTCTTGCGCCGATGCACCTCCACACATGCTCGCTGAGTGACTGCATTTGCGCAGGTGTGCGTCGCACTGGCTTCACGCCTGCGCGCGTCGCATCAGAGTTCGCACAGGCACATGTCGCACCAGCACGCACGCAGAGGGAAACCATGAGGGGGCCCCCGGAACTGCCTGGAATGTCCTTCATGTGGCAGTCCCAGTGGGCCTCCATTGCTCCAGTCCGACCCTGTTTATATCCCTCTTAAGGACAGGAGCCCAACACTGCACTGCATACTCCAGGTGAGTACTTACCAGGGACCTATAAAGGGGCATACCAGTTAATGGGCAGAGATAGATAAATCCTTACACTAGATCAAGCTTAATGTCAATGCCAACTGCAAGAATTAGATACAAGGCATCTGAAGAAAATGGTATTACCTCTTGTTTGTAATACAGAACTATAATTCTTCCTTATTATATTACCTGATAGTTGTATTTGCCTCCAGGTCTTCCATGCTCCAATTAGACAATCTACTAGACTAGTAAATTGTCTAAGGCAGCAATTGACATTATTGTTTGTTCGTTCGTCTTAGGGCAATAGAACACAAGGGGATCTTAAGTTTTTTCCACCATTATGTTCTATGACAATTACCTGAATGAGTTATTTCAAGTTTTCATAGTGGGCAAAAAAATTCAATGTGGGGAGATTTTGGTGCTGCCAGCTTATCTGTTTTGTGTTTAATACTACTACTGTTAGGGGGTTATTTATCAAGGTCCGAACCTTGAATAATTCGTAGTTTTCAGGGCATTTTTTTAGATTTATTAAAGTTGGATGGTCTAAAAACTCCTAATCTGAAACCCCTGTATTTAAAAGCTCTCGAGGTCCTGTATAAGTCAATGGGGAAGGTCCCAGTGTCTTCGCTGATGTCCGTACCGATATCCAATGAGTTTGGGGTTTCTGCACAAAAAACCCCTGAATATTACGAAAAAAATTTAGTTTTTGCGCAAAACTCCAAACTATTCGAATTTGGGGAAAGCTCCGAAGTTTGCCCGACCCTATTCTTTTGGGCTTCTTTCTTCATAAATAAGGTTCATTCAGGCAATCACAGTTTCTCGGATTTGTAACGTAGAAATACTGAGATAAATTCGGACCTTGATAAATAACCCCCCAAATGTATCTACAATAATCTGTATAAATACATTTACATATTGAAAGAAAAATAAAACATACATTTCTCAGCAGGAGCCAGGCTGACCAAACTCCAGTTTTCCCAACAATAACTTCTAAAAAGACGTTTAACCATTAGCTATAACCTGTACCAGGGTAACACAAATGAAGATATCTAATGAATATTAAGTCTTGCTGTTTCCAGTCATACCTTTTGCTAGTCTGGCATGAACTGCATCTACTCGCATGATGAAAAACATCAAGAGGAATGCCCTGTACAAAGATTTTCGTCCGATAGTCCAGAACTAAAATCCATTTGGTAGACAGTAAAACAACACATTGTTTATTGAATAAAACTCTGTTTCTCATTTACTAACATATCATATTTCCTGGAGTTCAGTAATCCCATGGCAACCAATTACCAATTAACTTTTCTCAGTAAGGTGCAGTTAGCACCATGAAAAGAAGCATATGATTGGTTGCTATGGGATGCTGCAGTGTTGCAGATTTTCACCTATGGTATGGAAGAGCGGCAATTATTTGTATTCTACAGATGGAAACTATGGAGCATGCAACAGGTAATTGTTTTTCTTTTAAATCAGCCAACAACAATATCAAAATGGTAGGAATGAGCAAAATATATTTGTAATGGGGTTATTGACTTCAACATAAATAGTACTGCACATGCAAAAATCTTAACACACAATAAAAAAATCTTAATACGCAATAACGTGTTAACGCTCTTACAGATCACAACCTCTAAATTGTTACAATGCATAAACTATCATATTTTAAGATGGAATGTGCTTTGTTCATTTTTGATTTTTGTTCAAAAGCATTATTTGGGCAGAGTCATTAATCACTGGTAATTTAGGGACACAAACCTGTTAGCAAAAGTAAAAATGCAGACGAGGGGGAAAAAAATAACATCGAAAAACATGTACTTAGCACATGGATAGAGTTACACAATTGACAAGGCAAGAAACACCATTAGACCATTAGGTTAGCCTTCCTCCTACAGTTACCCATTAGTCACAAACCTCAACCGATGGTCCAAAAATGCTGTGATTTCAACTTTCAGAGCAGAAACCTAATAAAATAAATGATCATTTAAGCGTTATCTCTGAATGAAGACAAAAATAAAATTCAGAATCTGCCTTAGCTAACAATAAATATCTTGACTATAGAGTACTTATTTTCCTTGTTTCTCATGTTTATTATACAGGTTCCATTATTTGGAAACCCTTTATTCAGAAAGCTCCATATTACAAAAAGGCCATCTCCGATAGACTCCAAATTTCTGTATCCAAATAATCCAAATTTTAAAATGATTTAACTTTTTCTTTAATAATAAAACAGAACCTTTTACTTCATCCAAACTAAGATATAATTAATCCTTACTGGAAGCAAAACCAGCCTATTGGGTTTTTTATGTTTACATCATTTTCTAGTAGACTTAAGGGCAGATTTATCAAGGGTCGAATTTCAAAGTAATGGGAGCTTTTTTTAACTCCCATAACGTCGAAATTCGAATAAAATAAGACCAACTGAAACTTATAAAAAAAAAAATCGAAGTTTTTTTTCTGCTAGTGAATAGGCTGCATTCGATCATTTGAATCAAAGTAAGATCATATTCAATCAAATTCGATTCAAAGTATTTAAACAAAATTGGTGGATTTTTCAAAGTCCACCAATTGACTCCAAATAGGTTGTAGGAGGTCCCTCATAGGCTAAAGCAGTTTTTAGATTGCGACTGGTCGAAGTCAAAGTTTTAAAAAGACAGTACAAGATACATTTTGTTATTCAAATTTTTTTCGAATCGAATTTGGACTATTCCCAAGTCAAAGTACAAAAAAATAGCTCGAAATTCGAATTTTCAATTCGATCCTTGATAAATCTGCCCCTAAATGTATGAAGATCTAAGGTATGGAAAAAACCCTTATCTTCTGGAAAACCCCAGGTCCCAAGCATTCTGCATAACAAGTCCCATACCTGTATTGTAAAAAAAGCATGGCTAAACAACATGCAAGTAAATCCCTTCTTCATACTATAAAAATGTCATAGATTCCTCACAACTAATTCACAGGGTTAATACACATACTGTAATAAGTGTTTTATTTGCAGGGACACTTGGCACTTGCTGTGCATTCCATTTTTTTTTGGCTAGTGTTTAATATTTCAAATGCACCCAGGCTCAGTGACCCAGTTATACATTATTTCCTGCACTGATTTTGATAAAAAAAACTACCAAAGATTATTCATATTCATATTATGGTTGTTACACCATTGTTCATTAGAATTCCTCATGTTTTTAACAATTATGATAAGGTAAATGGAAATGGAAAGCTTCCTGTCTCGGTACATGTCACATTGAGGTGTTATACCTCATACATTATGGGGCCCATTTACTAACAATCGAATTTCTTTATTTTCCATGAAACTCAAAAAATTCATTTAAAAAAAAATTCAAAAAAATTGAGATTTATTACGACCGTCGTAGTTAAATCGACCGTCGTAGTTAAATCCTTCGACTTCGAATATTGAAGTCGAAGGATTTAGCAGTATTCATTCGATCAAAGGAATAATCGTTCGATCGATCGATTAAATCCTTCGAATCAAATGATTCGAAGGATTTTAATCCATCGATTGAACGATTTTCCTTCGATTAGAAATTGGCTAAAAAGCAAATGGGGACCTTCCCCATAGGCTACCGGTAGGTTTTAAGTGGTGAAGTAGGTGGTCAAAGTTTTTTTTAAAGAGACAGTACTTCGACTATCGAACGGTCGAACGATTTTTACTTTGAATCGTTCGATTCGAATTCGAAGGTCGAAGTAGCCAATTCGATGGTCGAAGTAGCCAAAAAAATACTTTGAAATTTTAAGTATTTTTTTTATTATATTCCTTCACTCGAGCTAAGTAAATGTGCCCCCCCCGTATAAAAACCACTAATACAAAACTTCACCAGGTAAAAGTCCTATAGAAGTCCACGAGAGCTGTGCTGATCGTATTAAACTGTTTTAAATTAATTCAGACTTTTAGAGGCTTTCTGTTATTTTTTCACTAGTCATTGTCTGAATAACTTGAATTTTTACAGGTTTTTTAAGGTATTCGTATTTTTTAGTGCATCATTCAACCTAATTTTTTATTCATGCCATTTGTAGTTTTAGAGTTTGTGAGTTTAGTCATGGTTTCAAAAACCTCTAAAACCACTAAAATCTGACTTTGATAAATAGGCCTTCAGGTATTTGCAGGGGAACTTAGATGTGGTGGCAGGAGAGGTTAAATGCACTGCAATGTAACTTCTGTAAACTACTCAGGGGCAGATTTATCAAGGGTCGAATAGAAATACTTCAACTTCGAATATCGAAGTCTAAGTATTTTTCACCGAATTTGGCCATCGAACGATCAAAGTAAAATCATTCAATCGAATGATTAAATCCTTCGAAACGAACGATTCTAACGATTTTAGGGTATGATCGAACGATTTTACTTTGATGTGTGAAGACTTAGAAAAATGGTCTAGAAGGTCCCCATAGGCTAACATAGCACTTTGGCAGGTTTAATTTGGCGAAGTATTGAAGTCGAAGTTTTTTTTAAAGAGACAGTACTTCGATTATTGAATGGTCGAATATTCAAACGATTTTACTTCGAATAGAATTTGAAGTGAATTCGAAGTCATAGTATCCAAAAAATTACTTTGGATTTCGTATTTTTTTATTTTGAAAATTCCCTCGAATTCACTTCGACCCTTTATAAATCTGCCCCTCAGTGTCGGATTGGGCCGGTGGGAAACCGGGAAAAAAACCCGGTGGGCCCCGGCCCCTCTTGGGCCCCCTCCAAAGCTTGAAACAAGGCCGTATGTAGGCCTGAAACGTGGCTGACCAGATTCTGCCATGAAAAATTGAATAAAGGCATTTTTATACTACAAGGTGCTGTACAGAAAATTTCTATTACACTGTTCCTGGTGGAGGATGGACCACTGATGGTACGTGCACCTGTTACTTGAGGTTGGGGGAAACAAATGAGCTGACTCTGAAGTGTTTGCCCCGCCGGCCCAGACCCAGTCCTAGATTGGCCCCCCGAATGGAAAAAAGTTGTGTGGCGCTATATGCTCCCGTTCACGCATGCGGGCGGTGGGCCAGACATTTGCGCATGCACACGGAGGACCTGTCATTCCATTCACATGCCATTCACACAGACTCACAAGCTGTTGCGCATGAGCATAGGGCCCCCGAGGTTCAGAACCCGATGGGCCCGACTGCGCCAGTCCTACCCTGAAACTATTTACTACTGCACAAGAGTCTGATGCTTTGCTCTTCAGCTCATACATGACTCCCTGGATGTTTAACAGGAGAAACATTCCCCATGCATAGTTACTTTAACTGTCACTCTTGAGGGATTATATATCTCACCACCTGCAGTTGTGGCAAACAATATGTTGGCAGGACATATAGATCACTAGAACAATAATGGGCTAGAGAGCACCTCATATCTATTGATTTGGAAAAATTTGAGCAGGACAATCCCCATAACAAAAGGGTTTCAGCTTTTGGTATAAACCTTATGGTTACTTTGACCAGATTAAATTTCAAGGCATAGAAAGTGTTAAACTAGGAGTGAGGGGTGGAGATATTAGAAGAATAATTGATCAGAGTGAGGTACAGTATATTGGATATTTACTTTAAAAACACGTTACCCATAAGGGTTAAACAGTGATTGGGAAGTTTCCTGTTTCTTATAGTTATAAATATGCATATAAATGATCCTATAATACTCCTCCCATATTTGTAACAATGTTGAAATGTATCATAACATAACAATGACCTGTAATATGCAAGAATGTTGTTTTTAAGTTGATGGACAATTTATACTATACAACTATACTATTTAAAATATAGAGCAACTATAGCAACTATAAAGATATAGAGCAACTATAGCAACAGTGCTACGCGCAATATGTTGGCGCTATATAAATACATGTTAATAATAAACTGCTGACATCACCTCTGATGAAGTGCCAGAACGAGGCATGAACCATGTCATGGAATGGGAAGTATGTTCCTTAAAAACTCCTGTTCACTGTTTTTATTATAGCCGGAAATAAAGCTTTGTTTTTTTTTAACTACTGCTGGCATGAAACTCTCCCTATTCCTTGACTTGTTGGAGTGAATATGTTGACTGGACCGCAGGAGGTGCCTGCTGCAGTGGAAGGTGCGCCCCAGTTTGAGGGAGAACGCAGGATACAACATGTAAATTGGCTTGTACCTAATCCCTGGGTGTTTAGACTGACAGTAGAGGAAAAAGGCTGCTAGATATAGAGGCAGCACAGGACGACTAGGCTCTGCTGCTTCCTGGCCCAGGATGGCTGGGAATATGCCCCAGTGGTCTTTTTTAGGTAGAACAGTCCCGAATTGTAAAGATATAGATACAGACATATGGGAGTGTGTAGCTGGGCATAGTCAGGAGAACCAGGGACATGTAATGTCCTGATAGTATGACATTTACAGAGAAAAACATGGTGTTAACTGGACAGTGCTCTCTATCTGACTGCTGCTTCAAGTTGTGAGGGGTTTTGAGGCAAATTACTTGACTTCACAGTGCAGCCCATTTACCCTTACCTTCTATTGTCCATATCAAAGCAGTAACACAGAGGCAAAGCCTTTATAATAACTACTGGGACATGTGTACATACACCCTTAGCTTTACCTATGTGAAATGTTCCCATCTGACAGAAAGCTTCTACACTTAAGGCCCAAACTCCATCTTTCAGGAACAATTTGACACTGATACGTCTTTAGTGTAATCCTGCTGCCTAGCACTTAAACGATATGATCATTTATGTTTATTAAAGATGCATTAACTTGTCCAATAGCATCACAGACTCTGCACTTCAGAACACTTATTGAAAAAAAAAAAAAACAGTTTTAGGATTTACATTTTGCAATCTGTCAATTTTCCAGGAGTATTTACACAGCAACATTCTGTACAGTACCGCTTAATTATAGAAAAAAAAAGATTTTTTTTCCCTCCCTTTAATGCTTTAGCAGGAGCCTTTATAATATTAATAAAATGAGGCCAAAGAACGTTTCATCCGAGAATGGTACTTTGTCACATTATATACAACGTAAGACTAGCACATTTATAAATCGAACGTGTATCTGAATAAAGTTGCAAATCATAATGAATCGGTTAGACAGCATTATCATCAATTTTCTGCAGGTGCAGCTGTGGGGAATCAGTCATTTCCATCAAATGCCTCTGTCAGCCTTTGCAGCGGTGTCATTTTTTACATTCGCAGACTGCTGAAATTAACAAAAGAAAAGACAATTTTGTACATAGCTTTCACCTTCGGGTGGTGCTTTTGAGCAACGCTGAACCATAACAGCAAGCCTGACAAATTAAGAGTATACAGAGATTTTTTTTTTTTTTTTTTAACATGTTATCCTAATACAGTTTCTCTTCGGTGGGATTATGGAGATGAAATTGCATTGCTTGTTTTAACACACATTACAACAATCTCTTAAGGCAAAAAGTAAATTCATGTAACCGAGTTATAGGTTAGGGGGGAAAAAAAAAAGCTTATTGTTTTTCGACACCGAGGGTAGAAAGTGTTTCTGCGAAATGTATTTGCCTGAGCACCAATCTAATAATGATGAACTAAACAATACAAATTGCAATTAGTTTCTAATATCATCATATTTTATTATAATATGAGTTTCCTAAATTGCTAGCATTGTTTTTTTAATAGGATGCTACTTTTGGATCCCTAAACTTTCTTTTTGTTTTATTCCAAATCTGTTTTTTTTTTTTAAATTGATCCTGAAATTATTCTTCAAAATATTAATGCACATCAAAAGTTACCTATAGCTCGTGTTGATTGTTTTTTTTACTGATAAGCTGCTTTTGTAAGTAGTTGTTAGTTGAAGATCCTAAACCTAATGTTAACAGACTACTGCAGCTCAAATATGGCAGAACCCTCATAGAGGAACAAGGGGATCAGATGGGTAATGTAAAAGCATTGGGCAAATACTTTCATGGGAAAAATTATAGATAGCATGCAAAGACAATGTTATGATAGATGTAAAAAAAAGGTGTCAGTGTCTCTTTAATAGACATCTCTAGGGATGTTTTTTGGGGAAAAAATAGTGGGTTCATTTACATCAAGCAAATGGAAGAAATATTTTGCATTTACTGTTTTGGGCCATTCAGCGAATTTGGGATCAAGACAGAATTTGTTAACTGCATATATTTATTGTCCCTTTGTATATAATAAATATATGAGCTACCTGGAAAAGTTCACTTAACCCCCACAATCCTGTAAGAATTGATCTCACAACTGTATTTCATAATAGATTATATTACACATACTAAGGTTCAGCTCCTTATTATTTAGACATATAGTAGTATCTCTAAATAATGAGGATCTAAAGTAGTACTAATATGGGACCTGCTATCCAGAATGCTCTAGGCCTTGGGTTTTCTGGATAAGGGATCTTTCTGTTAGTTGGATCTTCATACCGTAAGTATGTAGTAAAACTTTAAATAAACCCAGTCGGCTGGTTTTACTTCCAATGCAGGTTAATTATATCTTAGTTGCGATCAAGTACAAAGTACTGTTTTATTATTACAGAGAAAAAAAGAAATCATTTTTAAAAATCTGAATTATTTAATTAAGATGCAGTCTATGGTAGATGACCTTCTTGTACTGTACTTGGAAGCTTTCTGGACATCAGGTTTACAGATAACAGATCCCATACCTGCATGTTTAAACAATGAGGACCTGAACCATAGTAGATATAACATAAGTAAAATCCATCATAGAAAAGATCAATATTTTAAAGATCAAAGTTCTTAACTTGGTTAACCAACATCTAGATTTCATAATATATAATATATAGGTGTAAGTAGCATGGCAGTAAACATACTATGTTTTTCCGGTATGAGAACCTCTGTCCCTCTGTTGAGCATGGGATGCCCCATCTCAGTGTTACCACTAGGTGGCATGTTTAGCAAAGGCTTTGAAGTGATTTCTCCAGCTGGGTGAATGGGTCTTTTTTACCCAATTACTTGGCCTCTGTGTCTAATCAAGCCTCTTTCAATTGGGCAGAACAGGCTTCTGTTATTATTGGGCACAAGTTACATTATGCACCTGGAATATCGTGGTGGGAACTGAATGGATAAATACTACTCATGATATGTCATTGCTCACCTTAGCAGGTATTTGTCATATTATAACTGATCCACCCATCTGCCCTAGTTTAAAAAATAATGGTTAGCTCATGGCCCAGAAAATAAGACTAAGCAAAATAATGTCAAGGGGGGTGACTGTAGAAAACAGACACTGGCTAGACAATATATGCAGTTGGTAAGTTGATATTTAAATTGTCAGTATGTGTGACTTTTTCTACTTTAGAGTCTTTTCTACTTTTCTTATGATTTTGTTAAGACTTTTTACTGCCTAAATTGGTTTTATACTGTCTCTCAGTGGTTCTCCGGTATGGGACAATGGGGCCTAGTCAAAAGGGTTTATGGACGGAAGTCTAATTATGGAGACAATATCAACGCATTTTTTTGTGAGGTGCAGTCCATACCCTTATTATGGTAAAGACTACAGAATATAGTAACATGGTTAATGGTCCTGTTCTAGCTTACTGTGTTAAATGCAAATCAATGAGGCGTAAATCCATCCTTAAAATATGCCCCAACTTTCAGCTGTCCTCTTTGGCTGTTTTTTGCCAGTCTGAAATGCAGACAATGTTTACACATATTCGAGCAGACAAAGATGCATGTCCCTTTTTACTTAAATCCAGAATACCACCATTAGGGGGAATAGTATTATACCCAGTAATAGGCTGCTCTTTCTTACATATTGTTTTATTATTTATAGGAACAAAGTTAAATGAAAACAAGCGCAACAATAACCAGGTACATGAGAATTTTATTCTGAAAGTGTTGACCAAGCAGAATGAAGCTAGACAAATGTCTCCTCATTGTATGAAGCATGAAGCCTATGATAGATGATTTCAAACAACAAAGCTCAGCCACTGAGACAAAATTAGTGTTGTTTTAATTACCAGTGTCTGTAATGTTATCTATCCATTACTGTCTTGAAATACACTGTCAATGGGGAGAGACGAGAAAGCCAGAGAGGGGGGGAGAAACTTGTACCACCATGTGGAGTCTCCTTTCCCAGTCATCTGATTGTTAAAGGGCAGCGGTGGAAGAAAAACAGTTTGCCTTGGGCTTAGATATAGGTAACTTTATCATTTGTAAGTTGTTTGGATTGTGCTGTTCACCCTGATGATACCTAAAATCTGATTTTGAAATCTTAACATCTCGGTATAAGAAATATACATGTAGCCTATACCTTGATTGAAGATTAAATTATTTTTTTAAATTAATGACAGCATATCAGTGAATGACAAAATGTTCCAGTAACCTCCATCTATATAAGTTCTGGCTTACCATATTAAATTAAAATAAGTTCTAGTGTAACTAAAATGCTGGTAATGAATTATGCACAAATTGCACATAAAAAAAGTTTGCTGCTAATTTATACCATAGGCTGCAAGTTTGACATGTTGTTGAGGTGACCAAAGGTGGAGCAATGTGCTAGTTGTGTTCCTCTGTTAACTGTGAGTTTTTATTGGTTTAAATATAGATAAGATCAATACAAAAAATACTGGGAAAAAGAACAATCTCAAAGTGTAAAAATATTCTACGTTATATAAAATACTATAGACATGTAGACGTCTATTGTTTATTAAAGAGTAGCAAAACATCAAAACTCATATGGAGATGTTTGTTTGAACCATATCATTTGGGTAAGATTGCATAATTAGTGATGGGCGAATTTGGTGTGTTTTGCTTTCCTGAAAAATTTGCGAATTTCCCTTGACGGGGAAAAATTTACGAAATGGCGCCGGCGTCTCGTTTTTGATGCCGGCATCCATTTTTTTACGCTGGTTTCCATTTTTTTGATGCCGGCGCAAATTCGCTAGTTACGCAAATTTATTGCCCAGCGGCGCCTGGCGAATAAATTCGCCCATCGCTATGCATAATACATATTTTGGATTGATTTCTTCAGCTATCCGTAGTTTCTCCAGAATCCATGATGCAATGAATTTTCATCCAATACTGTGACTACATTATACTACACATATGTCTTTCTGGTAGATTTTATTGGGAAATTAAATCTCACAAAGGTGGCCATACACTATAAGATCCTTTCATTTAGCAAGGTCACCAAACAAGTGGATCTTTCCCTCAATAAGGCCCACCCTGGGCCAAACAATTGGATTACAACAACAAAATGCAAGCTTTTGGAGCGAGGACCACATCAACTAGCTGATGTGGTCCTTCATCAGATGAAAAAATTAACCCTGCCTGATTGCCAAAAATTGTCCAGACACTGGTTGAGTGGGCCCGCCAGAGCCCGAATCAGAAGCTTAAATCTGCCCGTGTATGGCCACCTTAAATCTTATACAGTACAATGATGTAGGTTAACTAACTACTGTGGTATCATTTTAAGAGGACATTGTTACTATTTGCTAAAAATTGGTGACCTGTAATTCCAGGGTGCCCTATGTCTGTAAGTGCTGCTGCAGATTAAAGGAATTGCTCAGTGTAAAAATAAAAACTAGGCAAAAATGTAATGTATAAAGGCTGGAGTGGCTGGGTGTCTAATAGCCAGAACACTACTTCCTGCTTTTCAGCTCTCTTGGTTTACACTGACTGGTTACCCTGGTTACCAGGAAGTAACCAATCAGAGACTTGAGAGGGGGCACATGGGTCATAACTGTTGCTTTTGAATCTGAGCTGAATGCTGAGGATCAATTACAAACTCACTGAACAGTTATGTCCCATGTGGCTCCCCTTTAAGTTGCTGACTAACTCAGAGTTATAGAGCTGAAAAGCAGAAAGTAGTGTACTGGCTATTATCATGGGCACAAGATAGAAAACTCATAGGACAGGTGCAAAAATGTTATTTGTTATCCACTATTTAACCTATGCCATATAGCGTTTTTTCAATTTCCTCCATTGCTACACAGCAGCTTGTTTATATAAACTATAGTAGTGTTTCTGAAGCAAACAGATCAGTTTACCCAGTGCAGGGCAACACTACATGATATTTTCATTACTTTAAAACAATTACATTTTTTGGTGCTACTGTGCCTTTAGGTAGTGGCAGAATGTATTAACATGGTGGTGTCATACAAAGCAGTCTTTGGAGCTCTTATGTAGTCTGATGTCCTTAAAGGGGAGGTTCACCTTAAAGTTAACTTTTAGTATGTTATAGATTGGCCAGTCCTAAGCAATTTTTCAATTTGTCTTCATTATTTTATTATTTTTCTCTTTATTATTTTTTTTTATAATTTTTTTTTAATTATTTGGCTTTTTTTCTGACTCTTTCCAGCTTTCAAATGGGGGTCACAGAGCCCATCTAAAAACCAAATGCTCTGTAATGTTACAAATATCTTGTTATTGCTACTTTGTATTACTCATCTTTTTATTCAGACCTTCTTCTATTTATATTCTAGTCTCTTATTCAAATAAATGCATGGTTCCTAAGGTAATTTGTACTCTAGCAACCAGATTGTTGAAATTGCAAACTTTAGAGTCGCTGAATAAAAAGCTAAATAACTCAAAAACCACAAATAATAAAAAATGAAAACCATGTCTTGTCTTACTCTCCTAAGCCGATTACGTCCTGTGCTAGCTGTTTTCCACTGTCACTGGCCACCTTATGTTTTATATCTGCACTTATGTCTGGCACAAATAAGCCAAGAACAATCTTAAAAAATCCATGCAGTTAGCTTATTCAATGGTCATGTGGAATAAACATATAGGCCAGGGCAGGACCAACATTTACTAGAAGACAGTAGAAGAGGAGAAGCATAAACCCTATAACAATTCAGAAAATATTGCATTGTCCTGTAAGGTAAAACAAATAAAGTTATGATATTTTCATAATATAATTAACATTATTTTGTTTCTTTCTTTCTTGAGATGTTGAGCCTCTCCAACATTAAGAGCCCAGAGGGATGCAGTAAAGGGCTGGTGAGCATCTTCTAAGTAAGATAATGCCTATATAGACATAGAAAATTGGACAAATAAAAAAAAAAAGCTGTAAAAATTTCCATTTTGAAAATCCATAGGGGAAATAATATTGGTAAAAGTCATAGTGGCCCTTTAAATTAGTAGTCATTTTACATACTCATGCCAAAGCAATTTTAAATGGTGATAAACAACAGCAGACTCATAGCACTTTAGCAATACTTTGAAGACAAAGTCTGAAAATGTACCGAGAAGTACGTTCCATTTGATATATTTGACGCTGTGCTCCGGAAGGCCATACACCTTTAAGCACTACACGGAGGTCAGCATAATAAGTAGGAAATGGAACTTTGCCTGACAGTCTTAAGCTAAGTTTATACTCCCAGAGCTGTGCTTTTTGTCAGTCACAAATAGCATTATGACAGTAATAGTAAAGTGAATTCTTCATTTAAGAAATATCCATTAGCTCAGATGGGCTGTTCTTTATACATTAGTAAGTGTGTACATTGGAAAGATGAGGCATTTTTTTTTCCCCTCTCGTTTCTGGCCTTGCAAGAGATGAACGATAGACCAGCTTTTGAAAATAGCCTGTATGGCACATGCTACAAATGAGCGGGGAAAGCAATCGAGCTAATAGATTACAGTAATTATCCAATCTTTGGCTAGTTTGTATTGGCAAACTATAAATACAGCACACATTAGAACAAGGTGCTCGCAGAATGAACATGAAAGGTCAATGTAATTTGCAAGTCACTAGTCATTAGAATATGCTAAAATCCATCGCTTGAGGGCTCAGATTTTAATGATGAATACATTGATTATTAAGTAGCGGGCAAAAAAAAAAAATGTGCACAAGGTACTGTGATATAATGATAGGTGGCTTTATTTTGGGATAGAAATCAACTAAACTTGAGGACGCATGCATGACAAATCTAATTGCAGCGAGGAAAATTCCTCAGAGAAGCCTGGCACATATTAAAAGCAAAAACTTGAGACATGTTTGTGATAAGATTACTAATAAATCTCCGGTAAGTCTAAGACTCCTGACAATAACCCAGCAACAGCGCACTTCATCTTGTTTCTGCTTTAGAATTTAAGATCGGTCACAAACAATGTAAATTACGGCTGATCCTAGGCAGATGCAGTGTTGTTCAATGTTGCCTATCATAAATCTCTTGTTCCTTATATGCAAATTAGGCTCTATTTTAAAAAGATAATTTCTCACATGGTGATCACATTCATTTGTGAAATGCTAGTTATTCACAGCTATGGAAAATATGTGTGTCAGCTGAGCAGGGAACAAATCAGGATGGGTAAAATTTGGAAAACGTGTTTTTTTTTTTGTTGTTTTTTTGCGGGGAGCTTTGACGAAAGGATGTTCCAGCTGCAGCAAATAGGGAGAGATGTTCATTTATCTACAGACTTATATTTTTTATTACAGTGGCAAATTGTCAGGGAAACCTGTAACTGGCATTGTTTGTGTCAAACTGGATGTTATTAGTAGAACTTCTAGTACTGACATAGTCACGTTGAGAGTTAAAGTTAACATAGTATAATAAAGGGATTATGGGACTATGTATTATGTCTCTTTATAATGATGACAATTACTATAATTAATAAAGCACAGCTTTTGCATCTTACTACTTGGATTACTTGCGCATGTAAAAAGGGTATAACAATAATGGCTACTCTGAAATAGGGATTCAGGACTCTGCCAGGAGGTGCAATATCTTCACTTGGCAGGGAATACACTGATTATCCCTCCAGGAATGTACACTGTAGGATAAATACAGCCAGGATGAAACTACAAACTAATGCATTATTAATTAGCTTTTCACATAACTGAGAATGAACATTGGTAACAAGTTTATCAGGCAGTTTGTACTTTGAAATACTTGCGGGTGACTCTGAAGTCATCCAACTCTAAGTGGGACATTCACTAAGATTCGTTGCTGCGCCAGCATCCCCTTCACCGCACTTCGACAGGCGTATTTTCGCCAGCGCTCCGGGGAAGCGTAAGGTTGCGAAGTTGCGCTAGCGTTAATTCGCCAAGCAAAGCAAAGTTACGCTAGCAATGGTTAATTTGCATACAAATTGAAGTTACAAAGGAGGTATATGTAGCATCACTACACAAGCCTGGGAAACCTTCAAAACAGCAAATAACATTTTTATTTTGCCCTACACATGTGCCCACTGTATAGTTAAGGTGCCATGAGTTAGGAAATGTATGGGGGAAAAAAATCACCCATAAAAAATAAAAAACGCCAGCCTTTTTTGGGACTTAGAAAATTTTTTAACTTTTTTTGAAGCAATCCCTATCTACTCTATTGCACTTCGCCTGGTCTGAGGTGGCGAAGGAAGTCTGGCGTAAAAGGTAGCATTCAGAATAATTTGCGCGTCAGTGAATTTGCTTAGTTATGTCCATTGCGCAAATTCGCCAGGCGTAAGGGTGCGAAGTAACACTAGCGAATTAACGTCAGCGTCCGTTAGTGAATCGGCGAATTAACAAAAATGCGCTACGGTGGCGCATTCATGCTAGCGTTAGGCGCTTCGTCGTTTAGTGAATTTGCCCCTAAAATTCTACCCTAGTTTAAGACCAGGATAATGTTAGCCCCTCATGCCCAGTATCTTTTAAGATGTACTGATATAATATGGCCTTTTATCATTATTGCTC
This sequence comes from Xenopus petersii, assembly GCA_038501925.1. Taxonomy (NCBI): domain Eukaryota; kingdom Metazoa; phylum Chordata; class Amphibia; order Anura; family Pipidae; genus Xenopus; species Xenopus petersii. Next base: position 65,205,627 of record CM076678.1, read on the forward strand.
TGTGTGTGTATTTATGTGTATTTATATGGAAGTGAAATTTTAATGGCTATGCTTCTCGTAGTTTTATTCTTTACCTTAGTTATAAGATTGTTGGTAACCTTGCATGTGCTTCCTTAAGAAGGACATAATGAGCTGGAAATGGGGTTGCCACCTGCCCAGTTTTGAACTGGACACCCGGTTTTCGGGAGGGCTGCCCATGTAAAAATCAGCTGCCCAGTTTTCCAAATGAGGAAAACTGGGCAGGATTCTATTAGAATGACATGTTGATCGCCCCCCAATGTCACTGGAATCACCCCTATGTGACCAGCCTGCCCTCAATATCACCCCCCCACACACACACCCACGTGACATCATCATCTGTCCAGTCTCAATGCAGCCAAAAGGTGGCAACCCTAGCTGGAAATTGGAATTGGAAAAATGGGTGGAGGGTGTTGCGTTTTAATCTTGTTTTCTCTGGAAAAAAGGCACATGTGAGGGGAGATGATTACTCTTTACAAGCACATTAGAGGACATTATAAAAAGATAGCAGTGGAGCTTTTTTGAACTTGTGTATTGATATGTCTATATATGTGTGTATACTTGCACTGGGGTTCATTTGGATCGGTTGAACATGATGGAATTTGGTCTTTTATTTTTCAACCCAAATTAACTATGTAACTATTTCACCACAAGTGTGTGCTATTTAATATTTTTTAAACTCAAGTGAAAGATCATGTGTATCATGCTGAGGCAGGAGGCCTTAGTAAAGGAGAAGCCTGGGTTCCAAGGTAAGAGACACCTTAGTGGAAATATGAGAAGGGAGAATGAGGTATTGTAGTAAATAGCAGGATAGTTATAGATAGATAGGCAAGCTAGTTAGATAGAGTGTGAGCTTGTAAAAGCAGTTGTGTGGTGTAAAAAACGGCATGTGTGGTGTAATTTTTATATGCTGGAACTTACTTGCAAAGGTCTGAAGCAGTGTAAAATAACATCAGAAAATCTGGCATTCGCACGTGGTAAAATATCATGCACCTCGTAAGTTCTGCATTTATTTTACACAGCTTTTTACGTTTTTTTCTGGTGAATTTCGTTTTACACATCATAATACATACAGTAGGCCCCTGTGTGTGCGGTAGTTCTCCAGGTGACACCTGCCAGACTGTAGGGACTGTTTTTATGTATGTATATATGTTTTATTGTACATGTTTAGAGTTTTCTGAACAATGTCCAGCCTTATTGTTTTTATTTTGGCATAATTCTTGTAAAGTATATGATTTGCAGGTTATGCAGCAGTATTTCTTGTTTCTTCTGTGGCTCTTTTTTAAAGGGATTCCTTAAACTTTGTTTAACATGCTGATATCTCATCTAATGACAAAGAACCCCGATCCCAATACTTCAGTTTTGTGCACCATGCTAACCTCCTTCTTTTTAGTACTGGTGTATCAGCAGCCCTGCTGTTTACTGTCTTGTGTCAGCAATCTGTGATGACACTGTACTGCTCCTAAGGGATCACAAGTCAGGATGAAGCTCATGATATCCTTTAGGGAGATAACCTGAGAAAAAAAATAATTGATATACATCAGAAAAATACTCAGTGAAATTGTGTTTTCTCATACAGTATAGTTGTACCTCTTATAATACTGATTTTACTCTCTTCTGTAGTCTGGGTCAATTACTAAAAACTTTGTAACGCAAACAATGGGAGTTGTGAGAATTGTAAGGATTCAGTGGATGATAAAGAAGCATTCTGGCTTATAAAATGTTACAAAATTTTAGTAAATTCAAATAAGGTTCCTAACTGCATTAATCCATTCTAATAATAAAAAGGTTTATTTTTCTTAAGGTTGGATCATCAATTGTTGCTGGTCTACATTTCTGATACCCACCAATATATATTCAAGGTATTCAAAGGTTTTTTTGGGATCTGGGATTGAGAAACATTGCCATAAATGTGTAGGAGATTGAAAGAGTTTACTTTCACCTACTCATCAGGAACTTTCCTATGACCTAGTGGCCTCGGGGCTGCAAAGCAGTTCCTGTTTCCTTTCTCTAAATGGGGAGGCAACATTTTCTCAGTTTTTTTTACTTTACCTAAACAGGGAAAGGATATAGGGCCTGATGTGGAGGAAGGTCTCAGAAACCAATGAAATGATCAAACTATATGGTAACTATTCCTTAGAGAAGCTTGGGTTAAGTTATTGCAAAGTGATTTTGACTAAGTTGGGAAACTGGGCAGCAAACTGGAAAATGAGGTTCAATGTTAATAGATGCAAGGTTATGCACTTTGGCAAAAATAATATAAATGCAAGTTATACACTAAATGGCAGTGTGTTGGGAGTTTCCTTAAATGAGAAGGATCTAGGGGTCTTTGTAGATAACAAATTGTCTAATTCTGGGCAGTGTTATTCTGCGGCTAGGCTACTAAAGCAAATAAAGTTCTGTCTTGCATAAAAAAGGGCATTATCTTAAGTGATGAAAACATAATTATGTCTCTTTATAGGTCCCTGGTGAGGCCTCACCTGCAGTATGCAGTGCAGTTTTGGACTCCAGTCCTTAAGAGGGATATAAATGAACTGGAGAGAGTGTAGAGACGTGCAACTAAACTTGTTGATGGAAGGGTAGACTGTCATGGTTGCGGTTGTTTTCTCTGGAAAAAAGGCGCTTGCGATGGGACATGATTACACTTTACAAGTACATTAGAGGACATTATAGACACATAGCAGTGGACCTTTTTACCAATAAAGAGGATCACCGTACCAGAGTCCACCCCTTCAGACTAGAAAAGAAGAACTTTCATTTGAAGCAATGTAGGTGGTTCTTCACAGTGAGGACAGTCAGGACAGTGAGGTTGTGGAATGCACTGCCGGGTGATGTTGTGATGGCTGATTCAGTTAATGCCTTTAAGAATGGCTTGGATGATTTTTTGGACAGACATAATATCAAAGGCTATTGTGATACTAAACTCTATAGTTAGTATAGATATGGGTATATAAAATGTATGTGAAAGTATGGAGGGGTGTGTGTATGGATGCTGGGTTTTCATTTGAAGGGGTTGAACTTGATTGACTTTGTCTTTTTTCAACCTGATTTAGCTATGTAACTATGTAACTATGCACCCTCTAAAGTATGTTAGCAAGTGGCTAACTCCTGCTGCAAGTAAAATTATATTATAATTTAAGTCCCTGGCAAAGATCAAAGTAGTGTATGAAGACCATCAAGAGAGTATTGCATCAACTGGCTCATGAGGTCCTCACCCAAAGGGATTTTTAGTCCTGCTCAATAGGTATCTCCCTTATTCTCAATAAGATGACAACTTGCCCCCTGTGCACATGTCTGTATACAGCAAGTTTTATCTATGCAAAACCACAATACATCCAGCATGCAAAGCCAATTTGCTTACAGTTAACCATAATATTGTGACTATGAGTTAACTTTTACCATGATGTAGAGATTGATATTCTGAGACAATTTGCAATTGGTTATCATTTTTTATTATTTGTGTTTTTTTTAATTATTTAGCTTTTTATTCAGCAGCTCTCCAGTTTGCAGTTTCAGCAACTTGGTTGCTAGGGTCCAAAATTGCATTAGCAACTATAAATTGATTTGAATAAGAGACTGGAATATGAATAGGGGAGGGCCTGTATAGAAAGATAAGTAATACAAAGTTGCAGTTATAGCCTTACAGAACATTTGTCAAAAGAAGAAGGCAAATAATTACAAGTCAAAAGAAGAAGGCAGATAATTACAAAACTATAAAAAGTAAATAATGAAGACCAATTGAAAAGATGCTTAGAATTGGCCATTTAATAACTTAAAAGTCACCAAACCCTTTAAAAGCATACAATTCCCACTAAATTTTCATAATGTAAAAAATAAACTTGTCAGGGCACATCATGAGTTGTATGGTGTTTTTTTTGCCACACAATAATCATAAAAAAAACGTATCAATTATTTTAACATCAAGAAATTTGGGATAAGCAGAGTGCATGCCTGTACCATCTGGATGTATGTTTCTAGAAATGTTTCTAGAAATATGTAGATCATTCTAAATGTCCCTGTGGCTGTGAGATGGTGTTGTTATAGGTTGCAGGTTTTATCATGTAGTTTCCTTCAGACTGAGAAATGATATGGGTTATATTTTTTGACACTAAAAAAAGTTCCATGTAGGAGCAAAGGTACTTTTTGTCACTAGGCATAGCTAGCAGATATAGTCAGCAAATCAGCAGGCCTGCAGCCTCTTCACTCGTGCTGTGCTTGTTTGTATTGAGGAAAGCACATGCACATGAATAGGTGGTAGACTAGCTAGACCTTCGGGACTGTGCGAGGATGGTTAAATATCTTTGGAATATGTTGGATGCACTTTTGTCAGCCTGACTGCAAATAATACAATAAAAATACAATAAAATCCAAATTTTATATAATTACTAACACATCAGGAATTGCGAATCTTACCATCCCATCAATATATTACTGCATACCTATGCGAATGGATGCCAGATTCTCTCTGTAGTCATGAGAGCAAATAAAAGAATAAAACAATAGGCTGAACAAAGGTGAATAAATGAAAACCTTGGAACATTTTCTTTTTTTACATTTGGAAAAGAAGACAAGCACGCTACTAGCTCTTATCTGCATTTCAGTTTGTTTCTATGAATTTGTTGAGCGCAGCATCACATGGGAAAACAGAATGCGAACAATGTATTCAGCCTTGTTCTTTCTTTACCAGGATTTGGGCACCCAAAATACAGGAAAACATAAAAATAGGGAAATTAATTTGGTTCATTTATTTACTGTGATATACAGTATTAGATGCTGGTGTTGTTTTAATGGAAAAGATTATATTGTATAATGTATTCCAGTGAAATGCTGCTGTAAATGTTCTGTAAGTTGGAGGAGCCAATTTCTTAAGCACTTTGGGGCAGTAGGGGCATAGACAGTGCAACTGCCTGGTGATTTTCCCCAGCACTATGGATCCCCAGGGTATCTTGATCCTTTGCTCCTGAACTCACCAAATCATGTCCCTGTATGGCGGCTTGACTACCACAACGGTTCTATCCTCAACTACTCTCCTTGTTAGAGCCAAAAAGCTGCTCCCTAAATATACTGTCTCTAACTCTCGCTCTAGAGCAACTATTACCAAACTTCTGATGCTAAATAAACTCACCCTCACCAGGGTCTGTTAGCAGCTCAGACCCAGTCATGTACCCACCTCCCCATAAGGTTGGATCCAAGGAGAGAGCCCTGAGCATGTGTGCTCTCCCTTATTCTTTTACACACTGCCACCTACTGGGCAACTAATAACCAGATCAATCAACAATGGACCCAATGAAAAGGACAATAGCTGCCTGGGCAATCAAAGGACCACTTAGGTGCCCAAATATAGGGGAAAACTGCTTGGGCAAAACCACTTAACCATCAGGGTCTCTACATAACCATAGTTAATAGAAACAACATTTGTTTTTGTTTTAGTGCTTCTTAATGCAAGGCAAAATCACTTTGTTTATGAACTGTTTCTGTGGTCGAGATACTGCTTTAAAATCTTTATCTGGCAGAAATATATGATTTTTTTTGTTTGTTTAAACTGCAGACTGGCCAAGGCAGCTTTTATCCCTTGCAAACACAAGTCTGATGAATATCCTGTGCATGGAAAGGACAAAGCACTGCTGTGTAGGACACATTTTATAGATTTTACTCGTCTCGTATCCAAATCATCTGCATGCAGACCTGATACAAATTTACAACAGGTGCTTATCAATTTAACAGTTATTTGTGAAAGCCAAAGTTGGATAGAGTCACTAGTAGTTCATGAAAAGTATTTTCCAGATAATAATCAAGAGGGCTCTCTTCTTACGGCTGAAGATGGAATTGTGCCATAAAGAATGGATTGCTTTTTATACTGTCACAGTTTAATCATTGAATGACTTCATATTAACTGTTCTTAATTGTATTTTTGATTGCTAATTAATCCCTATAAAAATGACTCAAGTTTCATAACTGTATTCTGGTAATATTGTAAATCTTTTAATTGGACATTGTTGAAAAAATGTTCACTATATAGAGACCATGGTGTTTAGACCACCGAACTTGGACATTTAGGCTACATGGGCATATCTGACATACATGGATATTTAGGCCTTTGACTAATACAGGTATGGGATCTTCTATTTGGAAACCCTGAATTCTAAATTAAAGGGTGTTTCCAATTTAAGTGAACAAAAAAAAAAAACCTTAAACAGTGACTGTGTACAAGCTGGTGCTGTACCATATTATTGGATAAAATCTTACAGAAGAATCAGCCTTAACTGATGAACGTGGAATAAGCTGTACAACTTTGTGTTCCAATTTTCCTATATGGAGACAGCTTGTGTTATGGCCCAGTGACCCCCTGGGGGAGTGGTTTGATGTTATTGGCAGCATGTCCAAATGAAAATGAATGATAATAAAATACAGGTATGGTATCTATTCTTGTTGGGGACCTAGGGATTTCTGGGTAAGAGTCTTTTCATAATCTGAAGCTTCATGCATTAGGACTAATAAAAAGCAGTAAAACATTGAAAACACCTGGAGGATTGTTTCATCACAGAAATAGATTTTTGTAGCGCCAGTTAACGTCTTGTAACAGGCACTGTCTTATACTTACAGGTGAAAGCAATTCAGTCAAAAATGATTTGTTTAAACAGGACTCTATGGGAAATTACATTGCTTTTTGGATAATGTATTTCTGGATTTTAGATCCAGTAACTCCACAACTAATTTATGAATAGAATTTAGCAATGGACAAAACTTCATTCCTTGTTAGACACACTGGTGTCCTAGGTAGCAATGGCAAAACAATCAATGCTAAGCAAAATGTGGGGAAGGAGTTAGCAAATAAAGCAATTTTTATTAAGCTTTAAAAATGTGAAAAAGAAAGATGTGTGCAAATATACTGTAAATAGCCCATAATGTATAATCTCCAAATGTCTTAAAAGTCTATGACATACACATACTACCTTACATGTTCATCATATTGTACACAGGTAGACCTTTAATCCAGAATGCTAGGGACCTGGGGTTTTCCAGATCTTTCTGTAATATGGATCACCACACCATAAGTCTACTAAAAAAATTATTAAAGCCCAATTGGATTGTTTTGCCTCTAATAAGGATTAATTATATCTTATTTGGGATCAAGTACAAGGTACTGTTTTATTATTGCAGAGATATAGGAAATCATTTTTAAGAATTTTAATTATTTTGATTAAAATGGAGTCTATAGGAGATGGCCTTCCCATAAATCTGAGCTATCTGGATAATGGATTTCCGGATAAAGGATGCAAACCTGTTAACTTGCATTTCATAAGATTTGGCATTCGGTAAATTCGAATTTGAGGTTTATCACACCTCAACTAATTCTACTTGAATTTGATACAAATCTTCAGGTTGGGACATTCATGTTTTTTTCATAAATAATCTCTCATTCGACAAATACAAGAGGTTCTCTGCACTGAACCCATTACCAATATATTTAAGACATTAAGACATTTTGTGCATACAGCTGCAAAAAAATGTCTTACCCTTTAAACAAAACAGGGATTGTTTGTCCATATATTGCAATATATTTAAGCTGGCCAACTATGTCAAAGTCATCCCATATCTGGCCAGTCCTATGCTCAATTTTCATCTGATTCATTAAGAATTCTATTGCTTCATTATACATTTTACAAAGGGTTTAAGTTTTACCTGCAACTTACTTGCTACTTTCAAAGTAAAATTCCAAAACTTGGTTGGCCTTTTATTGGCCACCAGTGGGATCACCTGACTATAGCTGGGAAGGATGGGAGCTACAACATGGAGCTGGTTACTGCTCCTGTATAAACTATAACAAACAAGGGAAAGTTGTGCTCACCACTAATTTTTAAAACCATTAGGCGGGGGTGCAATGAGGCTGTGACCACAAAATACATATAGACAAATACAAGAGTCCTCTGCACTCAACCCATTATCAATATATTTAAGACAATGAGACATTTTGTGCATACTGCTACTGAAAAATGCCTTACCCTTTAAACAAAACAGGGATTGTTTGTCCATATATTGCAATATATTTAAGCTGGAAGGCAGAGAAGGGTTCCCAGGTTCTGTAGTTCACTCCCGTAGCCGGTTAAAAAGAATCCATTCTCCCTCGGTAACAATAGAGTATGTATAGATAAACCAGCGCTAATAGCTCGGAATAAATAAGAGACAAAAAAGTAGTATATATTGTAGTATTTCTTTAACACATAGGGCACCCTTTGTGCAGTTAAAATTGATCTTAGGTAAAGTGTCTTTTTTCCTTCACCTGTGGGGTTAATTTGCCCTTTAACTTTTTATCAGCTTTTAGATAAATTACACCGTCTGTGGTTGCAAATTTTATACTCACAAATGTTTAGATATGTCACTTGCGTTGAAAATATTAGCTGTAGCTTTCTAATTGTAGTGGGTATCCAACAGTCTCTAAGGAAATATGCTTAACATCGTGTAAAAAAACTTAAAGTTAAAATTGCACTCACAAGTATATTCTTGGAATTAGCATGTAAAATAGTCAGTCCGTGTATATGCCCAGCATTCAGAGAACTCCGCTGTAGTAGATCTTTAGCCGGCGTGGTAAGTGTGCGGTGCTGGGCCCCCTTGGATGACGTCACAGCCGGCACGTTTCGTCTTGGTCAGACTCTTGAGGAAGTCTGACCAAGACGAAATGCGTCGGAGTGCATGCAGTGAGTTCACTGGCACCATCTTCGGTGCTTTGGTAAAGTGAGTGGCATATCGGTACATGCACAGTTGGAGCAGTTTTTCATTTGTTACAACTGTGCATGCCCAGGAAGTGACGGAAATTGCCGAAGGGAACAAAAAAATCCAAAAGATTACCGAAGCGCCGAAAGATGGTGCTGTGAGCTCTGCTGCACTCACGCATGTACGGTTAGTAATCTTACAAGGGACACATTTCTGGGGTAACACTTAGCAGAGGGGAGGCAAGGAGGGGGCCAGCGGAGGGGAGCCAGTGGGGACTTATCAAAGTGGGGGGTTGAATTCTCCTTTAAGAATAGTATTAATCTGGATACTCTGATGCTTTTCATAGTAGACCACAGCATTGAAAAAATATTGTGCTTAGGTTTACTTGTTTTCAGCTGACTTTACCTTACTTGCAATTATATCCCAATGTTTAATTGTAGCCACCAAAAAACCCTCCTTGGCTCTTCAAAAAGCCTCATTGGTGAGCTAATAATCACCTTTCTGAGGCTCATTAGGTTACATAGCAGAAATGTTTTCTTTATTAATGAGATAGTCACACATTCTATTTACATTAATTTGTGAGGTTTAAAATTAATTTAACGTGACCTATGGTGACCTCAAATCTGGTAAGACAAAGCTCAAGCATTGTACTAACTGTTAAACCATTCATTAAACATTTTATGCAAATAGTGTTTGTTTATAAACAAATTAACTGCTAGAATTTTCAAAACAGGTGCTGTGTTGTGAATGCGTACTAAATGATGTGGTACTGAAAGAATTAATTAGACCTTCAGATGTAATTAGTTGCAATAATTTGCGTGATTAGCGGCTTGGTTAAGAAGTAAGACACACATTGTAATGCATGGGAGAGTCACTGCAGTAGCTCTGTAATTCACATGGAGAAGAGGAGCTCTCTAACGTCTAGGAAATTTTTCAAAAAATTGCTGACATAAAGGAAGTTAATAGCTGATGAAAATGTCTTCCTTAAGCTTATGTTTGCATAGGTGAGCAGACAAAATATACTGTATTTATAAAAAAGGTATCATTTACTGTATGATTGAGCTAAATGTTATTTTTTTGCTAAATTGTCATTGCCCTCAGATACTCATTATCGTGTATAATTATATATATTAATGTAAGGTAGAGCTTTTATACTGAATCATCTAATGGTCAACACTAACATTTCATTCTTATCAAATACTACCCTGAAATTATCATGAAAAACACTAGAATTATTGATTGCCTTTATGGCCTATTAACTTCTTTAAACATGACATCAACATGAAACAAAGCAAAATCATGAGTGCACAGTCTAACCCACGCTGTAGTGTTGACCAGCTCCTATTTTTTACAGCACTTGGACTAACCTACAATCTGGAGTTGACCAGCTGCTATTAATGGTATAAAGCCATTATTTGCACATACAAAAGAAAGAAAAAATCAGCCAGTGTGAATCCCTTTAAATACATTGTACAAAAATTGAGGAGTTAGTACCACATTTTGGCCAAAATATGCAAGCTCCCATGCCACATCAATAATAATAAAGCTTGGACTTGATCCCAGCTCAGATACAGTAATTAATCCTTATTGCCAGCCCATTGGGTTTATTCAGGGGGTTATTTACTAAACTCTGGTCTGGCTTTTCAGGGTAAAACTCAATTTTTTTCAGTTTTTTTTTTACCTCAAATTTTTGGAAATTTATTAAAGCTCGATGCAGCAAAAAGCCAGAATCCATAAATCTGATATCTCAGACCTGCCGAAGTTGTGTATAAATCAATGGCAGAGGTCCCTATCCTATTTTGAAGATTCTGTGGTCTGCGCTGGAATTAGCCCAAAAATGCAACCATTTTGGACTTTTTAGACAAGTATTCTAAAAATTCTGGCTTTTTGGGAAAAAGCCAGAAAAAATTGAGCTATTCTGGGAAAAAACTCATATGATTCAGGTTTTCGCTCAATTTTATTGAGTTTTTACCAGAACTGATAAAATCAAGCTTTTTATAATAATAAATAAGATAAAATCAGGTATGGGAGTTTGGTTGTGGTTTTTTATATACTGTAAATAATGAGATAAATTTGGATTTTAGTAAATAACCCTTCCCATGTTTAAGTTATTTTTTACTAGTATGCATATCAAAATTACAGAAAGATCTATTATAAGGAAAACCCCAAGTCCCGAGCATTCTGTATTCTCTATTAAACATAAGAATATATGTAAACCCAGCCCATGATAATGCATGACATAAGAATAAAATAAGATTATCTTTATATCAAAACAATGTGTGAGTTGTTTTCTTTAATTGCATTTACAGTAACATATTTTTGTGCTGTGCTTTCTGGATTCAGAGGACAATGATCAGTCATCTCCATCTGTACCTTTACATAATAATGGACATACTCCCTCTAACTAAAGAGCTTTCGCTTTGAAAAAGAGAATATATGATGCTCTGCCTGGCTAAGCAGTCAGTCTGTTTCTTGTTTTGTAAGTGTGATATTTGCAAATCACTCTTTACTGTGTATCTTTCAACCCTAATGCAGAATTCAAATAAAATTAAGATTTGTCTGTCATGAGTAGCAACAATGAGTTGCCTGAGGCAGTGACAGAAAGGAATATTGTGGGGTTTGATTAAGATTAATGAGCAAAGAAAGTTTAAAGTTTTCAAAGATGGATAAACAGGCATTTTGTTAACTGATTTATTTGTTCTCCATCATAAAGCAAGAATGGAACATTTTTTTGTCTAATGCTTTCAAAGTCATCATTTATAAAAACAACACAAGTATATACTTTATTTAAATAAATGATGAATACCCAGAAAAACAGACTTCTTGGTTTAAATGGATATTTTGTTTTATTCTGCTATATGGCCACTTTCCTAATTTTGTAATGACTGTATGACGATTGATGTGAGCAAATGGTAAATATGCTACGCTAAATTATTAGTTGCTCTAGTAAATAGCTGACTAGTGAAGAAGACAGGACGGGAACAGTTGAGTTTACCGCATAATGGACTAGAATATTAATTCTAAATAGGTATAGAACAAGACTTCATGAACTCTGTATACTTTCACTGCTTTGGTATTCAGCTGTCTTGGTCCATCAAACGGTATCACTTACTACTATCAACAATAGATTCACTTTACTTGTTCCCTTAAGGCAGGGAATGATCAATTCAAGCTCATGAGGATACGTAAGGTAACTAAATCAAGTATTGACAATGAATAAATTGGTAGTGTATCTTCTCTCACAATCAAAGCCTCTGCAGATACCTGAACTCTAGCCTGCACAAGATAAGGGCAAGGTAGGAGAACTTTCTTAATATAAATGCATGAAATGTTTATGCAGAACCAAATACTGTGGGGTGTGTATGTGGTATTGTGAAACATGGAAGTAGATGTTGGTCTCCAAATAGTCAAAGTGTAATAATTATACAATATATATCTTGTTGCAGTCTGTAAATCTTTCCTGTCATTTAATTTGGCTCTTTTAAGGGCTTAAAGGCTCGTACACATGGGCGTTTTTTCCTGCGCTCCCCTGTGTTGCGCTTTCTTCCGTTCAGTTGCAGGGGAGCGCAGGAGTAGACACACTCAATTATTGTGAAGGGGCCTATACTTACATAGACACATGTATGCGCCGAACGCAGGTGAAATACAATATGCTGCATCCCACCTGCGTTTGGAGCTTACATGTGTCTGTGTGAGTACAGCCCCCTTCACAATAATTGAGTGTGTCTACTCCTGCGCTCCCCTGCGGCTGAATAAATCGCAATGCAAGGGAGCGCAGGAAAAAACCAAGCATGCGTAAGAGCCCTTAAGCATATTACCTACACTTAGGGTGGAACTAGACAAGCATGAACGCGATTCTGCTGGATCCGATGAAATGCAAGTTTCGGATGGTGTTGCATTGTTTGTCCGACGTGACGCGACAGCCGGATGCTGCATGCTGCATGCTGCATCTGCATCCAACAGTTGTGTTGCGTCGGACAAACGCTGCGACAGCATCCGACATTGCTATTGCTTATCTTTAGTGATGGGCGAATTTATTCACCAGGCGCAAATTCAGGGCGAATTTCTGCGATTCGCCACCGGTGAATAAATTAGTGAAATGGGCGCGAAAATTTGGCATCAAAAATGGATGCCGGCACCGTTTTGTGAATTTTTCGCTGTTTTGCAAATTTCGTACGAAATTCACAAATTTTACAGCGAAACGGTGCAAATTCGCCCATCACTACTTATCTTGTTTTCCGTCGCATCCAACTTGACGCCTGCGCTTTGGTGCAGGGCGTCAGATCCGGCAGAATTGTGTCCAAAACGCTCATCTCGTTATACCCTTACACAGTAAAACTAAAAAAGAACACCTGTTCCAAAGAGCAAGCCTCTCTTGTAGGGATAGAGGTAAGGGAAGGGAATTGCTATCTGTGTATTACAAACATGCGGAGCAATTAGTGGGAAGAATTGTAGAAAATAATTATCGTTTGTTGTTAATAGAGAGGGTAGCAGACAGGGTAGCAGACAGATTTGAAGAGATTGTGGGCAGCATGAAGAATGTGGTGAAGAATTTTTTATGAATGACAAACAAAATTTCTGTAAATTTTTATAAGGATACAGTATATCATTTCATTTAGGTTACAGAGATGGGGAGGGTTATTTATTAAAATCTGAATTTTTCTGATCATTTAAGTAAAAAAAAGTTTGATCAAACTAGAATCCACGATTTGACCTTATTTGTTATTGAAAAAAAAAAAGCTTGACATCATCATAAAAACCTGATTTTAGCGAAAACCTGAATCGTACATTTTTTTGCCAAATCGCTCTATTTTTTTGGCCTTTTACCGAAAAGTTCTAATTTTCCCCGAAAAGGTCGGATTTTTGAGATAATTCCAGCGCAGACCATAGAAACGTCAAAATAGGTGAGGGATCCCTCTGCCAGTGACTTATACACAACCTCGACATGTCTGAGATGTTGGATTTTTGGATTCTAGCCTTTTGCTGCATTGGGCTTTAATACATCTCAAAAAATGTGAGTTTAAAAAAACCCCTGAAAATTCGAGTTTTCCCCCCAAAAAACCTAATCAGAGTTTAGTAAATAACCCCCTTAATCTATTTGTGAGGTTGGCAGAAGTAGAAGTAGCACAGTACCAAGGGTAGAATAATGTTTCACAACTGCATAGTCATGGGTTTCCTGGAAGGGATAAGTGATACAACTGTGTTTTAATTGTGCTGCTCACATCCATAGCACCAAAGACTCTTTCCAATTGACCACAATACACTATAATTAGGGGTGCACTGTATCCACTATTTTGGATTCGGCCAAACCCCTGAATACTTTGCAAAAGATTCAGCCGAACATCGAACCGAATTCTAATTTGTATATGCAAATTAGGGGTGGGAAGGGGAAAACATTTTTACTTCCTTGTTTTGTGAGAAAAAGTCATGTTATTTCCATCCCGGCCCTAATTTGCAAATGCAAATTACAATCTGCGCCGGGCAGAAGGATTCAAATCCGAATCCTGCAGAAAATGGCTGGATTCTGGCCGAATCCCGAACCAAATCCTGGGTTTAGTGCACCCCTAACTATAATATTGGTGCATATGCCATAGTGGACCACAGTGCTGGCACTCACCGTAGCACTGAGATTCCCCCTTGTTTTGGTTATCATTGCTCTTATACATATATGTTTTACATTATTCACTGTAACACAGACATTTTATAGGTGCAAATAGGCTTCATGCATATGGACATCACAGTGGTCAGTGATGCAGCTCTCAAGCCAGGGACACATCTACATGAAGTTTTAGCTGCACTCATTTGAGCTACAAACAATAACTTACACATTGAAACCATTCTGTGCTATTACCTTAGGAATTACCCCCCCCCCACACACACACTTTGAGGATTCACAAACCAGCATTAAAGGGGTGGTTCACCTTTAAATGAACTTTTTGTATGTTATAGAATGACTAATTCTAAGCAACTTTTTGATTGGCCTTAATGTTTTATATTTTATACTTTTGAATTATTTACCTTCTTCTTATTACTCTTTCCAGCTTTCAAATGGGGTCATTGACACTATCTAAAAACAAATGCTCTGTAAGGCTACAAATGTATTGTTTTTGCTACTTATTATTACTTATAAGGACTTTCATATTCCAGTCTCTCATTCAAATCAATACATGGTTGCTAGGGTAATTTGGGCCCTAGCAATCAGATTGCTGAAATTACAAACTGGAGAGCTGCTAAATAAAAAGCTAAATAACTAATAATAATGGAAAAAGTCTGAATCTGAAAATCCGGCATCTCAGACCTGTCGAGGTTGCATACACCGTAATTAAAACGGAGAAGTCCCAATGATTTTTTGATCTGGTCCGCGTTTCGTGCAATAACCCGAAAATTTGGGGGTTTTCAGGCATAATCAGAATAAATCAAAGTTTTCGGGTGTGAAATCAGAAAAATTTGTACGATTCGTATTTGTTACGTTTTTTTCCCGCAACATTTTTTTTGGGAAAGTGTATTAATAAATAAGGCGAAAAAACCCACGCAGAGTTTTTTTCAGGAAACATTGAGATAAATTCTCCCCGAATGCCTCCCCCCACTCTGTGCCTGGCTAAAATGAAAAGTCGCCGGCGCTAATCACACACGACGATTCGTTTTCCGAAGTCACCCGTAGTTGCCTCACGATGAAACTTCGGGCTACTTCGGAAAACGAATTGCCGCGTGTGATTAGCGCAGGCGTTTTTTCATTTTAGCCAGGCACAGAGTGAGGGAAGGCATTTGGGGGATGATTGGTCATGGAAAGTGGCGCGATTAGTCGCCAGGTGACTAAACCTCCCCAAATCGCTCAGTGTGTCCCAGCCCTAAAGACTGTTTGTATTTTCTGGAAAGAATTGCCTGGCTAGTGCTTTCAGGGGATTGAGTAGAGGACAATGGAGGGCAATTGAAGGTGTTTTGTCCACATATGTTGTGGCACGGAAAACATCCAAAAATAACTTGTGTACCATTGCTCTTTACCTTTAAATATTTTACAAATGGGAATGAAATTCTACTCGCTATATTTCAACATTATTTTTTAAGCAATGTAAAAGTAAGTATTGCATTTTCTCTAGGTAGTTTTTAGGTAGTTTAAATAAAAGGAAACTGTCAAATGAAAACAGTAGGCGGAACACATTTCCAACAAGAACTAATATTTTATATTGAGATAAAAAGTAAAATGTTCATATTTGTGATCACTACCACCCCTTGCAATTTTAGTCATGTAGCTTCCGAGCTTTTTTTATTTATTACAAACAGGCACCGACATTCATATAAACGTGGGAATGTAATAAAAGTCATACATGGAAAAAAGAAATAGGCTGGAACCCAATATTTCATGTTTTTTTTCTCAAATCTCTGTGTATATAATAACATTTCTTTCTGTAACATTGAGAATTTTGTGAAAACACTTCACCTTTAGCCACGTTTTTAGAAAATAATAAAAATCCCACAATGTAATATTTGTCTGAGGAAAGCTATTAAACTGCAAAATGCAAATTTCATTTCTTAACTCTGCGAGTATTTACACATCACATGACTTTAATTACACTAGTGTTTGTGCTCTTGGGTGACAGCTGCAGAGAGATATAAGGACGGGCCTCCAGATTCTGGTTACCAGATCTAATTGTTTGCTTTCATTTTGTTTTTGTCCAACTCAGAAGAATGACCTCTCTTGAGCCTTCTCTTCTTTTCCCTTTATTAAGGGCTAGTACATTGGTGTGATTCCTTCGCTGATTAGCTCGAAACCTGTCAGGCAGAATATATTTTCCCTCCCCTGCTCTCTTTCCTAATAGACATGAAACAACCCAGTCAATAATATTTTACTTGTCTTCCTACTCGTGTCTTTTCCTCTGATCAGTTAAGGCGAGTTTGACGGCATAAAGTCAAAAGGGAGGTTATGATCTGAAAGTTCAGCCAAATGTTATCAGCTGCAGAGACATTGCTAAGGGAAAGGCCTTTGAGCCCTCATGACTGAAGCCAATAATAGCTGCATACAACTGATAGTATCAACAGCTGTCAAAGATCCAGTCATTTGTGGTTCATCTGTAAACCTAAACACCTGTATCTAGTCAAGATTTCATTGTTATACCCTTCATTCCCTATGATCTTGATTTGTTCCTCAAAGGTGCTGCCAGGATAATCTAAACTGCTAGCTGATTTATGAAGTGAAAGGGTCTTTCAAAAGTTTGGCACCGGCTGAGGAATTGACAGAGCTTCTCATTGTAAGTGTGGCACAGCACTCTGATAGTATCCTCGTAGCTCCATTACCAGTGATGTACTGCATTTACATTTTAAGAGCCCATGAAAGCTGGCCTTAACAGCATCTTATGTCACATAGGAAGACATTAGGTACTTGCTTAAGATATGTTTCAAAGAAAGATATCAAAGTGACAAACAAAATTTTTTTTTCTCAAAAGCTCCTCACGCTGAAGCTTACACTGTTTAGAGAGAGAGGGAGAGAGAGGTTCTTGAGCATTACATTGTAAAATAAACGTAATGTTAAATGCTTGAACGATGATACAGAACTGTCCCACTCCATTGGAATTAATATGCAGATCTGAGGAAGATTTCATCAGCATTCATGGCTCCTTCAGATGAAAAAGAACCAGAGTTATAGTGGTGCTTTTAATGAAATATACCGCTTCCAGAAATTCTACAAACTATAAAAATACAGAGTCGTTTAAATACATAAAGATTAATATGGCAAGTCATAAAAACAGATCTGTGGATTTGTTTAACCCTTCAGATACCACCTGGCCTAAAAAAAAAAATCATCACAGGGCATGGTCATAAATGCTATAGACCTGCAGGAACTTCAGCAAATGATATTGTATGACAAATAAACACACATATTTTATATATACACAGGTATGGGACCTGTTATCCAGAATGCTCGGGACCTGGGGTTTTCCGGATAACAGATCTGTCCGTAATTTGGATCTTCATACCATAAGTCTACTAAAAAATCATGTAAACATTAAATAAACCCAACAGGCTGGTTTTGCAGTTGGACAATGTAATCACCAATGTTAGCCAATCAGCAGGTAGAATTTGCTTGTAACCTGTTAATAATCACCTTATTGTTTGCTATGGGTTACTGCATATAGGCAAATTTGGTGCCTTTTATACAATTTAGGGTTATTATTCATATATATATTATTTGGCATATTGACTGCTAGTGACAATTTTGTATTTTTCTTTGTTAAAATGTAATCATGGAGTATGGTTTTATGTCTAACTAAAACTGCCTGTACATGGCCTGATATTTCCTGCTTACTAGGCCACTTTTTACATAATGCCACCTTATTGGCCAGCATATGAGTCCAAACCAATAAGCATCCCAACTAATATCTGGCATAGTTTAGCCAGATTTAGATCAGGCTGGCTGGAACGAACCAGATCGCTCCTTTATGACACAAGTGCTAAAAGTGAAACAAAACAGTGCGCTTATTAATACAATTTACAATGGTACTTTGCTTCCATACATGGTTCTGAGATAAAGATAAAATTCAAGAGAAAACTACAGGGAGTAATAGATGCAAGGAATACCTGGAATTAACACATGTGAATACATGATAATGCCATAATTAACCTGGCGGGCCAGAAATGACACCATTCACATACAAATATAGTAATAAATAGTATGTGTGTACGTTAAAACTTTGAATATTGACTGTATAAATATGAAAATATCTTTTGATTCATGATTAAATCTGGATAGGGAAGGAAAACGTTTAGAGGATGGATATTAGGATCTCAAGTTACTTGCACCAGTTAGCCTACAAGAACTGAATACAATTGTAAATTATGTCCATTTTCTATCTTGCTTACTGATCTATCCATTTCTTTAGGACAGTGGTCCCATTTATCCCGGTTAATAATTAGTTATGTTTGTTTTTGTACTTCTTGTGAAAGAGCCTCTTAGCTGGACCGAAACGTTGACTCAATAAACTTACACTTTCTTTGATATAATGTCCCATTGGTGCCCTTTCACTATACGGAGTGGATTACCTCTATTAGGGACAGGGCCGGCCTTAGGCCAATTGGACCAATTGGGCCCCGCACCTCTGGGGGCCCCGCACCACAGGGCAGCACAGATAATATTTCCCTCAGCACATGATGCTGCCTGGCCTGCCCCCAACTTTGAGAGTCCAGTCCATCCCCAAATCCATAGGTCCAGCCCACCCTCAACTCTGATAAGCCAGCCTATCCCCCAACTCCATAGGTCTAGCCTGCCCCCAACTCTAATAGGCCCAGCTTTCCTCCAACCTTGATAGGCCCTGCCTGCCCCCAATCCAACCAAGCCTGCTCCCAAGCTGAATCGGCCCAGCCTGCCCCAAACTAAATGGCCCAGTCCACTCTACTATTTCCTCCCTCTCTCTCTTACCCTGTGTGCCCCTTTCCTTTCTATTTTGTGCCTGTATGCCCTTATTTTCCTAAATACTTGTTGTGTCAGTAGCCAGCAACACTTTGTCTAGGGGCCCCGCCAACATGGTCCCAATTGGGCCCCACATTTGATAGGATCAGCCCTGATTAGGGATGAGCAATTTATTTTCTTTTGATACAGATTTGCAGCAAATCTGCTCTAGAATGTCACCATGCATTCCTGTCGCATGGGAAAAACCCACTATTCATTTGCCGTGCTCTCCCCTGCCTGCTCTATCCGACCTTGTACAATGATTTTATCATAATAATTAAATAATTTTGGACTTTTTATCTATACACTCATATTGTGAAGTCCTGCAATATGATGAGCAATATGATGGTGCGCTTTTGATGATTGGCTCCACTATTCATTTGGTGTGAGAAAAACGGCCATTGACACCAATGAATTTGGTGCAAAAAAACAGCTCACAAACGAATGCATATGGCAAGAGAAAAAATGCATTTTCAAACAGTTTCCGTGTTCGTAAAAGCTATATTAAATTCGCGCAAAGCAAAAGTTGTTTGTGCAAAGGCATAAGTTTTCGCATTGCAAATAGATTTTCCATTACCGACTTTTATTACATTCCCCCGTATATCTATTATATTGAGATCAATAACTTACATATGATTGAGTGACACTTTCATTTAAATCAAATGCAATCCATGTAGTATTCTAGCTGGATTTCCTAATAGAGTCCTTGATGATTTGGTTACATGACAATAAGGCTTTACAATTCTGTTTCATGTCAAAGTTATTAATAGTTATTAATAAGAAAGTAGATAAAAATGTAGGCAGGCTGCTATTTTTTCCATAAAAAGGAGCAACCCTTACTTACTTATACCTATCCACTAAACATGGTCTCACAGCTTACTTCAACCTTTTCCACCTATGAGTAGTGATGTAGCGAACTGCCGATTTGATGTTCGCGAACGCCGTTCGCGAACACCGGCAAAAAAGCGAACAGTTCGCGAACAGTTCGCGAACTTCGAACGCTCGATAAAATCGTTCGATCGAACGATCGAAGGATTTTATTCGTACGATCGAACGATTTTCGTTCGAATCGAACGATCGAAGCTATTCGATCGAATGATTTTAATTCAATCGAATGCTTATAATCGTTCGAACGAATGGAAATCGTTCGATTTTAGCGATCGAACGGTCGAATGGTCGAATGGTCGAACGAAATTTTACTTCGAATCGAACGCGAACACCAATTGGCGAACGTCGCGCGACGTTCGCGAACATTCGGCGGACGCGAACAGTCGAAGTTCGCGCGAACTAGTTCGCCGGCGAACAGTTCGCTACATCCCTACCTATGAGCAACATTCAGATGTAAAAAGAGTTGGGGAGAAACACAAGCATGAAACAAGTTCCTGGGGTGCCAAAGAAGGGCTGTGATTGGCTATTTGGCAGCACCTATGTGGCCTGGCAGCCTACGGGAGTCTCTATTTTGCAGTACATCTGGTTTTTAAGCAACCAAAACTTGCCTCCAAGCCTGGAATTCAAAAATAAGCCCCTACTTTGAGGCCACTGGGAGCAACATCCAAGGGGTTGGAGAGCAACATGTTGCTCACGAGCTACTGGTTGGGGATCATTGACTTACTTTATACCTCCTGAGGATGTGTGGTATACCATGTGAAACGTCTAGAGGATCTCAGAAGTTTCCAGGATTTTAAAGAAAAATCAATGACAAAACTAGGGCCTATAGGACCTCCTTTTAATGTTTTCAGTTAGTTGGGGCCATGGGCTCCAGTGTAGCTGTAACCTGTTTTAGGATATATTTTACAATTCTTAATATTAAGTCCATTTTAAAGGCACAGTAGCAAAAGGTAAAGCTTTTTCAGTTTTGAGTGGAATAAAAGCTTTTGATCTTAGCCTCATTAAGCTAGGCAGTTGTTCTTACAAAGAAAAAAGCAGATAATCCATTTTATGTAAAATGACTACCTGTGCTTTCTGGGCTCATTTGTGATTTGGGATTACACATTTGTACACTGCCAGTTACAGACGGCCCTCTAAACCAAGTCCGGTAAAAGTTGCATAAATATTTTATCAGCACAATATGATTTAATATATACTCATGTCAAAATACAGCTTAGTGCTTAACTCAATCATTTGTACAGCCAGTGGGTAGCAATTCTGGATGACCAAATAATAGCTACGTCAATGTTTTATTTATAATACAATTGTCATTTTCTTTACAGGATTAAATACTGAAATGTTGTTGGTTAATAACAGAGAGACTATACGGTTCATTTATTATTACTGCAAGTAAAGTGTGCAAAGTTAGATACAAATAGGCATTTATTTTTACCCACAGTGCAACATTTCCTCTAATAATTCCAGAGTAATGGCATGGGGAGTTGCATCCACCACATTTGAGTCTAATGCATCAAAATAACCTCAGTTGTAGGTGCGTGTGGATGCAAGTAGTAGGTAATAGATTGTGTCACTTCTGGGGTTCAGTGTTAAAATGACATTAGCACAGCTGTGGGAACCCTGAAATTGCTGCCACATTTTGGGTGTTAGTATCTCCAGGGTTCCCTTGCATCAACAGCTGCACTTGAGCAATTCAGCAGGATGGACACAATGGGGCTCTGTACAAATATACAGAAGTGCAAGGAGTATGATTGAATGCAAGTGCCTTTAATGAATAGCATTAATACATGCAATAATTGCACCCATTTTAGTGCAACAACACTTGCGGTTGCCTTTGTAAATGAGCCGTTGAAGAACCGTTGGGAAATGTTAGTCCTTTCATAAAGGTAAATTGAGCTTTTTAATTGGTATATATTATTTACATGTTCAGGACAATTTTTTGGGCAAAGTTGGGAGAGCATTTATCCTGACCCCCAACATTTGAAAGGGCCCTTTGGTGGAAAATATAGATAAAAGTGCAAAGCTACTATACTAAACAATAATAATATTGAAATACGCAATAGATATTAATACCATGTCAAATATTTAACTATAAGCAGCAATAGGTGATTTCATAAGTTAATGAGCTGCATCACATAACTTCTAAAAACAAAATCATGAAATATAGGAAATAATGTCACCTCCACTTTAAAATATTAGTTTATTAGACATTACCTTGAAGTTCCATGTACTGTACTGTATGTACTAGGCCGGTGATTTTGTTTCTTTATTATTATAGAACTACTAGGTAACAATATTTGTAACATTTTTGCAGTAGTGTTTACTTATTCCTTATATACACACATTAGGAACTTCCCAGGAATGTCACAGTTTACCACCCCTGAGAAAATTATTATTTTTTTTTCAAATTGGGGCTGCAGTCGACCTGCAATGTAAAGACTCCCCCCTTTTTTTTAAAACCTTGCCCTGTAAATCTTGAGGCACCTTTCTTTTTCTTAGTTACTGTATGTGAAGTCAGAGCAAACAGCAGTTTTTCAGAGCTCAAGTGCAGATAAATGGGCAGATGGAGCGTTTAATAGTGAAAGATATGTATCTACATATATAAAACAGCTGTATGCAATCTGTCCATATCACAAGAATATTAGGTTACAGATAATCCGTTTCCAGGCATCTTTATATAGCATACTAGTGATTATTTCTAAAGACACTTGGTGCATTCTGTTATCATTTTTATACCACTCACCCATATGGATCTTAGACAACAGATTGTAGAAACAGAATCATTTCATTCTCCTGTAAAATAAATATGATTCCTTTTCTCACTCACTTTATTATAATCTTATCTATGTAAGAAGCAGCAAAGACTGAATACAAAAGAGAAAGTGGGGTTGCAATGAATCTATTTGCAGCAAATGAACTAAAGGCTGCCTGAAAGAGAATTTGATGGCTGAAGGATGCGAAAATATCTCTAAACTCGTGATCTAAAAGGTTTGGAGTGGGTCAAGTGGTAGAATATGAAGCTGGTCATTTGTAGTTTCTAGTAAGACATAGTGTTATTGTGCTGGAAAAGAAGATGAACTAAAGTATAATCCGTATTTATGAAGAGGGATGTGAAATAGCACCAGCTATGTCACTATTGGACTGTATCATATACTATACCCTCTAGGCATTTATGCTTTATTAACAACTCTGCGCATCTTCAGAGTGGGTAAGCTTGAGTGAATCAGCAGAGTCAATAACCAAGGCTCCAAAGTATAATGGTGGTAAGGATTGTACCCTGGCACTACCCATAAGCACAGGGTAGAAAGAGACACAAACTAGCACTGTGGGTTCCTGAAACAGGCGTCCATTTCACAGCAGCCATCTGATTTTTAATGTTATAATAAACAGTTTATTTTTTGGCCTTGGATAATCACAGTTTGAGTAATAAAAAGTAGCAATAACAATACATTTGTACCCTTACAGAGCAGATAACAGCAGAGGAAAACATTAGTTAACTATATATCCAATAATATCTAGGACTACAAATGAGTGTTTACCCCATACTAACTTTCAGGCTCCATCCCCTCCATGCCACTGCTCCAATCTCACTGAGAACGTCCAGCCCCACAGTGTGGAAATCACCATTCTTTTAAAGGAAAACTATACCCCCCAAACAATGTAGGTCTCTATTAAAAGATACTGAGTAAAACAGCTCATGTGTAAAACCCTGCTTCGTGTAAATGAACCATTATCATAATAATATACTTTTTTAGTAGTATGTGCCATTGGGTAATCATAAATAGAAAATTGCCATTTTAAAAAATAAGGGCCGCCCCCTGGGATCGTAGGATTCACTGTACTCACATACAAACCACATGTTAGGTCACATGAGCCAATTAACAGACAGAGTTCTGCCGTTTGCTTCCTCACTTCTTCCTGTTACAGTTAGTGTTGTAGTATTTCTGGTCAGGTGATCTCTGAGGCAGCACAGATAGAGTCACGAAATGGTGGTTCAAGGCAAGAGATGTAAAAGGGCAATATTTACTTAAATATATATTCCAGTTTGGTAAGATTCTTTAATATGTCATTCAATTTGATATGAACTATCTGTTGCTTAAGTATTCGTTTTGGGGGTATAGTTTTCCTTTAATGTAATGATTCTGCTGTATCAGGAAAATGAATATTTGAGTTTGTATTGCCATTGATTTGTAACTGGAATTGAAGACATGTTACAACTTTCAGTTATGCCATTTGTTTATTTATACCATTAGTTCTACTTCTGTTTTACCCTTTCCTATAATGTGACTCTGATCATATATACGTCTTTGAATTTGTATGTTCTGTGCAACAACAATTGACCATTTTAACACTTTGGCTGCCACTTGGTTCCCTGAGGACTCTTAAGAGAGATTTTTGGTGACATTGCACCATCTTACTCTTTGCCCAGGTAGCAGACACCACAAAGTATTATTGATATTTGTAGCAGATCAAATGTACTGTACTCACAAAAGTAATGAAACACGCACTGCTATTTCAAGCCTCTTTCACACACATACACAGTACTTTCCATTCTGCAGAGCCTGAAAGCAGGTTATATTTTAAAGTCAGCATGCAACAAGAATAGCTGCTCATAATTTCTGATAATAGCTGATAAATCCAATTACAGGAATGTCTCTGTGGGGACTAAAACATAAGGTGGCAAGGTTAGACTAGTAAGGGGTCATTATAGTCAGGCTCACAACAAAAAAGAGTTTTTCATCCAAAGTAGGAACATTTTTCCAGAATGTCAAACCTTTATAAAGGCACAATTCTGAGAGAAAAAAATGTATTCATTGGTCAGTTTATGCTAAAAAGGGGTAATTTTTTAAAAGGTGAACAAGTAATTTTTTCATGAATATTTCATTCTTTTTTATTTAGCTATGGCTGTATGGGAAGTTTTGGATGTAAAAATTTACCTCTCCATCCAATTGATTGCAGGTAAAAGAGTCTGGGGCAAAACACCTGACAGATACAGTAGCTTTCTTTGGCCAAACTAAACATAAATAAACGAACAAGCAGGCCAAACAGGCATGGAGCTGCTTGTTTAGGCAGAAGTATCAAATAAAGGTTTAGATAATCATATGTATATTCTGTATAACATTTAAAAAATGTCTGCATGTGACAAAATAGGACTTGGTGAAAAAAGAAAAGAAATAGTTTTTAGTGGTTTACAACATCCAGTGTTTCATGCAACCTTGTGCAATTAAGAATTCTATTGCTGCATTATACATTTTACACAGGGACTACGTTTTACCTGCACCTCACTTGCTTTCAAGGTTAAAACTCTTAAACATGGTTGCCCTTTTATTGGCTACCACTGGTGTCACCTATAGATGGAAAGGGTGAAAGATACAACATGGAGCTGGCCACTGCTCCTGTACAAGCTATAACAAACATGGGAAAGTTGTTCTCACTATTAATTTTAAGGGGCTGTGATCACAAAATTCCTACAGACAAATGCACTCAACCCATTATCTATATATTTAAGACGCTGAGACATTTTATGCCTTGAGCTACCAAAAATGCCTTACCCTTTAAACAAAACAGTGATTGTTTGTCCATATCTTGCAAAATATTTAAGCTGGCCAACTACGTCAAAGTCATCCCATATCTGACCAGTCCTAACTAATGTTCAATGGTTTCAAAATGATTGGTGAGCACAACTTTCCCTTGTTGGTCAATCTAGCCAACCTGCTCAATGCAGGAAAGGAAAGAAGGAAGTCATGACACAGTACCATGACACAGTTTAACCAAGCCAAGTGTGTCCTCGCCCCCTATAATATACATATACAAGTGTTGGTGTCCTAAATATATAGTTATCCTGAGACACTATCATGGGCTTCTTGGTGGCCTTATTATCCCAAGTGCCCCATAGAATGACCATGAGCACTTGCAGTGGTTACTGTGACAGTAACAGTATCTGCTGTATATGAATATACATTTCAAAAAGTATCACACAGCCAAAGCTAGAAAAGCAGAATGCACAAATGTATTCACCATCCTTAAAGAAGAAGGAAAGCTCCAAGACAGTATATTGCCACCATATTAGCCACAATAGTGCAAGCTAGAATGTTATATTTATTGTGCAGAATGCTTTACCATACCTGAGTAAACAGCTCGAGACACTGTCTCTGTTTGTTTAGGATAGAAGCTGCCATATAAGTTTGGTGTGACATCACTTCCTGCCTGAGTCTCTCCCTGCTCACTTACAGCTCTGAGCTCAGATTACAGCAGGGATGGGAGGAGGGAGGGGGAGTGAAGCAAACTGAGCATGCTCAAGGCCGTGCCCTGGAGGTTTAAGCTGAAAACAGGAAGTCTGATACAGAAGCCCATGTGTAAACAATAGAAGGAAATAAATGTAGAGTTTCTTTTGACAGAGGACTTAGAGCATCATTACGTTGAGGGTTTACTGGTGTATTTATATAGATCTTTCTGATAAAGCTTACTTCATTTTAGCCTTTCCTTCTCCTTTAAAGTACTTGATTTTATAGCTCCAGTTGTAAACATTTATTTCCAAACCCTTGTGTAAATGGCACCATTTTCTAATACATGTCAAAACGGAATTAAAGTATCTCTGTGGTTGACACTTCCCTTCCTCATTGGTTTACTAGCCACCTCATTCATGTTGCTGGTTAAATCAATACCATTCCTACAGCTATAATAACATAACATCGACAAGCTCTTCCGTACCTGAGAAGTGAGTATACAAATTGATTTCCTGGCCTCATATAACCCATTTACCTATTCAGCTAGTCCGTTAAGGAAGCTCTACAGTTACAGTTTCTAGGCTCAAGGGAGCAATGATGTCTGCAAGTAGGTTAGCAAATACTTGGGAATAACTCAATCGACATTTACAGCTATTGCTTCATGGGGTTTCAGGAGCGATACCAAGGGGTTCTTTGTATTTTGAACTGACATCTTATACTTTTCTAAATTCTAGTTCCCTCTTTTATCTCTGTTCTTTGTTGGTTAGTGTTAAAGAGACATTCTGTATATGAAAAGCAGCACAATGTTTCCAGTTTCGCCAAAGAATAATTACATGCATAATTCTCTTTCCCTATCTTTAATCTCTTGTCTGTTATTAAATTACTATGATGACAGCTGTGCTGATTAATGTGGCTTTCATTGTACAGGTAGGCCAGCCCTTCTCTTTAAGGGATGTAGTTTGTTTCAGGCAATACAGATACTCGTCTGCATCGGGCAAATCTATTGTATTTCCATAAAATAACAATTACCTTGGTCAAATGATGCTAAATGGTATCAGGGCTTTACCACAAAATGGTAAATGTTTCCTGGCTTTCCATATGGACAAACACCTGTTTTTTAATTACTTTATATTTAAATATTTTATAGTCTGATGAGGGAAGGAGTTTTGTTACTCTACAGCATATTTTAGATGAAGCTACATACTTGTTAATTGTCTTTAAGGAAAATTAGATTCTGTATCTTGGCTGTCCCATTAAGACAGTGCTGCTTATTTCTTACATATGCAATTACAAATTTCCACCTACATATTAACAGCAATACAGACACTTATCAAATGCCATTTTTTGGAGAGCAGGAAGGATTTTTACCCTCACCTTTTTTGGGGGGCAGTAAGGCAATGATTTTTGTTCCTTCCTGATGCAAATAATAAAATAAAAATAATACTAATAAAATTAAAAATATACTTGAGAAAAAGGTTGAACTTCATACTGTATTTATGTAATTTTAAACAAATTGTATATTTGCAACAAAACTGTTTTTTTTAATTGAGGATCAGTCCTAGAAATAACCTGACTCTTTACCTCTGCTCCGTGATGTGTCTGTACCTATAGACATGGTGACGGCCTGGGTGCAGAAAAATGTACGGATTTCGGTGTGGAATTACATTCCTTAGTGTTTTTGTGAGAAAATGCACTCTATGTGTTTGCAGGTGCAAACACGCAACAAGTCAGTCGTGTAAAAGAGAGACTGGAAGATGAATAGTAGAGGGCCCACAGAAAGATAATGTATGTAACATAGAGTAACAGTAACAATAACATTGTAGCATCATAGAACAAAATGTATTTGGCTGCTGGGGACAGTGACCCCGACCTGAAAGCTAAAAAGTATCAGAAGAAGGTAAATAAGTAAAAACCCCAAAAAAGAAATGATAAATATCAACTGAAAAGTTACCTAAAAATGTACTTAAAGGGGAACTACCCTTATCTAGCCTGTTGTAACAATATCAATGTATTAATATAAAAAAGACCCCCAGATGACCCAGAACTGAAATTCTGCAACATCATAATTTAAAATTAAATAAATATAATAGCCTTTTCTCTTCCAACCTGTAAAAAAAACATCTATCTTTCCCACTGTACTATTTCAAATCACTTAGTAGATCAAATATCTTGCAAAATCAATCTAAAATACCTTCTATCAGATTTGCCTATAGAAAATCAATCCTGTTGGATTGTGTTCCTGAGCAAATGTAGTGGGAAAAATATATAAATACTTGCATGCAATGCATTTGACATATTGAGGGTTTATTAGTGGCAATGAACTCTTGTATAGCAGTCCCTTCTCCAACACCACCCTCAAAGAACTAGCAAGTCTGGTTGTACATTTTAAGGAGAGATTGCTGTTCATTGCCCAGTATCACTGTTGAAAATAATACCCCCAGTTACCAAACTAGGGTTCTTCTTGCTTGTTATCAGCAGGATATTCTAGTAGGTTTGCAAGAATCAAGGCAATGGAACCACACTCATTTTCCCCCAGATATACTTAGATCTTCTGCTCAACAACGTTTTGCAATGGTTGTCTTATTCTCTGTATCAGCAAGGGGCTTGGTGATTTCCCCAATTGTTTTTTCTTTGCAACAAACTCATTCATGAGGAAAGAGATATTAAAAAGAGTAGCATAGCAGCTGATAGGTGGTTATTAGATTCAGATAAAGTGTAATCTTAACTCATCTTCTCAGCATACTAATTACAAAATTACATTACCTACAAGCAGCAGAGGGCCTTTGTTTTGTTAACATGTTAAGCATGGTCCTTTATTAACACCACAAGAAAGGACTTCCTTTCATTAGATGGTTATACAGAGCTATAATTATTCTTACATGTGAAAAGAAAATCATGAAGTTATGAAAGGTTGGCTTCCGGCTTTATTTTGCAGAGATTAGAATCACTTGCTTTCGGTGCTGAGGCAACTCGAGTTAAATAAAGAAATATGCTATGTGTCTCTTGCTTTGATAAAAGATTTAAAAAATAAATGGTGTTGATATCAGCAAAGCAATTTTAAGGAAGCATATCTTTGGGTTAGAGATTGTTTTGCTTTAAAGGAGCCTAAGGTGAAAAACAATGAAATGCAACCCTTTTTGTATCTGTCTGTAGACATATTTTGTTTTTTATTTGTCCTAGAATTCTAGTTTTGCTTTCATACTGTAGATTGACAAGATTTTATTTATTCATGACAATGCATATGGTCAGAGATGAGCAAACAATTGCAATTAAATTGTGTATTTTAGAGATAAAATGTATGTTGTGCTGTGATTCATTTACCAATTTAAATGTGAAAATTTCCGCACCTCCCTCGCCTTTCCTATGACAATTCCTGCTGGATGGTGCAAAACTCTCTAGACGGTCGGCACACGTCAATCATAGTAATCACAGTTGAATGGAAGAGAGCAGCACAACACCATTTTGTTGCAGGTGGGGAGCTTCGCCATTTATTTTTCACCACAAAAAATCAACGTTTCGGGGGGGTTTTCACCCACCCTTCATCAGGAGGGTGGGTGAAAACATCCTGATGAAGGGTGGGTGAAAACCCCCCCGAAACGATGACCCCCCCGAAACGATGATTTTTTGTGGTGAAAAATAAATGGGGAAGCTCCCCACCTGCAACAAAATGGTGTTGTGCTGCTCTCTTCCATTCAACTGTGATTACTATCATTTACCAATTTATTCACTGTGTACTGGTTTCGCCTCAAGGGAATGTAGGAGTGAGTGAAACCCCTTTTAAGGTTTAATAGTCAGAACCATGGAGTGAGTTTGAGTTCAGGCAGCAAACAGTTAAAAAAATGAGGTACCAGAAGGGTCAAACAGACTCAACAGTCCAGACACAGGTTGGTACAGGCATCAAACAGTATGGTCAGAAACAGGCAGGAGGGTCAA
This sequence comes from Xenopus petersii, assembly GCA_038501925.1. Classification (NCBI taxonomy): domain Eukaryota; kingdom Metazoa; phylum Chordata; class Amphibia; order Anura; family Pipidae; genus Xenopus; species Xenopus petersii. The sequence goes on from CM076678.1 coordinate 65,235,843, forward strand.
AATACAGGTAGATCAATAAAAAAGGCAATTTACAGTGAACCCAGGCGCTTACTAAAGAAGTCCGATACTTGGGCATTGAACCCAGGACCATGGCCACGACCAACATTACAGCCATGGGTGCCACTATTTTGGATGCCATGACAGGAAAGAGAGTAGTGCAGTTGGGCACTCCTCATAGTACCCCCTCCTTTGGGAGAGGCCATTGGACCATTTTCTACAAAAACCGCCTGAAGAATTCTTGCACCAATCAAGGAGCTTGCACATCAGATTGCCTCAACCAAGAACACTCATCAGGACTGAAGCCTTTCCACTGAATGAGCTATTGTAATGAGCCCTTGGAGAATCTAGAGTCAACAATTTGACAGCAAGTAACTCTCGATTTTCAATGTCGTAGTTCTATTCGGCAGAGGAAAATTTTGTAGAGAAATAGGTAAATGGATGTAACTTCCCGTCAGACACTTGTAGTTGAAACAACATAGCTCCTGCTCCAAAGTTGGATACATCAACCTCAATGTAGAAGGGTTGAACAGTGTCAGGCTGTCTGAGGACAGAAGCAGAAGCAAAAGAGTCTTTCAATGATTTAAAAGACTTGAAAGCCAGAAAGGCTTGAATGCCGACAGGTCCGGACACCAGCTTGAACTGCACAGGAAGTAAGAATCTATGATAATTCTTTTGGGGAGAAGGTACAATACCGCCCATACAAGACTCCCCAATTTTACCTAGGTCTTGTGCTGCTTCAGAGGGCAGTTGTTGGCAAAATGAGCCTAGCCACTAAAATACAGACACAATCAAGCAGAATGCCTCCACAGTTTCTGTTGTTCAGAAAGGTGTTCCCTTCCCTTCCTGCATCGGCTCTTCGCAGGAAGTGGAAGGAGTTTGAGGAGCAGGACTTGGAAGAAGAGGCCTAAGAAACCGGATGCTCCCTATGACGAGTGTCAACTTTGATGGTAAGGGCAATCAGTTATTCACGTGAATCTCTGGAAACCAGATTGTTCTTTAACTTATCAGACAACTCCTGATAAAAAGCTTCTACATAAGCATCATTGTTCCAGGCAGATTCGCAACCAAGTCCAGAAGTCAATAGCAAACTGTCTCTCACTGCGGTTGCCCTGTCGGATCTGCATAAGATATGAAGTGGCTGCAATTACCCGAACTGGAGCATCAAAGACATTCCCCACCTTGGCACATTCAGATGTGTAATGCAAGATTTGGAATTCAAACTGGATTAGACATTGGTTCACAAACCTTCTGCAAGCCTGAGGATCACAGCTGTAGTGTGCGGGTGGAGCAATGCAGGGTTCCTTAGCAGAAAACACAGGTCAACTATGGGAGAAATGATGGGGGCTGAAGCAGAAGCAGGGATATGAGAAAGCAAAGCCTCTAGCACTTAATGAGTCTGTTGCACTTTGTAGGTCTGCATACAAGACACCTTATTATGTAGCGTCTTTTCCAGCTCGGACAGAGCTTTCTCCAAAGGGTCCATGGCCCAAGTATGCTGTAAGGACATACTCAGCTCTTAAAGGTAAATACATCCATATACATCCATATACATCCAATGCACAGTGGGTGCCTGTATACTTTAATGGTCAGTTTCCTTAGCATTCATGTACAGTATTTTTGTGAAATCAATTAATATTTCAATTGTGCCTTATAAGTCTTGTATGTCTAACTATGCATATCAGCCACACATTTTTCAGATCTTAAACAAGTCCTCCCAAAAACTTCTCAGGAAGACCAAACCTGGATTTACAGATTATATATGTTTAAATAGGACATATTGTGTGGAAAAACAAGAATGAGTCAGAGTATTATACTCTCTTAAATATAGAAGGAATGTGCATTAAAAAGTTGTATTTCTGGTTGATCTAATTAAGATTTCTGCAAAAACCCTACTAATCCCACCAATCTGTTCTTCTTCCTGCTGCCTTCTTTCCCAGGCTGTGCAGGGGAGCCTACACCACTCAGCATACTACACTGTAGGATAAGAACCAATCAACAGCTCGGCTGAACTGAAGCTTGTCTTTGCTTGTGTGATTGCAAGGCTGTGATTGGCTATCCCCCTTCTACAGTGCTTTTGGCACAGGCCGTTAGGACACACCCACCCCTCATTATTGCTTATAATATTAGGGAGATGGTTCACTTATACTATATGTCTCCTTTAAAATGTATCTGAATTGGCCACTTTGGAGGTTCATCTTGATATGTGAATATAAAGCCAACTTTAGCTCCATATTTAAAACATTAGGCATAAAGCAGGCATAACATAAGTGATGTTCCATCAGCCACACAGGAAATAACATTTCCAGTCCTGAGAAAGGGGAGAGTTTGATAGCAAAATATTGAATATTAAAAATATATTTTTGTTGTTTAGTAGACTATCATTTTTAGACTATTACCATGAATTTTCAAAATGGTTAGATTATTCAGTGAGACTGGAAGCCAAAACTTTTTCAAGTTAATTAACAAGTTTGGCATCAAACATTAAAATGTATATTTACCTTCCCAATCTCAACATCAAGACAAGCAGCAGTTAAATGTCTATGTGAAAATAAGTGATAATGTTAGAGTACCCATCTGAGAATAGCTATAGCTATTTATTTAGTAGTATTTAATAACTCAGCATCTAAGGAAGTTCTCAATATGATGCAGTGCAGAGCTAAGGGTGGCAATGTATGCTTACCCCCTCCTATCACTACCCACTGTCTAGCAGAGATAATGGCAGACACACACCAATACAAGAAGGCGATGAACCATAAATATTTGTTATTGAGTTCATATAAGTTGGGCAATAAAACTGAAATTTAAATAAATATATGTTTTATATATGTAATAATACCTTTGTGTTGCTCTTTGTACAAAGCCTGGACACAGTACTGTTTATATGAAAGACCCATGAGTGCCGCTGAAAACATCACATTTGTTCCCTCCCCCCCCTTCTGCATAAACAACATAACTTTGTCAGGAAAAAAATTGAAAATATGCACTTTGTCCCATCAGCTAAAATGGGCTGTCAGATAATGCTCTCTTTTCTCCATTGCATCAGATAAATGATGTAAATGGTTTTTGGCTTTGAAGTTTTTTTTTTTTTTGTAAAGCACTAGAGTAAATGATCAGAGTAGTAACATTTTTAACCTTATCTATCATACTGAAACATTTTTTCTGTCTCCAATAAAACATGTCAGAGTCGATTAAGGACATTCTTCAATGAGGTATAATTCACAGATTCTAGTAGCAAATCCAGGAGCACTGAAGTATTAAAGAGGCTGTGAATACTTAATTACGGATATGTTGCCTTTCTACCTTTTACCGAATTCCCTTAACACTTTGGAGCGATGTATCAGAAAATGCTCTTTTTCTCAGATGGTGGATTAAGGGAGAAATGTTTGGGACAATGGCAGTGCATATGTCACTTTGAATCTGGCAACAGAGCAATGAAAGATACTCCTGTTCTAGTACATTCAGCCATGCTTATCTAGTACACGAGTGCACATTACTTTCTATGGCCTTGTATCACTTTGGACAGTATCATTAAATGCCACGTCATTACCTGTTATGGAGTAGTGCTTTTGCTTGAAGTGCCTCCTGGGATACATGCAACAGTGGAAAGAATGATGGGGAAAGATGGAAGCTGCATTACATTTTCAATGGAAACGCTATTGACTTTGACTTTTCAAAAGCCTTATCTGTTAGATAGTGTTTGTCACAGAGCCTGGAAAGCTGAGGAAACTCGTCAGTTGAAAGTTGAAGCCAGTCGAACGATATGGACAGGTGAAGGTTCCAAAGGGATTAGCCGGGCTAGCTATGAGCTGGAGGGGGTAAATTGAAGGTTTATTTATCCAATTCACTGTCAAGGTCAGCGTGCTGGAGATATGTCCTATGTGTGCTTACAAAATGCCAAAATCCTGGCAAATTGTCTGAAAGAGCTTCCAAATCACTGACCTTTGAACAGCTCACATCAACATGCCAATGTCTTTTAACAATATCCTTAGAGTGCATTAAATGGTTTGTAAAATCACTGTTTTAATGTCAACCGAAGTAACTTCACTTTCTATCAGAAGGTATATTTTGCAGAAATGGACTGTTAAAAAGAAAACATTTTCTAAAAGGACCTAGAAATGAAACTGATGAAATTATTTGCATGAATAAGTTACCTTTGCAGCCGCTAATGCACGTTATTTATCACTGATTTAATAGCATTTCTGCTTCCCTTTCAGTGATTTCATTGTGCTCTAGTATTTTAGTACATATACCTGCTTTGTTATTTATCTGAGCTCGGTATAGATTGCTCTTCATTATTTCACTCTTTATTTATGAAAGGAGAAACCTTAAATATTACTGGCATATCTGGAGCAGAGATGTGTCAGGAGCCTTGCATTTTGCTGCCCCCTTATGCTGACTGTCCTTGAATTACTAAATATTAACTGTCTAAGTTCTTCCACTTGCTGCCATTAGAGTATTTTAATTCCACAGTTTAGGGGTCAGTGGCTACTTTCCTGACATAGTATATTATACCAATAGCCTTGCTACTTTAGCCTTGCTAATTCTTCTAAAGCTTGTTGGACAATTAAAACAAATGCTTAATTTATTGCTATCGATCACTGCTCTGATTCAATATACCACCTCGGTTAATAAACTACCCCTCTGATGTCCTCTCATGGAACCTGGTCTAAACAATCAAATATTGTACCAAATACATGTCAGTCACCAGGGGAAGTCAATACACAATATTGGACTGGGGCACCATGGGCCCATCAGAAAACCTTAGACCAATGCTGTCTAACTTCTGTAGTATGGAGGGCCAGAATTTTTCTGGCCTATGTGGCGGAGGGCAAATAATGGAAGCCAGTGTTGACCACTCCCAGTTTTTAAACCACAGCATTGTTATCACAAGAACTTTTAAGACCATAGCCACATTAATCTTGGTAGCACACCAAAAAAACAAATGGTTGGTGCTCACTGCAGGAATATCACCCACTACTCATATGTGAAAAAAGTGTATTAAGTCAAATTAAGACACATCCATAAATCCATATACCTCCTCTTCCTCTGTGGATAGGACAGCGACCCCCAGCACATAATTAAACACCTTAGTGACCACATAGTAACTGTTTCCAAATGCTAGCAAACACCCAGAACAAACATCCACCAGGCTTACCTCCCGCAGGCAGCTCAGGGCAGGCAGAGTATAGCATACATAGGCAAAGCAGGGCACACAGGCAGGGTAGGCAGAGTATGGCACACACAGGCAGAGTACTGCAAGCAGAATATGACATAAATAGGCAGAGTATGGCACACACAGGCAGCGTAGGGCAAGCAGAATATGAACAAACAGGCAGGTTAGGGCACACACAGGCAAGTTAGGGCACACACAGGCAGGCTATGGCAGTCAAATTATGGCACACACAGGCATAGTATGGCACACACAGGCAGGTTAGGGCACACACAGCCAGGGTAGGGCAGTGTAATGTACAACCCCGCTTACCCTGTTGGTCTAGTGGGTGGCAGGGTCCCCTGCCACGGGTCAGGTGGAGACGCCTGCCGCTTGCGTCCTCTTCCCTTGTGTGCTGGCTTCCCTAATGCGCGCGCGGTGCGCACTTCCTGGTTTTACACTCCAGCATGATGATGTCATCGCGAAACGGCGCGAAATTCAAACTATTTAAAGGGATATCAGTATTAAACTGAATGCCCGTTATAGGTTCTATTTGATTGTTCCTGGCTGCTTAAATCTGTGTGACTCCACTTGATCTTCTGTGTATTGACCCTTGCCTGCCTGTGACTACTATCTCTCCTATCCTGAGCCTTGCCTGCTGTGACTACTCTGATCTCTCCAATCCTGACCAATTGCCTGTCCACCGACTATGCTATGCTCTTCAATCCTGATTTCAGCCTGTTCGACGATTCTAATCTGCTTGAGCTAGCCCGGCCTGCATGTTCCACGCTGTGTTGTCTGGCCTGCCCTCCTGAGATGTTCTTCCATTCCAGTATCCTGGTGAGACGATTGTGCCCCTTTGCTCGTCCAGAACCGTTAGCTTTGCTCCTCTCTCAAATAAGACCTGGCGGCATCCAATTAGCCGAGGGCTCCTCCTGAGGTGAAAGGCGGCGGTAATAGGCGGAAGTGAGAGCCGAGACCAGGGAGCTTAGCTTGGGTTCTGGATTTAGGGTGTCGATTCGTGAGGCAGGCAAAGTATAGCACACATAGGCAGAGTAGGACAGGAAGAGTAGAGAGGTGTGAACAGATGAACAATGCAGACAATTTCAGTCTTAGTCTGAGGTGTGACAAATCTAAAATCTTATAGGTGTGAACAATCTAGCATTTAAAGGTGGTAGCACACGTTTCGCTGCAGGGAGATTAGTAGCCCAACGACAAATCTCCTCTTCTTTGGGCGACTAATCTCCCAAAAATGTCTTCTCGTCGGATAGAATGTAAATCGCCAACGTGATGGCACTCGGATCGCTTTGTTTTCCGAAGTCGCACTAAATTGCCTCAAGAGGAAACTTCGGGCGACTTCGGAAATCTGAAGCAAACCCAATACCAGGCCTTCCTTGATATATTTTGGCTAGCATTTTTACCATATGTGCATTTGTTTAGCTCTCAAAACTATACATACAATATAAAATATTCCCTTATTCAAACTCTTCATTCTACCAGTCTATTCACTTTGCATACGTTAATCTCAATCTACATATTGTAATTTGCAAGAATATTAACTAATGAGAATCCTGCTAATCTGCACATACTGTACACAGCTAAATCATATATATCGATTCCCAAATAAATTATTATACAGTGCTCTGGCATATTCTGAGTTATATACTGTACATGGAAGCATTTTTCTAGGTGGGGGGGGGGCCATTAAACGGAAACCTGTTACCCAGAAAGGTCCAATTTGATCAAACAGTTCAAAATGTTAAAAATGATTTCCATTTTCTGTAATATTAGAACAGTACCTTGTACTTGATCCAAGCTAAGGTATAAGTAATCATTATTGGAAGGAAACCCAGCCTATTGGGTTTATTTAATGTTTTTATGATTTTCTAGAAGACTTAAGGTATGACAATCCATTATCTGGAAAACCCCAGGTCTCGAGTATTCTGGATAATAGAACCCATACCTGCACATGTCAATGGCAGATTATATACATTGACCTGCCATTTATAGAACTTTTTCAGGGCTATAGTTTTAACAAGTAATTGAGACTGTAGGGCCCATAGGCCATTGGACACCACTGGATTCCTTTATGAGGGCGTAGAACTGCACCCTCTAGTATTACTGAATTTTATATCTGAGCTCAATGAGAAATTATTTTTTTGACACATACACTTCTGGACATACCTGACATTCCATCATTATTTTGAAACTATATTTATTAGACATTTTCTAGGAGCTTGTGTATCTATTATACTGTGCAGTGTGTGTATAGTGATTTGTCTCTCTTGCGAAAACATACTCTAGCAAGACATATTGTATTTGTCACCATTGTATATTAGACAATGTTGTATATCAGTGTATGGGCAACCCCCCTGACATCAGTTAGTAGGCAGCAGTATTTTTTAAAGTAAGGATAATAAATGTTTTTATAACATTACAAAAAATAACAAAACAATGTGTCTCAATAGAATCCATAATCAGTTTACACCCACAAGTGATTGTAATGGCAGTACACACTTGAACTGAGGTTATCAGTAAATCATATACTTTTATTCAACATTAATTAGTGGCTGGCCAGCCTACTCAATTAAAAAATTCCATCATAAAAACAAATAAATATATATGTATTGCTATACCAGAAAAGGCATGGGATCTGTTATCCGGAAACCCGTTATCCAGAAAGCTCCGAATTACGGAAAGGCCGTCTTCCATGGACTCCATTTTATCCAAATGACTCAAATTTTTTAAAAATGATTTTCTTTTTCTATGGAATTGTCAGTTGTAACTGACAGCTTAAACCTCTGAGACAGCTTTTTGTAGCCTTCCCCCAAACCATGATACTGAACAATCTTTGTTTTCAGATCTTTTGAGAGTTGCTTTGAGGATCCCATGCTGTCACTCTTCAAAGAAGCGTCAAACAGAAGCAGAACTTGCAATTGGCCACCTTAAATACCTTTTCTCATGATTGGAGACACCTGCCTATGAAGTTCAAGGCTTAACAAGCTAATCCAACCAATTTGGTTTTTGCCAGTAATCGGTATTGAGCAGTTACATGCATTCAAATTAGCAAAATTACCCACATTTTTGCACAGCCAGTTTTTCACATTTGATTAAATTTCATAAAACGGAATTTTTGTTCAGAAAACACCCCAGTATGAAATGAAAGGCATACCACTGTTATCTTTTTTGTTGAAAGTGGAGTAAATTATTATGCAGGCTGAAAGGGGTTCCCAAACTTTTTCATATGACTGTATATATATATCCTTGCTGTCTAGAATATAATTCCTCACTAATGTAGCAAAAGTACAAAAAGAGAGGAACAGTGCTGAAGCAGCCTCCCAAGCAATTGTCTCACATTGAGAATGGAAGAATAATAGGGGGAGAGGGGATTGTGGGAGGAGTCACTTAGTCTGTAGTTAACTCTGGTCTGTAAAATCACCCACAAGGTGGGTTATTTGTTATAGTGCCAGCGGGCCAACAGTGTTAGGGCATCCCCTTTAATATGCTTTCTATATCAGCACCTTAAAGAGGAACTATTGCGAAAATGAAAATTTGATTTGATTAGCTTACACAAACTGAAATAAAAAAACTTTCTAAATACAATCAATTAAAAACTATTTTACGTTTTCTGAAATAACCAAGTTTATGTTTACTATGTTCCCTCTCTCAGCATTTGTTTCTCTTCATTCTGTCTACATGCAGCAGTTGGGTGTCAGTCATTGAAAGTCCAATATATCTTATGGGGGGGGGCTTCCTTTCCTAGCAGATGAACTAGAGCTCACTCAAATAACTGATTCCAGTATAAATTCTGCATGTAGAGAGACAGGATTTCTGGTGAGCTCTAATACATCTTCTAGGCAAAATGAGCCCCCATGTAAGATATATTGGATCTAATTGTTTATCTGACACAAAGAGCGAATGAAGAGAAACATGCTGAAAGAGGGATAGTGAAGATAAACTTGATTATTTTAGAATGGTACAGAATTTTTAATTGTTTGTATTTAGAAAGTTTCTTGTTTCAGTGTGATGAAGCTAATACATTATTAAATTTCCGCGATACTTCCCTTTTATATCGGCATTAGTAAAAGTCCCCCACCATTTTATTCTCACTACCATAAATGGTCCTTCTTCACTCCACTTATACTGCTATTTGTAGTAATCTTTCCTTAATTGACCTATTTAATTCATTTGCAACATTACAGTAATACTGTGTTTGGCTTTTTATACTTGTTCGTTACTACTCTTTGTTTCTTATGTTGGTCCCACTATGTGTAGTAGTTTGTGTCATTTAAAAAATATAACCCTGATATTGCTGGACTACACCTTCCAGCTTGTTATGACCGGAAAGTGCTAGCTCTGTGTTATGTAACTTTTATATTAGTGCCAAGTTGTTTTGAGACTTCATTTGACTATTAAAATTTAACAGCTTGTGCAAGCCCATTTATTAATATCAAACCTTTCATTTGGGGAAGGCATTACTATTAATAATTCAACCAAACATAGAAAATAATTTACAAAATGTCTAAAAAAAAAATATATATATATATATATATATATATATATATATATATATATACAGTATATATTCACCTTACTCTTTTTTGAAATATGTGAGACATCATTAATTATTGACTTTTTTTATTTCAAAGCTTTCAACTGGCTTATGGCCTGTAGCCTTGTGTATTTCATTGTTAAGGGAATGCATTTGTGCCGTATGAACTTAAAATCAGAGCACTTTACTTTGTTTACTTGAAATCTTTAATGATATTAATATTACCCAGTGGAACTCTAGGTGACTGGATGTCTCTGTGTGATTGCAATGGAAATGATCAATTAAAATCTCAGCTCTGTGTGGTAACATTAGAAAGTTATTAACTTCTGACGTTTCCATGAAATGGATTGGTGCTCATCCAGATCTCAGTCTGTGAGCAGGTGTTGATTTATGGATCATCAGGACAAATTGTTTTGTGCATTAGCATCTCAAGACATTCATTGGAGACATATACTGTATATCAATGGTGTCCAATCTTAATGGTAAGAAAATAAATAATGCTGTATAAAATTCTTCAAAAACATCAATCATCTTATTTTTTTGTTTTGTTTTCTGAAGAATTTTGAGATAAATTTTCTTGGCCGTCCTTATGCAAAGCAATTTTAAATGTTGCATTTGTTGTTATTTGTAAAACATCTCCAGTGAATAAAATGTTGCCCTCTCTATTCAATGTTCACTTCAACTGGGCCACATACAGAAAAAGTTGGAAACTGTTCTGTAATGAGCAAACCATGTTTCAGCTGATCCATTAAACTGCCCTCTAGACTGGTTTGCATGGCCTATTTGTTTGCTTGGTTGTACATATTTATGAACCCCTGAAAAACAGAAATGAGAATGTGAATCCAAATTGTGCATAATGCATATTAAATTGCAGAAAGAGAACTAAAGAGGTGAATATATGTATTTTTATGTTAAAGATGCAAGCAAACATCACCATAAAAAAACATACACAACTACTGTATGTTGCATGAGATGGCATCTTCTGTATGAAGAGGAAATAGAAGAGACTTAGTAAAAAAACGTATTTTGTTTCCTTTCGTCTGGTATGTTTGTACTGACTTATAGTATGTTATTAATATATATGTTTTAAACAATTCTCCATTTTAAAAAAAAAAAAATATTTTATCAAAATGTTTTAATTCTCTTTTCAAAAATATGTGAGTTTTCAATTGTTTAACATTTTAGCTTTTCTCTGTGGGTATTACTGATTGTTGAACTGGATGTATTTGAATGGGCACCTATCATGTGACAATGGAAGATATACCCCCCTCCAAGGCATTTTTGTATTGAATACCCCTTACTCTATGTTCACATTTTATGCAGAACCTCTATGCACTCTCCACATGCACAAAATATATTGGGCTATTCAAATATTATTGATTTGGGCCTTCTTAATTAATTTTGTTCCACGTTCTTTACTTTATTCCATTTTCATTGTATAATTGGATCTCACCATAAAAGGCAGCAGAAAAAATGTTAATTTTGTCAGTAAAAATGAATTCCTTTTCACACCTGCTTTCTGAGATGTAGATAAGTTGCCTGGTGTGTGTTTATATAGTAATGATCTATGAGGGTGGATCCTTGGGGAGTAAACAAGAAAGGCAGTTGGCTGATAAAAGCTCTTGACTTGGCCCTTCAAGGCTGATTTGGCAGCTTATTTGCTGTATACCTCAACAGCTCTTGCCCCATAGATATCTGTCTGAAACACATTCAGATATTAATTGTGTATGTTTTAAAATCCTGTCAGGTATGGACTGCATTGGCATATTGATTTGTTCTTTCCTGATGGGTCTCCGTGCACTCTTTTTCCTTGGGGTCAAACGATTAGATCATTTCAAATTGGCCCACCAAATTGGTGGACGACTGGAGTATGATGTATCCCCCGCTTAGCTTGCATATCTGAGTACTTCTCAGGTTGTCATCATCAGCTGCTCAGTCACATTCATGGTTCCAGAGAATATTTTTGATTTTTACAAAATGTGCTTGGATTTATCCACTTCTTCGACCAAATCTTGAATATCTTTTATCCCTAACTCTAATTCATTTTTTACACCTATATATCTATTCTGACAGATGAACAGCGCCTACTGGCCTTTTTTATTTTTTGCACACTGGCTTACCGGGTGCACCCATAGGTAGTGATGGGCAAATTTATTCTCCAGGCATGGATTCGGTGGGAAAATTCGCTGCGACAAAAAAAATTGTTGCTCGTCAAGATTATCGTAAGTCAAAATTATTCAGACGCCCATGAATTCGGACAAAAGAGTTGCACGTGTAAAAATTGTTGTGCGCATAAAAATTGACGTGCGTCAAAATTATTGGGATGTCCATTGAATTTAATGCATTTGCACAAAAGAGTCGTGCGTATAAAAATTGTCGCTCGTGTCAAAATTGTTGCGAGTCAGAATCATTTTGACGGCCATTGACTTCAATGCGTTTTGCAAATTTTTTGCCTTTTCGCAAATTTTTCAAGAATTTTGCGAATTTCTTGGTGAATCGAAATAGATTCGCCCATCCCTACCCACAGGTGCTACCTGTATTTTTTTTTAATACAGCACTGTCTGCATTTGTCAGTTCTATATTCATGAATGGCAGGCTTCCATCCCTTTAATTGCATGTCATTCATCCTCCAAATTAGGGAGCACTGACTGATGCATGGTGTCCTGTGCTTACTTTATTTTCAGGGTTGCCTTATGCCTGCTAGATTTGCACTTTGTACCTTGCACCAGATTTTTAATGCAGTGCAGCGAAAGGAAATGGCCCAGACACAAGTGGTGGGTAATGAGCACCAAGGGGCACAATAGAGCTCTAACACTATCACAGAGCTTTCTGTTTTCACATAATTGCAGAATTGCAATTGTGTATATAATTCTTGCTCTTCTATATTCTGTAAAAGCAGTACATTGATTTATACATGTCAGAGTAACCTTGGGGTCACTGGACCTAAACATTTGCCAATTAGTAGAAAAGTGAAAGAATCAGTACTAGGTTCCTTAGTGCCCTTTACCTCCTCATCAGGGACAAAGCAGAAGCAGGCAGAAACTTTTATTTTAATTTTAACCAAAAATAGCATGGGAAAGCAGAACCCAGAACAGAGGCAATAGACAGAAAAGGAACCTATCATTCAAAAGAAAAAGTTTAAGAGCTGATCTTTGCCATCTCTGTTTTTTTAGAGACACTTGTATTGGGCCTGGCAGGGATAGAATCACACTCTTCCGAATCAAAAACCGCAACTGTTATGATTTAAAATGTATTTCTCTAAACTCCCAATTTAAAGCATAAATAATTGCATTACACACCTATGATCTAGCAGCGTTAATGGATTTTAACTTGAAATTACTTTTTAATGACACAATAAATATAGAATTCAAGTAGAGTGATCCGAGGACTCTTTAAGTTTTACAATATTTTTGATGAAGATAAATATGTAATTTTTTCTGACAGTATTTGTCACAGGTTTTATGAAAAATCACTAATTTGTACTTGAACCTTTAATTTATTTTATATAATGTCACTTACAGTATTGAATAAAAAGTTTGGTTACAAGCTGATTGCAGGTTATGTCTGTTTACTGAGTGAAGTGAAAATTGAGGGGTGGAAAGTGAAGAATATTAATGGGTTGTATTCCTTGTAACAGCTAATCGGTTTCATTGAATTTTTTTCTTTAATGGAACATTTATTATTTTAGATCAAGGTTTTGAATACATCCATAAAACGAGAGGGCTGCTTTACATAACGGTAGTGTGAATCCAGATTACTAAATAATAGAACCCACAAAAGAACTAGAGCACTTTTTATGCAATTTTAGGTTAAATTGTTGTTATATATAAATAGTAATATCATTAGATGTCAATAGCAACTACGTTATGCTCATTAGTAAAGAATAGGTGCTTTTTATTGAGGTGTGAGTGCCAATTTTATATAACCAGAGCTATGTAAAGCAGGGAAAGCATTCCGAGCAAATGCTGCATTATGTGTTTACATACAAAATTCTCTGTGGCCTACACAATTTTCCCAATTGAGCTTAGCTAGAACTCTGGTCAAAGCATAGACTTCCTGGATTTTCTAATATTTACTGCCAATCCCAAAAGGCAAAGCTATAACATGTGAAAAAGCACCTGTACAAGACACTAGATGCCTCATTTGCAGCTTTCTATGTCTATAACGCTGTAATAATATTGGGAGGGGCAGGTGTTATGTCCCTTAGCTTATGCATAAAATAATTACAGGGTTGCTTTTCGCTCACAGTGATGTACATTGCAATTTGTGCCAGATTCTGAACAAGGCGCAAACAGCAGCCCTCACTGAAATAACACAAAAAAAGGGGTGCAATTTTGTGTTCCTTGGGATTCCATCAATTGCAACCATGGTGTTCATTAGGGATGTAGCGAACTGTTCGCCGGCGAACTTGTTCGCGCGAACTTCGACCGTTCGCGTCTGCCGAATGTTCGCGAACGTCGCGCGACGTTCGCCAATTTGGGTTCGCGTTCGATTCGTTCGACCATTCGAATTCCTTCGACCGCTAAAAATTCATTTGAACGATTGTAAGCATTCGATCTAATGAAAAGCATTCGATCGAACGAAAATCCTTCGATCGAATGATTAAAATCCTTCGATCGTTCGAATTGAACGATTTTAGCGGGTGTTCGAAGTTCGCGAACTGTTCGCGAACGTTCGCATTTTTTGCCGGTGTTCGCGAACGGCGTTCGCGAACACCAAATCGGCAGTTCGCTACATCCCTAGTGTTCATAAATGAGTGATATGTAAGAAAAGAGGCAAACAGAATAAATATTTTTAGAAACAGGAATTAACCCCCCCATATAATAATGTTTATTACATTGGGAATTTTTATCATACACTGGGCAAAAGACCTGCTTGAAGGAACATACACTGTACACAACCACAAACAACAAAATGCAATATGTTTTTTCCATTGGCCATTGAGTCACTATTTGCTCAAAATACATATGCGGGATTTGTTATCCGGAAACCTGTTATCCAGAAAGCTTCGAATTACAGGAAGGCCATCTCCCATGGACTCCATTTAAATCAAATAAATCAGATGTATAAAAAATAATTTCCTTTTTCTCTGTAATAGTAACACTCAGATCTAATGAATCCTTATTAGAGACAAAACAATCCTGTTGGGTTTAATTCATTTTTAAAAGATTTTTAGTAGACTTATGCGGGGGAATGTAATAAAAATCGCTAACGGAAAAACTATTCGCAATGCGAAAAGTTATGCCTTTGCGCAAACAAATTTTGCTTTGTGCGAATTTAATATAGCTTTTGCGAGCCCGGAAACTGTTTAGCGACCACTTCCGACAGTGAAAGACCGTTTGCGAATTTTATAGTTTGCGCCAATGCGCAGTCAATGTAATAAAACTTCTTACTGAAAAAGTCGTTATGTTTGCTCCAAAAGATTACGACACCTTCAAGCACTTCTTATGAGTGCGCAATTAAAATTCGCAATGCGCAATTAAAATTCGCAATGCAATAACAGTTTAAGGAACAATATTACATTGCGAGATGTGGATTTTTAGTCTTATTGGTGTGAATTGTTTTGCACTTTGCGACTTTTATTACATTCCCCTGATGGTATGGTATCGAAACAGCAGAAAACCCAGGGTCCTAAGCATTCTGGATAACAGGTTCCATACCTGTATTTACTGTGTGGGACGGGAAAATTATTGCTTCAAGTTATTCGTTGTGCTCATATTTTTCCATTTCTAACAATTATTATATTTCCTAACATGTTCTTGTACTTGCTATATTTATCCCACATGGAGCATTTCCAGCAGGTACATTTTACTAGGCAGTTAAGATACACATTTTAACAGTACATATTGAACTATAAACACCAATGATAATACGCAACTTCCAAGATCACAGTTAAAGTGAAATAAATATGTCAAATTAAAGCTACACATTATTATACACAATTTAAGCTACCATATAGTATTTATACCATTACACACTTACATGCTCGTTGCCTGTGATGCTGAGAGAACAATTTCAGCTGAATGCGGGTGCTTGTTCTGTACATGTTTAATAGAATAGCTGCTGTCTTGACCACTCAACCCCCTGTCATTGCACAAGCATTGCTAAGGCTTTGCAAATAATTTTACAACTACCATATGAGCTTGACTTGACAGATCTTGAAATGTCAATCTTTGTAGCAGTGTCCAAGAACACATTCACATTTAGGATTGCAGCTGGTCTCTCTAGAGGTTATTATGATGAGAGCTGGAATTCAACATTTTAGAAGGATCCAGAAGGGTGTTTTTTTTTTTGTTTTTTTTTTTACAAATAATAGCTGGACTTTTATGACCAGAGCTAGGGGGTTATTTATCAAAGTCTGAATTTATCTCAATATTTTCTGCTACAATCAAACCGTTCGGGGGTTTTACGCTTATTTGTTATTACATTTTACCTAAAATTTGCTTTGTGGGAAAAAAAAATCAGATTTCTCATCCGATTTTCAAAATTGTTACGGTTTTTGCCCGAAAACTTCAGGGTATTGAAGGCAACCTAGCGCACATCAAAAAATGGACTTCTCCTGTTGACTTATATGCAACCTTGACAGGTCTGAGATGCTGGACTTTCTGATTCTAACTTTTCCATCTTTGGGGTTTAATAAATTCCAAAAAATTCATGATTTTTTAATTGTCCAATTTTATATAAAAAAAAAATCACAAATTTTTCATGATTTTTGCATTCAGAGATAAATAACAC
This sequence comes from Xenopus petersii, assembly GCA_038501925.1. Lineage (NCBI taxonomy): Eukaryota > Metazoa > Chordata > Amphibia > Anura > Pipidae > Xenopus > Xenopus petersii. The sequence goes on from CM076678.1 coordinate 65,252,279, forward strand.
CCAGAGATAAATAACACCCTAATGTCACACAATTATGCATTTTAATCAAAAAGTCACTTATCATGAGACAAAGAGAACTCATGGATAAATATGCCATATCTATATAGCAATGCACTTGATTGGAAAGATTAAAACTGCTTTATCTTCAGATAGTTACACGAGTCAGTGTATTAGCTGTACGATAATCTGAAATAGAGTAAATTCACAGATTTCTTGAAAATGATGTCATAAAAAGTTGCTTTTGTAGTTTTTTTGTCAAATATACAGAACCATGCTCCTGTTACACCAGTTTGAATAAAAAGTTTGCAGTCTTTTCTGAGCATTAGTCTCATTTTAAGCCCATGTTTCTGCAAATATTAAATAATGGGGTGAGGCAAGAACTTTGATAGCAGGAGCGTCATGGAACATTATGGGCAGACCTCTGCCTGATTTAAAGTTGTGCCTTTGCCTGTCCCAAATGTCAACACATTTATGTGGACCATCACCACTGAGATTTGAGAGTTTAAAAACAACATGATTTGCTGTACTTTATTTTTTGGCTTTATTTTTATGCCAACTGGTTGTCTCTTAAGTAATGTAAAGGGCAGTGACCTCCTTATGCAGTTCTTGAAGTGTGGTCTAAAATATTGAGGGGCCTATTTATCATGCTGTGTAGAAAAATAGTACACCATGCATCACCAGGCATCACGGGTTAAGAAAGGTGTATTTAAGCTGTGTATTGATTAACATCTGTGTAAAAAAAAAAATTATTTAAATGGAAGCAACCTTTGTAAATGCTATGGGAAAATATGGCATTCATCCATTTTTCCGTGTTTTTTCTCAGCTGTAACTTACTTGCTGCTTGGATTTTCCCATTGACTCGAATGGATTACGCAATGTTAAATAACCGCTTCAAATCCAGCCTGTGGGCAGAACAATAATAAGACACATATAAGACAGTCCGTTCTACGCGGAACATTATTATTATTATTATTATTATAATGAACAAGTCATTTGCTCATCTGTTGGTGATGTACTCTAATGCTTAAGAGCAACAATTAACTGAAGTTTGTGGTAGGGTAATGGGAAAAATTAAGGATTTTAGTATTTTTATGTCAAGCATGAGGCATCTTCAAACCAAATACTTATTTAGATGTAATTAATGATATTTAATTATGCTAAGGGGGATCATTTAATATGGTGGGGCAGTGTAATATCTTGCTAAATGTATCAGCTACTGAATGTTTACAATGTTTTTGCATCTTAGCTGCTTAGCTTGGATTATCTTCCAAAGAGAAGTAAATTTGTGTGAGAAACCCTGTAGCTAACATTAGACTAGGGTCACTGTGAGTTGCTGTTAAACACTCCCATAATACCCTTCTAAATGATAAGTGTAGTGTAGGGTAAGATTGTGCGCCAGCAGCCAGTGTGAAAATGATCAAAAGCCAAGAAAAACCCTGTGGTTCAGTTGATAAAATTGGAGCCTGGAATTTTTTTCTATAAACTAGGCCATACTTTTACATTTAGATTTTATTGTATGGGAGCTGATGGGTGTTTAGATACACGTGTATTTGCATAGTATCAGAAATACACATTTGGTAAAAGAAAAAGGTAAACAATTTATAGCACCATGCTGTGGTCCCATAGGTGCTGCTAAAATACTCTAAGAAATCCTTGGGGCTGCTTAAAGCGAACCTGTCACCCAGACACAAAAATCTGTATAATAAAAGTCCTTTTCAAATTAAACAAAAAACCCAAATTCTTTGTTTTATTAAAGCATTCATAGCTGTTGTAAACTTATTTAAAAATCTCAGCTGTTAATCAAATATTGCCTGCCCCTCCTCTATGCCTTAGTCATAGAGGCGGGGCAGGCAATTACTTTCACTTTCCATTGAGCACTTACTAGATGTCACTGCTCTCCCCACATTCCTCCACTCTCTTTACTATTTACTTGTGTAGCCAGGGCATGGGGATGGACATCAGGTCCCCCATTCTGGTGCACAAACAAGATTCTGAGATGATGCAAGGCTTGTCTTAATAACAGTGTCCACAAAATGGCTCCTGCCTGCTTGCTATAATTATGAATTCCCAGACCGAAGGAAACAAGATTCAAATAACTTGTATAGTGTCATTAAAATTTATTTTGCTTGACTAAAGATTTGGAATACATTTTTCAGGTGACAGGTCCCCTTTAAATTTGAAGTGCAACAACAGCTGAAGTATGATAGGTTTCAAGACCTTGATCTATACTGAGCATCAGTTGCTGAGTACATTCTTAAGATTAGATGGAGCCTACTGTTCTGGCAGAAAACATTTGATTGACAGAACACCTGATTGTTTATCAATGCTTTTATATATAAAAGTTTTTAATGTATTGCTGCTACTTTAAACTTGTTTTTTTTATATTGGAATAACAGATAATTCTAAAGAAATAACTCAGAGATTAACCCAGGAATGGTATACTGTCTAAAATGTATGAAATGTATTGATTGCACCTCTGATTAATGATATGCCTCTGGCACATAAGAAAAGTTCAAACACGGCCATATTCCACTTTGTCAGATAAAGGAACGAGGGTAAAGTAAGAAATCTTTATAAGAAAGAAAAGAAAACTTTTTGTAATCTGTAAAATTTGGCTTTTTTTATTTTTAGAGCTTTTGGGATCATTTTGCTCAAAGAGCCAAAACATAAAGTCTAATATTTATAAAAGTATTTGTGTTTTCCCGTTCTTTTCACTTTTAAGGAGGAGGAATTTTACCTTCCATGGTGATTACATGTGCAAGCCTCTCGCCACTCTTTTCAGTGTATGTTACTTGATTATCAGTACAATATCTCCGAGCAGTGAAAGGTTGTCCGTCACACTTTGAATCACCTCTTTCCATGGTTACATTTTCTAATCAGTTCACATGATTGAGCTCACATGAAGTGAGTGCTTAACTTAATTCCGTTTCATTGAAATAGTGCGAGTCTTGGAAGGACTCTCGTCAAAATTTTGGAGGGCCTTGTCAGTTTGAAAAGAACATGACCTTTAAATTGTATCAGTATGTTTGCTGGTGCATAAGGCAAAGGGAAAAAAAAAAGGTTCTTAGTTATGGAGAGCCACACAGAAATAAAAAGGTATTTTTCATAATGCCAACACCAGTTCCTAAATTATGCTCTTAATAAATGATGGCTAGTGGGGTTTAAGGAAGAGTGCAAACCATATTATCAGAAAAAAACAATGAAAGTTCTGTAAGTGGCAAAACATTGTTAAGATATTTTACTAGAAAAAAAATAGCACGGTAAATGTATTATGCTGATGACAATGTGTAGGATCCAGGCATTGTCTGAACAGCACATGTCACAAAGTCATATTGCCATCATTAGCAATAACAATTTAATTGGTGTCTTTGGGCATTGTTACCCAGCAGCAGCCACAAACATTTGTCTCTCTCTTCTCTGGTGGTGAGTTTCTATAGGGATTTGCAGTAATGTCTTTTTAAGTCCAGAGTTCTTTCTACTGCATCTCTTAAGACTAATTAAAGTTTGTAGTACAGAAGTAGGCCTCATAGACTATTTCAATGTGTTAATACAATAATCGCAAATAAACAATTATTTCTTTGGACAATGCATAAGAGGAGGCTTCAACCTGGAGAACAGTATGTGCAACCAATAATATGGAGGGGGAGAAGGTAATGATGCCTCATAAGCTATAATTTAGTTATGTAACTGGACAATCTCCATGGAAACTCACTGACCAGCAAAGAAAAACAACTGTTTTCAGGTGATTTTAATTGCCAGCGTTTTATGACAGATCATGTTGCTTACACTAATAACTTATACACAGATAATAGGGGATTATCTTTCGGCTTCTGTGTTTTTTTCTGTTAGTACAAGGAAGTTCTAGTTTATGTATGTTATAGATAGATAGATAGATAGATAGATAGATAGATAGATAGATAAAATTAGCTTTCGCTTTGGTACACTGGGGGGATGTAATAAAAGTCTCAAAGAGCAAAACAATTTGCACAAATAAGAATAAAAATTTGCATTTCGCAATGTAATATTCTTCCTTATTGCATTGAAATTTTTAATTGTGCATTGCCCACTTTTAAGACGTGCTTGAAGGTGTCGTAATCTTTTGGAGCAAACATAACAACTTTTTCAGTAAGAAGTTTTATTACATTCACTGCGCACTGGCGCAAACTATAAACTTCGCAAACCTTCATCCCCCTGTTGGAAGTGGTCGCTATACAGTTTCCAGGTTCGCAAAAGCTTTTTTAAATTTGCGCAAAGGAAAATTTGTTCACACAAAGGCATAACTTTTCGCATTGTGAATATTTTTTCCGTTACCGACTTTTATTACATCCCTCCATTATGACTCAAAAATAGAGAACCTATCCCTGTACCCTGATGCTACAGTTCTTACCATTATCAAGTTAAAGTGGATTATGAGCAGAGACTCCCTATAATATACAACATAGTTCATGCCACAATTATAGAGGGCCTTGTCTTCCCTGCATGCGGACAGCACCCTGAACCAACACTGATGTATCTCCTAAGCAGAGCTACATATATAAAGTTGACTGTTCGAGGCCAGATTTAGTTGGCTGGTTTGGTCATTTCAACAACGTTAGTGGGTCAGGTTCAACAGATCATGTTGGATCGCATGTTTTCTGCCAATGTACCATGTAGGTGGAAAAGGGAAAAGGGAGATGAACTGCAGCTTCTCTACACTTACTCTTACTACCCAAGTGCTTGAGCCATTGTCCAGAATAAGTGAAACAACAGCATTTGATCATCCCTGTGCCATCACACTCACTTATGATATATGGCCAGTAGCATAACTAGATGTTAGTGGGCCCCACAGCAAATTAATTTTAGGAACCCCAACATAACCAGTGGTTGTCCTTTTATTACCAGTTTATGTTGCAATTGCTCATTATTTATGGCCTCATTATTCATGGGGCCCCTATATCTCCTGGGCCCCCTGCAGCCGCAGGGTCTGCTTCCTCTGTAGTTTTTATGATTTATATGATATTATTGATATTTAAAATGGTACTATGCTTCTAGGAAGGAATTTGCTTGATACAATTTCTTCAGGGTCAGCAAACCAATCAAAGCATGAGGCCCCTTCAATAAAAATTGTGATGGTACTGTGCACACTGTTCTTTTCTCTGGTGATCAACACTTAAGGGAGTAGGCATATTTCTTATAGCTATCATCTAAAGTCGTACTATATTATTTCTTTCTTATTTTTGATAACAGCATTGTCACCATATTACATGGAATTTAAATGACTGAAATAGCAATGATAGGGATTCTCATTGGCAGTTATCTTTAATTAAGTTTGTTATGTCTGCTTTGGAGAGCTTCGTGGTACATTCAGTGGAACAGTTTAACCTCAGGTTATATTTAATTTTAAAAATAATCAACTGGTTTTATTTATTTGGCATAGATTCTGAAGTTATTTATGTATTTAACCACTACACAAAACTGTTAACCAAAGTCTGTTGAAGCGTGTCTGGGGTTGGCAACCCTCATGCTAGCAACCAATTTGCATACATTTCTTGCATCTTCAGAAACTTCTCCAGGTCTCCCAGGCTTTGGCTTTAATTTGCAAATGAAGATTGCCTACCTGTAACATGTAAATGAATATTGCTTCTCCGTAGATCTTCATATGTTTATGAACATTTTATTTAGAGGGTGAGCTTTATTTGCAAATTCTAGTTGTATTTGGATGGATAACATGGGGCCCAGATTAAATGTTACACTTGAGGGCAGATTTATTTATGTTCAAGTAGTTTTTTCCACAAAAATTTGAGTTTTCAAGTTGTATTTTTAATTAAAAAACTTTGCGTTAATCGAGTTATCGAGTTAAAAAAAAATATTTATTATACCCCAACCCTGGAAATAGAATGAATCTGAAAATTCACCACCTCAAACCTGTTGAGTTCATGTAGAAGTCAATGGCAGAGGTCCCTTGAACCATTTTAAGAGGTTAACAGCCTGCTTGTTCATGTTTTTTTTGGAGGGTTTTGCCCGAAAACTCAAATAATTTGAGCAAGTTTTTTTAGCCAGGACTCAGGACTTGAATAATTATGATTATAATAATAATGAGACCTGTTTAAAAATAAAAGGGGAGGGTGTGTGTGTATGGATGCTGGGTTTTCATTTGGAGGGGTTGAACTTGATGGACTTTTTTTTTCAACCCAATTTAACTATGTAACTATGTAACTATGTTTATAGATGGTTAAAGTACAAGGAGCTTTTGGCAGCCCAAGGTAAGGTGGCTTACTTTTGCATGTTGATTAATCTCAACAATTAAAATTATACGTATAGGGTCCATTATTTGGAAACCTGTTATGCAGAAAGCTTAGATTTACCGGGAGACTATTTCCCATAGACTCAATTTCAATCGAATAATTAAAATTCTTAAAATGTATTTCCTTCTTCTCTCTAATAATACAATACCTTTTACTTGATGCCAACTAAGATATAATGAATCCTTGTTGGTGTGAAGACAATCCCATTGGGTTCATTTAATGTTTAAATAATTTTTTTGATAAAATCAAATTACAGAAATACCCTTATCCAAAAAACCCCAGGTCCTGAGCATTCTGTATAACAAGTCCCATATTGTAAGGCGTCCTCGGCGCATCCAAGATGGCGGCGCCCAGAAGAAGCCATGCGGCCGTCAGACGCCAGCGTGACGCTGGTGTTTTCGTGCAGCGTATTTACTTTGGCGCATACTTTAGACGCTGGCGTCCAAAAACGTGCAGACGCTGGCGCACATCCTGTGACGTCATCTAGCACGTTTTGGCACGAAAATCCACCTATTTAAAGTCGCCAGAAGGTTCTCTCAATGCCCGAGTATAGGTTCTTCTATCCTGAGTTCCTGGGTGCTTACTATTATTGATTCCTTGATCTTTGACCTTGCCTGAAACCTCGACTTTGATATCTTGCTGCCTGGACCGACCTCTGCCTGGAATATCGACCACGTTATCTTGCTGCCTGGACCGACTTTTGCCTGAACTGACGATTCTTCTGCCTAAACCCTTTTGTACCACGAACTGTGTTTGCCTAGTTGCTTCCTCCTTGGTCCGCACTCCAAACTGCGCCTTCGGGCTCTGACACATATCTGTTTTAGTTACTTTTGGTGCCAGACACTTTTCAGTAGCAAGCAGCTTCCAAGACTTTGGGTCAGCAAAGAAGGGGAGCAATCCACAGAGTTTTATAGATGCAAAAATACATTTTCAGATTTTTCATATATATATATATATGTATATTTTCCTTTTAACAGCCATGTAATGCAAGGTGTTTTTTTACAGTAAATAATCCAGCTTTGCTTGTTCATGCAGACAGAAGGCCAGGATGCTCCCTCCTAACGGAAGGGGAGAGAGTTTGTGCAATTGTGAAACATCTATAGGTTTTTAAACACACTGTCTAATCAGCCTCTGACAGATCTATTGTAAATCAAAGGTCTGGTAAGTGGGGATGCCAGAAATGTTTGATCTCATTCCAAGCCTTGAAACAACTTGCTTATTTTTTCTGCAGTTTGGCTCCTCACTAAAATAAAACATTGAGAGATGAATGTTCTGACAGGTCATTGTGTGTCAAACTGTCACTCTGTAATGGTTACATATTTCAGCTGGATTGAGGTAGTGTTTGTTGGGGGAGGTCTGAGGAGAAGAAAAAAAAATATAAAGAGAGAAGGAGACAAAGCAAAAAAAAAAAAACAGGGCTTTTCGCTTTCTGCTTATGGCTGATCTTCATTTAAACCAAACACTTGTCATGTTCAGGGGAAGTTTTATAAATTTTTAATGATATTGGGTACAACTGGTGCTTTGGATTTTGCTGTACTTTAATTTTTTCTTCGTTAGCAAAGGTTTGCTAATGCATTGAAGTGCTAAGAGCGTGTCCTAGGGATGCCATGATAATTGTGTTGTTAATAATGCTGTGGCACTAGTAATGTTCTCCTGGTAATCAAGCCATGAGATTTTTTTTAATATATTCAGTTATTACACTGCATCTTGTACAAATCATGTCAATTACAATTGCCAGGCTATGACAGTTAAAATAATTGTATACGTTTTCTAGAATTTTCCATTGGCTTGGCTAATCAAGCTAAAAAAAATCATCACATTATTTGCATTAATTTTGTTTCTGGTCTATTTCCATTTCTAAATTGTGTGTCCATACAGCAGGCTAGAAATGTAGTTTAACCCCTAACTTTCGGATGAAAGGAGGTGAAACGCAAGATCTGCATGCATTGTAATTAACATAATTGCTTAAGATTCACAATCACTTGATTTTAACATGAGTTTACAGATGAAAAAGTGTTGCTTTCCAAAAGTGTCTCAAATAGCATCTTGCAAATTCAGATATTTCATCTATCACAAGATATTGTTGGCACAAGCAGGGTTAAAATTGTGTAAATGTAAGTCCTTAACTGTTTTTTGTTTTTTTGTTAGAAAGGAACACCATAGCAAGAAATTATTATTGTTGAAATACATCAAATAGACACACAAATAAGCAGGTAAAATCCTATCAGAGATTTTAATTATACAGAATATAGAAGAACCTAATGTGATATTTTTGTCTTATGCATTTGTGAATATTGAGGATTCTTTCGGGGAGATCAGATATTAAAGGTCTGACCAGAACGTTTTAGCGCTAAATGCTGGGTGAAAGTATCTTAAAGTGCCCCTTTGCCCAAATGCCACCATCTATTTCAGAGAATTCCGATTTATATTTGGGATCTCATAGTAGCGTAGGAGGAGGTGTGTAACCGAATCATTAGGCGAAGATTAACATTTGACACTAAATATTGAATAATGTTCTTAAATAAACGGTGCTTCTTTTATTAAACAGCTATTTTAAAATGTATATGCATTTAATATGAACATGATAATGCAAAATTTTTACAATATCACTGTCTTGACTCTTTGTTGGACCAATATCTACCACTAACTCTAGCACTGGTGATTGCTACTCCGTTTTTAGGAAGACAGGGCTTCTTAGCTACCTTGTAATAAATATCTAGTGCTGTGAAAGCATCTTAACTTAGGATCCAGCAATACACAGACCAATGATCCTTCAGTCTTACATCCTCAGGTTTTGGTGTCATGTTTCACATTTTCCTAAGAGGCGGTGCAAGAGAAAGAACAAGGCCTGGCTCTTGACTTATTTATGTTTTTTAGGTGTGTCCACTATCATTTACCACACCACATCTTTTGACAGGTAAGTACCTATGTCCTCTACACCTCTAAACACATAATATATAGGAGTCCTACAAAGTGTAGAGATGTCATTTTAGTGCACCCTTACACAACGGGGCAGATTTATCAAGGGTCGAATTTCGAAGTTAAAAAACTTTGAAATTCGACCATCAAATAGGCAAAATTTGATTGGCAGTTTTCAGTCCAAGTAAAATGGTTTGACCAATCGGTGAAATAGTTCGAATCGAGCGATTCCAACGATTTAATCAATCCAACGATTTTCAAAAAAAAATCCTTCGACTTTTTAAAAATTAGCCAAATTTTGCCTATAGGTCCTAGGAGGTCCCCATAGGCTAACATAGCAATTTGGCAGGTTTAAGGTGGCGAAGTGTCGAAGCCAAAGTTTTTTTAAAGAGACAGTACTTCGATTTTCAAATGGTCGAATATTCAAAGTATTTTCTATTCGAATCGAAGTTGAATTTGGCCTATTCGATGGTACCCAAAAAAAAAAGAAAAGAAAATTCACTTCGACCCTATGTAAATGTACCCCAACATGTTTTAAAAATGAAGATGTTAACAGATGGGTGGAGGACGCCAATGAAATAATATTACAGGAACAGGATCCGTTATACAGAATGCTCAGGATCTGGATTTTTCCAGATAACTGATCTTTCCATAATTGGGATCCTCATACCTTAATTATACTAGAAAATCTCGTAAGTATTAAATAAACCCAATGTGATGGTTTTGATTAATTATATCTTAATTTGGATCAAGTACAATGTACTGTTTTATTATTACAGAGGAAAGAGAATCATTTGAAAAAAAAAATGGATTATTTGGATGAAATGGTTACTATGGGAGACAGCTATTCTAAAAATTTCTGTATAACGGGTTTCCGGATAATGGATCCCATACCTGTATTTGATTACCCCATGGAAGACACAAATAGTACATGAACTGCCAGAATTATCTGGACAGGAAATTTCCATAGAGTTCCTGGGCCTAAACCATTTTACTATTTTGGCAATTACCAGTTTAACTAGAATAAATACACATTTGTAATACTGTGAATGCTTAAACACTTTTTGGTGTATATTATGGATACATAGCTAGTGATGTGAATATGATATGAAAAGTTACAGTAAGGCCATTAGTTTAATGCTGGTGAGTACCACAGGATAAAATATGAAGGGGTACAGCATCTTAGCACTTGTATTCTCCTTAGACCTATGAAGTTGATCCATGCTTTGAACATTTAAATGAATTCTCAAACCTGATAAAGTCTAGTCTAAACCTGATAAAGTCACATCTGAATATTTGAGTTAGGAGTAGTTATAAATGGTATTCAAGTATAGAATCAAGGATGGATTCACTGAAAAATAAAAGGATGAATGACAAAAGAACAAATCTACCTTTAACTTCAATAAAAATGTGTGGGAATATCACAAAAAGTTCTCCCCATACACAGTATAGCAGTTTGCTATAGTTTCAGTATCCAGCATTGGATATTGGCATAAAAAATAGTCCAATGGTAAACTTTTTAGGAGGGTTATAACCCAGTTATGTAAAACAAGCCTCTTCAATTTGTGTATACATTGAGGGGTTAAATAATTGAATAAAGGATTATATAAAAATTATTAGATGAGTTGTTTATTAGGAATTTGTAGCTAAAGAGACAATTTGTCTTTATGTTTAGAATGCTTGATTGGGTTTGAGCTAAACATCGCTTACTTAATTGAGTACTCCTTTTTATTTTGCAAGTAATAGCAAAATTATATTATTTTCTGCATTTTGTTTAACATGAGTTCAATAACTAGGGCTTGTGCTTAACATGCTTTTTGCCTATTGTTGTAACAAAAAACTCTTCGGTTTTTGCTGTTTCTTGAACTAAAGGGGTAAACAGAAAATTTGAAGCTACTCCATGAGGCAGACTAAATAAACTGTGTAGTGACCGTCGCTAGCAAAAATTTGCTTGTGCAGTTTCACGCCCTATTTGCCAGGCGAATTTTTGCGCAGGTGAACGGTTGTTGCACTGCAAATTCACTAAAGTGCGAATTTTACAGTTGCCTTTTTCACCAGATTTTCCTTTGCCAGCATAGACGTGGCGAACTGATAAAATGAAGCTTCATCCTCCTCAATCTGTCAGTGACATCATATCCTGTATCCCCAAAACTCATAAAAGTTGTAAGAAAAAGCTGGTGTTTTTTCATTTTTTAAAGAGGGATTGCCTTCAAAAGTCCTAACTTTAAAAGATTTTTGTGTTAACAATTTTTTGTAACCAATTTGAGGGCATACCACATTTGTTTTAGAGTGGGCTCATGTCTAGGGCATTAGATGATCTCTTTATTAATTATTTCGCTTCCTTGAACATGTGTATTAATAAGGAGCCGCTTCAAGCATTTTAACCTACATCTCTAATAAAGATGCTTATATGACCTATTTGCACCCGCCCTATTCAAATTGACCTAAGTGTAAGAGTACTAACGAAGCTTCGCTAGGCAGAATTGAACACTTGCGACAGATCGCTAATAAATGCTTGCACTGCCGAATTAACACTAGCGAAACTTCACCAGCATTTGGCTGCAGAGACACAACTTTGCCTTTTAGTGAGTTAGCATAGCGGTAGTGAATTTATCAACACTGGGCAAATTTGCCCATGGGCAGAAACCCATGGCAACCAATCAAATTGCTGCATTTATTGTTCTACTTGCAGCTGGCTTCAAAAAGCTAATCACTGATTGGTTGCTATAGGTAACTGCCCATGGGCAAATTTGCCCAGTGTTGATAAATGAGCCCCACTGACTCTAGAGAGTGCTATAACAGTGGCTATCCTGCACACTAGCTTCACCTCGTTCACGGGGTCCCTGTACCCTAACTTCTCTAAAGGGGTTTTCCCTTTAGGGCCTAACACTTCTGGGGCCTTTTTGACTCCAGGCTTAATGGATCATCCACCCAGATCAACTGCAGCAGGCCAAAAAGGAAGGACCTCCCCCTGCAAACACTTTGTTACAGTGATGCAGATTATGGTCATCAACCTAGGGCCAATGAAATGGCTATGCAAAATAAGGTACAAGGCGTACATAAGATTTAACCCAGCAACAGGGAAATAAGGCACTGGTAGGGGCATGAAGCCAAAGGACCATTTTACTTATGGGTCCCTTCATATATATAAATATATGGGCATAAATGCCCAAATCCAGCCTTCACTCAATGTTAAATCACATACCAAAACTGTAGATAACATTCATTTACTGAAGAAATATTAAATGTATCTAAGCATCTGCTAAAAGTCAATTATAGGTGGCCCCTTTATTTCATATAGCTTACTTGTTGGATAGTTAGAGATACTTACCTTCCTTGTCTACTCAAGCCACAAGTTCTGTTCTGCCATCAGTAAAGGCCAGCATATGATTAAGATTGAGCACACCAGCATCTCCCAGCCATCTTTGATTACCCAGCCAGATTACGTGCACCATATAAGTAAAACTGCCACACAGTGCCTTTTCAAGAGCTGTTGTTGGACCATGTAAACCCACTAAGTCCTAAGACCTGGCACAGTATGTCTCATCAAAAAGTGCTTTAAAATACAAGTATAAGTAAGTGAACAGGGACAAAACTGGTGCTGTTTTGAGAATGTTTTGAAAATGGCATAAGGATTGAGGTTGTGTTAGCACTATAGGGAGCATTTACCAAAAGCTGTATTTATAATTCATGACCCGCAAAAGCAGTTGAGGTACAGCTCTAGACTCATAGTTGTGCATAATAATGCCATTCATCAAGTATTTGCTTCTAAAACCTTCCTTTGCATAGAACCACCAGCCTCCTGTGCTGAACTGAGCACACAGTCAAGCGCACCAACAACTTTGCATGTTTTAGCTCATCAGTAGGGATGTAGCGAACGTCGGAAAAAATGTTCGCGAACATATTCGCGAACTTGCGTCAAAAATGCGAACGGTTCGCGAACGTCGCGAACCCCATAGACTTCAATGGGAAGGCGAATTTTAAAAGCTAGAAAAGACATTTCTGGCCAGAAAAATGATTTTAAAGTTGTTTAAAGGGTGCAACGACCTGGACAGTGGCATGCCAGAGGGGGATCAAGGGCAAAAATGTATCTGAAAAATAAATTGTTGACACCGCGCTGCGTTTTGTGCTGTAAAGGGCAGAAATCACACTACAGTACGTCACAGTCAGGTGATGTTTCTGGACACGGAATGTGAAAAAGCTCACACAGCTAGGTGGCACTTGGTTAAAGACTGGGCAAACAATGACTGCAAGGGCAACGTATACAGTAGTGGATACGGATATTATTGCTGCTGTAAAAACATCACTCAGGTGATGTTTACAGACACAGAATTATTATTGTTATTTAGACAGAATGTGAAAAAGCTCACACAGCTAGGTGGCACTTGCATACCTCCCAACTGTCCCTCTTTTGACCACTCAACCCCCTGTCCCTCTTTTGTACTGGAAAGTCCCTCTTTTCTCTGCACTGAACAGCCAGAAAAAAAACAGTTTCTAACTTAATTAGCTTTTGGCAGAGAGCTCAGAACAGCTAACAGGTGCAAATAAGATACTTTGTAACAATTTTGACTCTGGTTGGTGCTGGTAGTGGTGAACTACTAGGAGGAGCAGCACACCAGTCCAACTCCCCAACACAGCTAGACTAATAGCACTGGGCTCTTACAGTAGCAAAGTAAAAAAAACAAAAAAGAAAATAAAAGCAGTCCTTACAAAGACTATTGGGTTACAGGCAGCAGTCAGCAGATGAGAGATCAGCAGCAGGACAGCTGCCCACAGCAGCTACATACAGAGCACTGCAGTAGAAGGTAGATTACTAGCCAGCAAAGCTACCTAACCTAAAATGTCCCTCAAATCCCTGCAGAGTTCTGTCCCTACAATACAGAGCAGTATCAAGTAGATTACTAGCCAGCAAAGCTACTATCAACTGTCCCTCAAATCACTAACAGCTCTCTCCCTACACTAGCTCTTCCAAGCACACACAGGCAGAATGAAAAAACGCTGCAGGGCTTCAGTTTATATATGGAAGGGGAGTGGTCCAGGGGGTGTGGGGGTGGTCCAGGAGGGAGAGCTTCCTGATTGGCTGCCATGTATCTGCTGGTCTGGGGGAGAAATGGCAAAAAAAAGCGCCAGCTAAGGCGAACTCAAATTGCGACGTTCGCGAACATTCGGCGAACGCGAACAGTCGATGTTCGCGCGAACAAGTTCGCAGGCGAACAGTCCGCGACATCCCTACTCATCAGCCACAATTGCGTCATTTACGTCACCATCTTGCTGCATTGCAGGTGAAAACATGGAAATTGCACATTGCAGTTGCACTCAAATTAGCCCTTGTGGTTTTTCCCACAATGCTCCATGACAGTAGAACCATCCAGAGATCAAGAGCTGCTCTTTGCACCTTTCTTCTTGCATACAAGGAATTTCTTCTTATGCCAAATTACATGGTTGCAAATATACCCAAGACAGCTGTTAAAAACAGGACTCTGAGTGGTCTGCACCTACATTTTCTATGCCACAGAAGGCACCATGTTACAAATGTCATTTGCACTGCCCATGGGCTAGTCGGAAATGTTTAATATATTGCAACTAAGGGTCCTTAGCACTTTAACACTGAAGTCAATTGCAAATGAGTGAATTTTTACATTCTGATTTCTTGGGAGATGGGAAATGTTAGTGATGTTATAGACAGGCATGGCACAGCAAGAGATGTAAATGCAAATTTCATGAGCATATTTTGAATATATTTTAAGGATTAACGTGTAGGTATTTTAACAGTGTTAGCTATACAGTGACACTTTTAAATAGTACATGGACTGTATGGAATACATTAATCAGGTAAGCAGACAACATAACTTTCTCACTGTGTTTATATTCCGTATTTAAAAGGTGAATGACTTTTGGGTACCAGTCTTATAAAATTTTATTGCACACATATCCTTTCTTTTGCAGTGTTTTGAAACTGTTTAAAAATTGCATTAAGCAGATTTGTAGAGCAATTTACAGCAGGTATATAGCTTTATGTTAAGACTTATTTTTAGTGTCTGACTTACTTTCTGCATCTGACGCCTTGTGCATGCAGCTGGCTGGGAAGCATTAAATCATTTGGAATACAGAAAAATGATTGAATTTTATTCCACGTTAAACTGGGAAAGTCGTTTTCTTTCAAACCAATTCATATACAAATATTGGAAAATAAGTATTTAAGTGGAATGTATGCATTTTAGGAATAATTGGTAGTAAAAAAATATACAGAATGTTTAAGTTCGAATACGGATGTAAACACTTCTTTTTCATTGAGAGGAGTGTTTCATATTTTTTTCCAGCACCTCTTTTCTCCATCTTCTCTCTCTCTCTCTCTTTCTCTCACCATTCCTTCCTCTGAGCCTGCTGTTGGGTTTTATATACTACATACTACTGCTTGCTCTTTAATATGTGTGTGTTTTGCACGTGCAGCGAGCCCACCATAATCAATGCTTCAATCATTATTTAGTTAAGGCATACTATGGGGCAAATTCACTAACCTCCAAAAATTCGCCAGCGACGGCTTTGCTCTCAGCGCAACACTTCGTCAGGCGTAGATTCACCAGGACAACGCTAATTCACTAAAATCCGAAGTTGCGTTCAGGGTGCTGAACACTGGCAAAGTTGCACTAGCGTTACTGCGCCAAGCGAAGCAGAGTTGTGCTAGCATTGGCTAATTTGCATACAGCGGGAAGTTCAAGTTGAATGGACGTATGTGTTGTAGCAAATACATTACACTACACAAGCCCGGGAAACCTTAATAAAACCTAAAAATAAAGTTGTTATATTGCCCTACACATTAGCCCAGTGTAAGAAATGTAAGGGGGAAGCCAGTTACTCCCAAAAAAATTTTATGCTCTTTTTCAGCCTATCACCCTGAAAAAGGAAAATACGTTTCTGGGACTTTTTTTTTAGGAACGTCCATTCGCCAGAGCACAAATTCGCCAGGCGTTAGGGAGCGAAGTACCTCTGGAGTCTATCTCCTGTGCTGGTGAATTTTTGCCCACGTTAGTCACTTTGCCCTTTAGTAAATTTGCCTATATATATATATATATATATATATATATATATATATATATATATATATATATAAAAATATATATATATATATAAAAATATATATATATATATATATATATATAGTCAAATACAAGAGTCCTCTGCACTCAACCCATTATCAATATATTTAAGACAGCGACATTTTGTGCATACTGCTACTGAAAAATGCCTTACCCTTTAAACAAAACAGGGATTGTTTGTCCATATATTGCAATATATTTAAGCTGGCCAACTACGTCAAAGTCATCCCATATCTAATAATGAAGCAATAGAATTCTTAATGAATCAGATAAAATTGAGCGTAGGACTGGCCAGATATGGGATGACTTTGACGTAGTTGGCCAGCTTAAATATATTGCAATATATGGACAAACAATCACTGTGTTGTTTAAAGGGTAAGCCATTTTTTAGTAGCAGTATGCACAAAATGTCGCTGTCTTAAATATATTGATAATGGGTTGAGTGCAGAGGACTCTTGTATTTGACTATATGTATTTTGTGGTCACACCCTCATTGCACCCCCGCCTAATGTTTTTAAAAAATTAGTGGTGAGCACAACTTTCCCTTGTTTGTTATATATATATATATATATATATATATATATATATATATATACCTACCTCTATATATAAACTGGAGGATATGCAACCTTAGTTAACCTCTTAATGTCTTTTTATCTAAAGAAACAATTCTATATCAAACAATATTTGATGACCAAGGCTGCAATTCTTTTTACTACAGTTTAATGAGAGAATAATGAGTACAGTGCATGAGGATTTAAACCCAGAATTATTATGTCTAATATTTGTAGCAATCTTGCTTTATTGCTACGCACAAGAAGGGATGAGTATTACAATTCTGCATGGCACAATTTCAGCTTAGAGTTGCGCCTTATGAATAGTGATGGGCAACTTTATTCGCCAGGCGTGAATTCGCTGGCGAATAAATTCGTGAAACTGCAGCGAAAATTCGCCAAAAACGGGCGCCGGCGTCAAAAAAGGACACCACCGTAAAAAACGAGACGCTGGTGCCGATTTGCGAATTTCGCGGGTAATTCGCGAATTATTCGGCAAAGCAAAACACCCCAAATTCGCCCATCGCTACTTATGAACATAAATGCACCTCATGGTGTGTCAACTGCTGTTTCAGTAACTGTCGATGAAATTGAAATCTGACCTGTGTATGAGATCAAAGTGAGCACCTTTTCCATTTATCTGTAAGCAGGCTAATCCGAAAACCAGATTATACATTTTAGTTTTGAAGATCTCTTACCTATGAAAAGCCACACCGTGGGATATTCAGCTTGTAGGATACATGTACTGATCATCAGACACATTTTTATTTTCAATAAAATTTAATGATTGCCAATCTAAGAAAAATATGATAAACGCTAATATAATTATTTCTGGGGTTGTTACCTTGATTTAGGATTTTTTAATCATATTTTTTTCAACTTCAAATCCTTGTTTTTGCAAAAAGTGGACCAGCAAATGTACATTAAACAGTCCAATTTTTTCTGCAGAAAATCAGGTCAGCCAAGGACCCCATTGGTCTGTACACGGGGTTCATGACCAGAGGAACTACATGCCCCCCCCACCTTCCAGCTTATTCAATTGATGAGCTAAGGGTTCTGAATATGTGGCCCGTCACACAAAAATTAGGCAATAACTACAGTGCTTTGGTGAACTGGACAAACAAGTGCATTTTTACATTAACATGATTAACATGTGGGTTGTGAAACATTTTAATTTAGCATCTAATTATGTGACAGTGATTAACTACCCCGAGATGCAGCATGGCTTTTTTTTATAAAATGGGGAGTAGGTGGCTAATTTGTTTTAGCCCTAACTATTAAACACGTGTATCTATTTACAATATTCTTCAATAGGAGAGATTACTGCGTTACTTATAGTATTGATATTAGGAAAGACTGTAGTCAGTATTTGAGGTTGTTGTTTATTTAACGCACAGTAGTGTCAACTGTATAGGAGTATTTTTTCACATTGATAGATATACGTGTATATTTTATACCCCATCTATGTCCTTAAATGACTTTAGCACAACATTGCTTCCAGGTGACATTTCAATGTACACAGAAATAAGTGACCACATCACACCGGTCAAGCCAAAATGTCTTATCATATAATCTCCTGAAAAATATTACAGGAACACATCATATATCAGAATGTAAAATGCATTCTTTAGGTTTGCCTGGAGGTTAAAAAAATGAAAAGAACAGATTTTTTTCCCCTCTCCCCCTCCTTCTGTCTCTAGCCTTGCAAGTCCTGACCATAAAGAATGAATGGTTTTAGAACTGTGTCCAGACAGAAAAATCAATGCTTCATATCAAGAGGCTGCAGGGGTTAGGCTCCCATGTTTGTGTCAACAAGGCTATAGGTTTTCTTAAAACTCCAAAGTAATTTCCCTGCTACACAGAATTACCACCACAGCTAGGGTGGCCTTTTTTAACCCAATGACTGCCAAGTATCTGCAAAGAGCACATGAACCAACTGACCTCTCCAGCAGATGTGTATTGTGTTAATGATGCTATTGTGTATTATTTACAACATTACCACTGTGTAACTAATAGCTATTATATGAGGAATGATATGGTTGCTGTGGGTATATAGCACTTACTGGAATGTGAATGATGCACTCCTGACATTATAGCCATGTTATTTGTACTTGCAAGCAAAGGGAATTCACTGCTTCAGGCTGGGAGAGACACAGCTAGAACATCTTGTCATTAGCACCTATTCTCTGAATGAGATGTAAGCTTTATATGAGCTGTTTCTCTGTGCAGGGGTATACCTTGATCAGGGTATATGCCTCTTTAGCTGTACCTTAACATCTGAACTATAATTCCTAACACCATCCCTGGCCACCCCTCCCTCTTCTATCTCTGCACCAAAGGTTGTCTCTTTTTTTCAGTTTATCCACAACTACATGAAAAGCTTGTGTTTGCTTTTATTCTCAATAACACAGTGCCGTTGATATGGATGCAGTGTTGCTTTTAACTATTGCTGGTAACTTTTTATATTACAAACAAGATAAGGGAGCACCACCCATCGATTGAGAAAACCAGCGGATGGTGTGCAGGGTTAAAGAGATAAATATTAAGAAAAAGGAAAGAGGAAAAGTTAACCCTTGAAACTGCACCACCCCATCCAGGAGCCTTGAAACCCACGGAACAAGGTTAAAACTTAACTTTTACTAATAATTAATTAAAAAAGATTAGTCCAGGAGAGCATTTAAAATCAAGTTAGGCACAGGGAGACAATGAACACTGGTTAGGTAAAGCGAAATTTGCCACCCCTGGGTCAAATGTAACGCTAATACATAGAATCTGTAGTGAACCACTACAGTCTATAGTAGCTAACTGAAATGGCGTGGTGTGGAACACAACTGCGATACTAGCGTAAAGCAGAAGAGAACAAGGGTCTCATAGGCTGTAACCAATATAAGCAACCTCTCAGCTTGCCCCCCTTGTTTATCCACCATCAAACAATACGTAGTCTGGATAGATCCGCCACCCATTCACCCTCAAACGTACCCCTCCGTTGCTTAGGAGTAATTACTGTGTCTAGGTGGCATCAAAAATTGATCCACTAATTAATAATACAGAGTCGATGGTGGTATTTTAGCAGCGTAAGTTTAGACTACCCAGGCAGCTGTTCCGTCGATCGCCCACCCCTTCACCCACAGAGATTCCCTCCCATTCGTGGAGCAAAGCCGTGGCCTAAATACTTTGTAATTCAGTCACCCTGCCTAACCAAACTAAAATGTGCCTGACGCGCGTTTCGACCGCATTAAGCAGGCTTTGTCAAACCGTGTTCCGTGGGTTTCAAGGCTCCTGGATGGGGTGGTGCAGTTTCAAGGGTTAACTTTTCCTCTTTCCTTTTTCTTAACTTTTTATATTAGTCATAAAAGTGGGGATACTCAACATTCACTCTACATACATCTATTTGTTTGTAAGAGGGTAACATGGGTGATGTATGTTATTGTAAGTGTAACTTGCTTTGTGTACATTGTTGTTAGAGAATATGTGAGATATATGTGTTGGCAACTTAGGGTGCTAGTTGTAATTTGCTAAGTTGCCCACTAGGCAAAATAGAGGTTTGAGTGTAGTACACATCCCTACCTGTCGAGGGAGATAGTGAACCTAGAGGTGTAAAAAGGCCACAACCACAGTTTTAGATACTAAGTTGGAAGTGAACGGCACAGGACAGAAGACAGAAGGTGAGAACTGGAGGACTGGGAGGCTATATGGAGTAATGCTAAGTCAGGAGTGACATGTGTGAAACAAAAAGAAAATGTATATAAAGTAATAATGCATTGGTATATGACTCCTAAAAAACTGAACAAAATCAACCCAAGTATCTCGAATAAGTGCTGGAGAGGTTGTGATGCAACAGGGACGTTAATGCACTTACTCTGGTCATGCCCAAAACTAGATAGATATTGGGATGAGGTACACGAACTAATAACTATAGTCACATGTACTGAAATTGGGAAAGAACCGGTAACCCACCTGTTGGGAAGACCCATGCGAGGGATATCAAATACCTCACAAAAGCTGGTAAACCATATATTGACAGTGGCACGTATCATGATAGCAGCAAAATGGAAATCAGCGACAATCCCCACTATGTTAGAACTACATAGAAAACTTATGGTGAACATGAACTTTGAGAGTACTATAGCACACATTCAAAATAAAACGCCCAAATTTTTGGCCATCTGGGCCCCATATGAGCTTTTAGGGAAGGCTGTAGATATGTGAGAAGGGTTACGTGAACTGGATACATACTTTTGATATGTCCCACATAGGGTCTGGGCCCTAAGTAGAAAACCTTAGATTCATCCTGGAGTTTCAAAAGGGAAGGGAACCATTACCTGTTAGGATTTCCCGATCAGGTGAGGGTAATTCATTTAAAGAAAAGATAACAGCAGCAGGCAGACCAGTTGTTTTTTATGTTATATTCATGTTTATTGAACACAAGCTACTTATATTTGAAAATGGATAATACAATGTGATCTTTTTATACATGTCATTATTAAGAATTGTACAAGGGACACTGTGTGTACCCACAATGACTACTGACTTTTACATGCAAATAATGTGTATTTGACTTTATCCAATAAAAACTTCAAGTTACAAAAAGAAGACAGAAGGTGAAGTGAACTGCATTGGAGAATAGAAACGAGCTGTGAGAAAGTGAGAGGCTGTTTAGCAGGCACTAGGTGTATGAGCTATGTTAGTGAGTACAGGTTGCCTAATGCCCCAACAAGGAGGGTAGAGGGGATAGTGCCCCAGTGGATTTTCCACAGTGTAGGGACCATAAAGGAATGGTGTGATGTTAGGAATCCCAAAACCCAGAACAAACCCCAAAGTCTCAGTCAATGGCTCTCTGTTCTGCCTATAACAACTGCCTTTCGCTTCGGGAGGAGCCCTCCGCTACTTGGATGCAAGGGAACCATACGTGCAAACAGGAATGGAGAATAGGAGCGTGGTCAACGTCACAAGCCAGGTCGGTACACAATAAAGCAGGTATATAGACAGGATCCGAGAGAATGGTCAGGGTACAGGCAAGAGTCAGGACAAGCAGCAGACAAGGCTTGGTCATGATCAGGCAGGGTCAGGAACTGAACAAAATCACAAAGAATGGCACCCAGGAACTATATGAATAGACCTACGTTGGGCAATGAATATTTGCGTATGAGCCCTTTAAATATTTGAATTTCGCGCCGGTGCTGTCACACCATGATGTCACACACGTCGGCATATAAATTCGGAAGCGACAAAGGATGAGCGCCATTACTATTAGGACGTGAGGGAGTATGCATTGGCGCATAGGGAAGAGAAAGAATGGGGTGGGCATCCCTGTTGCACCAGGTACTTCCATTACAAAGGGTTTAGGCCAGTAGTAGGACTTCACGCTGTGGTCTGCCAGTAGAAAAAGCCTGATCAGAATAGTAAAGGGGCAACATAAAGGGTGCGGATTACTGAGACAGGTGGGGGAACAGGTATTCTCAGTTACTGGAGACGACTTTGAGAACCCGATCTAGCCAACTCAAGTGACAATCCTCTGGGCAAAGGGTTAAAGTGGAATGAGTCAGTGTGTACATTATGCAAGTTGGAATGTCCATTTCTGTGTCAGATGGCATGCGTGTGACCATGGTGAAAATGTCCGTTTAATAAAGTTCCTGATTAGCCACTCAATTTGAGTTCATGTCCTGTGTCGGAAAGTGTCCAGCAATCCGGTAATCCCCCCCCCCCAAATCGGGAATTTCTATTGGACCATAATGGTTTGCTAAACATACAGCATATTCAAATCCTGAAGCACCATGTCATAGTTAATCCATATTTCAGTCTGAGACTCACACACTGATACAGGTAAGGGATCCATTATCTGGAAACCTGTTATCCAGAAAGCTCCAGACTCCATTTTATCCAAATAATCCAAATGTTTACAAATTATTTCCTTTTCCTCTGCAGTAATAAAACAGTAGCTTGTACTTGATCCAAACTAAGGTGTAATTAATCCTCACTGGAAGCAAAACCAGCCTATTGGGTTTATTTAATGTTTAAATCATTTTCTATTAGACTTAAGGTACGAAGATCCAAACTACAGAAAGATCTGTAATCTGGAAAACCCCAGATCCCAAGCATTCTGGATAACAGGTCCCATATCGGTATTATTGGAAATTAGCAAACCGGAGTTAAATGAAAATAAGCAAGCCAAAGCAACAAATGAAAAGTGTTTTGTGGTCTGTAATTTGCTATGTGAGATTTTAGCCCAGTTCTTGATATTAAGTCAAAATCATTTTTGGATTAATGTTCAGAGAAATCATTTTGTTCCTTTGCATTATCCCAATGGACTGATTAAGGGCTGTGCTGCTAAAGAAAGAGATGTTTGAGAGCAGTATGGAGTGATAGCTAAATAACTGTTTTTACACCTCATCAGATACTTGGGATGCCAAAAGGCATAATATCCTATGATCTTGAGTTTGTAGATGTCATTCTTGCAATATGGAGTTATTGTGAGTGATATTAACTGTGATTATAAGGTTTTTGTGTAACCTTCTTGTTTTATTAAAGGCTAATGAGAATGGAATCAATCCTTCTCTGTAAGAATGAAACTAGGGTTTCCACTTGTCTGGTTTTGACCCGGACAGCCCAATTTTTGGAATGGCTGGGTCAAAAGTGCCTGCCCGCTTTTCCAAATTAGAAAAACTGGGCAGGATTCCCTGAGACTGATGCAATGAATCTGATCCGATTGCAACATCATAGCTCCGTCCATGACATCACCCACCACGTCTCCAACACTTTCATTTGACATTTAGTAGGGATTACATTTTTGTGAATCAGTAAAAACATACATTTTATAACAGACACCTTGCAGAATGAATGCATTTTAATGACTCCTTTGCTATATAATTGCTATAAGAGGGACAGAGATGCAGAATGTCCTGTAAATAGTGGCTCTTCTCAGTGCACATTAAGCATAACAGCTCCCCAATTTGCACCTTTACATGCTGCATTAGATTACAGACGTCTGTGATCCCTGTAATTTGATATTTCTTGCCTAAGTATCTCGGCAGCGTTTTTATTTGCTGGATGTTGTCTTTAGCAACATGGTTCTGAGGCTGTAAATGCTAGAGGCTACTCTGAGCATTGCTCACCCAAAGCAATCGGATGAAAAGGCAGTGCAGATGTAATTTGTTTTCAATGGCTGTTTCAAAAGAATAATTGTGGTGACATTGTGGGATCAATATTATAGATTTTTGTTTTCAAGTACACTGTATGTGTGGTGCTAAGGGGAGGTAGGAAATATAACACTGCAGTCTGAATACAATAAAAATGGATTGAGGTCTGTGGGTATTTGCCGGCTGGTAGCCATCATGGGCTTGGAACATCATTGATGGGATTACAGAGCTTGTCCTCTGGGTTGGTATTTCATTGCAAGTGTGTGGCCACGTTTGCTGATTTTTTTTCCCTTCCACCTTGAGGGATATGTTTACTGTACTCATTTAAACTAAAGTCGATTCTCTAGAATTCTCTAACTTTTTCTCTACCTGAAGTAGCAAAGAAGGAGCAGCCGCTTCTTTCTTAAAGGCTGAATTTCACATTTACACTGGGGGGAAGCAGATGTCTTACTATAACGTATATATCCCAAGCACACAGCTCTACACTGTGTCTGCGTACTTTATTACAGTGTCAAGCTTCTCAAAGATGACGGCAATGCATTTGCTTATTTGATTTATTAGTTATTCTTATGCAATTATTTGGCAGAGTACTGAGCCCATTGGGATTTAAATGTATGAAAGAATACATCAAACAGCATACTGTATATTGCTCTTTATTCATATATGGTATATTTCTTTATGATCAGTCTGGTAATAATAATAATAATACTATTATATTATTTAATAATAAATATATTATTAGGTATATTTAATGTGTAGGGTTATTTATTAAAGATTTGTGATTTTTTTGGACAATACATATAGGAAGCATTTTTCTTTTGGGCTTTCACATGCATTAAATAAATAAAAAACCAACACTGCTAGCAGTAAACTGTTCACTGAAGTGTGGTTGTGTTTCACAAAGCATTATTACTGTTAACCCACTATGATAGAATTCACTATCAAAAAATTAAAATCATTATATCAATAGGTATTTAATAGGAACACACTGCCTAGTGATGTAACACACAAAATAGAAATCATAGCACTATGCAGTATGAGGCGGCTGGTGTTAGTTTCTATGCAGCAAGCTGGGCATATCTGAACATATTAGTTATCAGCCCTGTAGTATGTGGATTTCATGTGGCCAGTTTTAAGGTTGATAGGTTACCACTAAGCACCCATAAGATTTAAATCCATTCAGTTCCTCTTTGCAGCAACCCCTATGCCACCATGGCCTGCTCACTCCTTTCTGCTGCCACTAGTTTCACTGGGTGTCAAAGAGGAGTACAATTGCCGATTTTTTTACAGGATATTTTATTCTTGGGAAAGGAAGAATATAAAGAGAAAAAAAATATTTTCTTAAAAATTATGAATCCCGGGGTGTTTATCAGAAGAAGACTGGGAGAAGTATGCCTGGGCTACTGGGCCAGGAGATACTGATTTGTTCAGATGTGCCATATATACCTGCCATACAACAGCCACAATTAAAGGAAAACTATACCTTCTGAACAAATACTTAGATAAGGGCTGTTTTATGCCAAATATATTTATTTATGATCTGCAATGTTCAGGGGTATAGTTTCCATTTAATGACAAGCCCTTTCATACTGCTAATACTTCCAGTTAGCATCACATCAAGGCCAGAGGGACAAGGGTTCCACCAAGTAATTTTGTCTCATTTTACTCCTGCACCTCTTTGTAGCTGGCAAACCATTATCTATAGGTATGGTATTCTGTACAATTTGTGATTTTTATAGGGATCCTGCACCCAGTCATGGTTCAGAAACTGCATGACATTCCAGTAAAATTATGGCAATTTCAGTAAAAAAATGAACCAAATACTTTACACTGTGTTTTTGGAGAAAATGTTTCCGTCCCTACACATTCCAGAAGAGGAGGAATATTTTCCTAAATGACTTAGGGGTAGATCTTCCAGTACGGTTGAAGGGCCATAACATCTGCTTCTGTCAACTTGTTACATAATTACTTCATGTACGCCATTTGTCAATATAGATTCTTGAATGTCAAAGGGTCAAAATTGTTTATAGGTATAGGGTAAAGTATAGTGGGAAAAAGACAGGGACAAGGGTGGAATGATAGTAAAATAACCTTTTGTTTCATTTTGTTTCTAATTTGCAAATAATTGGCCTGAAGGCTTAGACGTTGATAAATATTGATTTGATTGAATTGGCAAATCAGTTTGCACAAACCATTTTCCAATTACAGGTATGGGATCCCCTTATCTAGAAAGCTCTGAATTACAGGTAGGCCATCTCCCATGGGGGTAAATTTATCAAAGAGTGAAGTTCCGCCACTAGAGTGATTCCGCAGCTGTCAATTCATTTCTATGGGATTTTGAAAGGCGTATTTATCAATGGGTAAAAGTGAAAGTTCACCCTTTGATAAATACGCCTATAAAAATCCCATAGAAATGAATGGAGAGTGGCGGAACTTCACTATTAACTTCACTCTTTGATAAATATACCCCATATACTCAATTTAAGGAAAGAAACAATACTTTGTACTTCATCCAAACTAAAATTATAATTAATTCTTATTGTAGGCAAAACAATTGGTTTTATTTCATGTTTAAATTTTAAGCAAACAACGGATGGAGAGCCAAATTATCCAAATATCTGGAAAAAAACCCCAGGTCCCAAGCATTCTGGATAATAGGTCCCATACCTGTATCAGGGATATTGAACACAATTAAAACAGTTGCAGTCTCTTTTTGCCTAGGTTTCTGTTTACTGTATATATACTGATAATATGGATGGTAAAGGCATTGGACAATATTTTTCCAAAACAATTGTGTCCTCTGTTCTTTTCATTTTTTTTTTTTATTCCTCTGCATCATATTGCTTCTTTCTTTATAATTTTATGTAGTTGTCAAACAGATTAGATAATAGTATATAATGTTTTGCACAAGCCTGTAAGAGATGCAGCACACAGCAGTGTGATATTATCATGCCATTATCCCAATCATTTACGAATAGCAATCATATGGTTTTCATTTAAGAGGTATTATTATTAGAGGTATTATCCTTGTAAATAATAATATTTTGTTAATGTTTTTTTTTCAGCACTACTGTACTTCACAGAAGCCCACGGTGTCACATTATATGTGAATAATAACAATAATGATAATATTAGTACAATGCACTGCTTTCTGTGCATACAAACGAACTGTTAAATACATACAAACCACTGTGTTTGTAAAGGGATTCCCCTTTATTGGTTTGGGCTTTATGTTTGTCTTTCATAATGTAGCCACAGATGCACTTCAAATGAAACATATTAGCATAATAGCTCAGAGAATCTGGTGTCCTTTAAAAAACAGAAAGGCTGTAATAAGATGGGTGAAGCTTTAGAGAATGTACTGTACAAAATAACAATAATAAAATCCCCTAGGAGCCATAAGAAGGCAGATTTATTGAAAGCTACCTTCATGATAAATATAGAATTTGGTATATTAGCTACACAGAGAGAGGATTTAGATTAGCAGCCACACAAGAGGTTATTTGATGCATCACTTTCGTATATGAATGCGTCTCTTTTATGTATATTTCTGTATTTAAAAAAATGCTTCTGTATGTTAACATGTTCAAATGACCGTACCCATAATTGCGCTTCAGTCATTCCTAAGAGACATGTTCCATTTTTTTAAATTCTTGTCCCTTTTACAAAGGTGAAAAAAAAGCAGCCAAGAATGTAAATCAGCAAATATAATCTGCATATGTAAAGTCACATGATACAGCCTTTAGAGGCAAAATCCTGCTCCTTATAGAATGAATAAAAAAATACATTGCTAGCACAGTAACAGAATTTTTCTTTTCAATATTATATTAGAGCTTCTGCATATCAGGAATAACAAGCCTGGCATCACTCACAATTAGTGATGGGGGAATTTATTTGCCAGGAGCAAATTTGTGGCAAATTCCCGCGAAACCGCAGCGAAAATTTGCCGGCATCAAAAAAAAGGACGCTGGTGTAGAAAAAAAATCGACGCAGGCGTCAAAAACGAATTTTTTGCTGTTTCGTGAATTTCACGGGAAATTCGCAAATTTTTTGGCAAAGCGAAATGCCCCAAATTCACCCATCACTACTCACAATTAGGGCTGCACCGAATCCAGGATTTGGTTCGGGATTTGGCCTTTTTCAGCAGGATTCGGAATCCGAATTCTTGTGCCTAGCCGAACCGAATCCTAATTTGCATATGTAAATTAGGGGCGGATAGGGGAATCACGTGACTTTTTGTCACAAAAGAAGATTTTTTTTTCCAGTTTTTCCTTTCCTGACCCTAATTTGCATATGCAAATTAGGATTCGGATTCTGTTCATATTCGGCCGAATCTTTCACCAAGGATTCAGGGATTCGGCAGAATCCCAAATAGTGGATTCGGTGCATCCCTACTCACAATGTTGAACTGCGATTCTCAGCAGCCCGTGAAGGTTGGTGATGGAAGTTGTAGTTCAGCAGTAGCTGCATATTCAGATTTCGGGGCTATATTATATGAAAATCTGTTTTTTGATTTTTTTTTTCATGTATTATCTCATATAAAGTTGAAAGCATGTCAGATACTTACATTATTGCTTGTGGTTTGTTACAACTTAGCATAGACATAGATAAGCAGCTGATGGGGAAATAAATTACCAACAGAGTTAATTTAGCATTTTCCTGTATGGTAAATGAGGTATTTTCCCATGAGTAGTTAACAGCATTGGTGGCTTCAGATGGGGATAATTTTTCAGAGTGCTATTTCCTGGGGTCCAAAGTCTTAAGGCTTCCCTTTAAATGGCTTTTTTATGCAGTAAGATAATGGGTGGTTTGTGCACTTCTAAATCAGCCCTATTTTGTTAGGAATGCTTCAGTCAGGGGCACTTACAATTTGTCAGAGGAAATGCAGAGCATCTCTACAGGAGTCTGTTTAAGAGGACATCATTTCTCGATAAGCTCTTGCTTAGGTCAACATGCAGCTCTGCCCTTCACTATTCCCCTGTTGCTTCTGCCACATGGGAATGCTCTGATTTATTAAGATTACACAAGTCATGTCCTCCGCCTGGCTGAATCTACAATGTGGAAATTTCCTCTTTTTTTATGCAGGAGGAAATTTAGAAGGTTATTTCAAAGCCTTTGCCGATTGCCACCAAGTTCTAATTGCCATGCATTTGTAACAGATTTGCTCCTTTTTGGAACAGACGCCTCTATTCCCTGCATAACAGATTACCTTATACCTCATATTTCATTTTTAAGATGCGTTCTCGTAAATTGTATAAGTATCCAAATGAATATATGATGCCAAATTGGACTAGATTTAAAGAAATAAGCATCGCAATTCCACTCTAAAGCAGTTAATAATACCACTGCGTTTTTCAATCAATTTTAATTGAAAGGTGACGGCAATATGTTGTTCTTTGTACTGCAGTGTGATGGAATGAATATGGGGGGAGAAGAAGAACTAGCAAAAGCATCCTTAAAGGGATTATGTTAACCCAGTTCAATTTCTCAGTATTCAATGCAACTTTTGGTTGAAATTACTAAGTCCAAACATTTACACCCCAGGCTATATATTAGAGACCTGTGCAGTTCTAATTTGATCTACCCCCACCAGCATTTGTACCCATACCTGCAATGTATCATTATACCTGCTAAGACCCGCCAACTGCTTTATGCACAACCTGACCCACTATCTGCTATCCACCATAAAACCAGAAGTGGGGTCATTTCAGACTAGTGGCAAAATCATCTCACTATAGGGGAATGTTAAAATGGAGTAAACACTTGGAGCTCTGGCTATCAACAATGCTTGTACCCGCTCCTCAAAACCTACCAGCAACCTGCAAAATACCAGTTTTGCAGGAAACTTCCTTGAGATACTTATTGGCATTTGCAATAGTCCGTTTTCAGAATGGGCTGGAAGTAGTATTTGGATTGTGGTACACTATATCAGTAATACTGTGTTGCCGTAAAGGACTTGTCTGATTGATATTATATTTATTATTCGATCGGGTGCCCTCTTATGACTAGGGAATGATTTATATTTTGTTTACTAGAATGGCCTCATGTCACATGGTCTTACGTAATATGGCAGCTGATGCTTGAGTGTTTTTAGAAGATAGATAACGAATGCTTTGATAAAATTAAGATTTCCTTGAAAATGAATGTAAACATCTATGAAAATCCCTTATGTTTATAAAGAGAAGGTAATTGTGCGGCATCATAGAAGATCCTGTTATTCCTGCTCCTCCTAATGATAACATGAACAACAAAGTTCTTAAAAAAAAAAAATCTCCATTTTCAAATAAAAATTGATTGCAAAACAATGAATGCCTTAGGAATGATTTGAAATCCAAATGATGAATAACTGAGAGTTGCTGTGGTTGATTTGGTTGAATAAATAACATTAGGCTGACACAAAGGCTAGAGAAAAAAAAACATAACACCAGAAGGCATTCAGTATCCATTACATAAGTACAGTTCAGTGAAAGATATTATTAATCCGCTGAATATGTAAAGGCCATGAGCTTTCACACTTTCTCTCTCCACCTGCAACACACACCAGCGTTATTTTTTAAGTAATTGAAATACCCTTTTCTAAACCATTAACCCCAACACTTGCATCAAGAGCAGAGCATAACGTATGGTAATCACTGCTGATGCAAAGGGATAGATTTACAACTCTATTTTATTGCGATTTCTAAAATATTTTATAATTGTGGAATAGTTTTAAATAATTACGATTTCCTACAGTATAAAGTAAATAGTAGATATAGTAAATAGTAAAAAGACTTGGTAACTTTTTAAATATTTCTTAACAAAAAATCACAAGAAGGACAAAAACGGGGGCAGGATGGTGGCACAGTGGTTACCACTTTTATCCTAGGTTTGATTCCAGCCAAGGAGTTTGTTTTTTCTCCCCATGCTTGCAAAATTACACTTTCTTAACATTCTGAGACCCTAAAATGATTTTGCTCTGTGGCCCAATAATATCTATTTACATCTCTGAATGTGGTAATCAGTTTAAAAATTATAATTGGTTGTTGTTGTTTTTTTTAATATGACGCATTGGCTTTTTGTTCTATCAATATCCCTCATGCCTGCTCCCCCCCCCTGCCCAATCGACATATCCAAACAGAGTTCAGCATTTTTAATTAAATCAGCCTTAAAAGTTAAAAATCTTAAAAGTTGTCTAAATGAAATAAAAACCTTAGGAACATATGTTTCATATCACAATCATATTAATCTTTCCTTAGCACCACAGTTTATCAGCTGAAGATCTTCTCTGGTTTAGTTACCAGAAATGCGTACTGTAGGCTTACACCAATGGATCAATGCCTAGTTGATATGTATCTTTTTCCTTACTTGAAGAATTATTTTTCATGCTTCCTATTATGATCCTGTTGCTGTCCTATTCACCTTTAAGATACATTATTCTTCTTCCCTTGAAGGTTGTTAGCTGGACTTACATTAACATTCAATCGGAGGAAAAATAATTTACTGTTTCCTGTTTTCGCTGTTATCAAATAATGAATATAGATTTTAGTGTTTTATTCACAGAGTGACTTGGACATCACTCAGTGCTAACCTTTTGTAACAATGGACTGCATTTCCATATAGTGTAGGCCTCTGGTTGAATAAGTATGCAGCACAGCAGAACAGAACAACCACACACACAAATATATATATATATAGCGTTATTTTGCTACATTTGATATGAAATAGCACATTTAGGACCATATTTATTAAGTTATGTAAAAAGTGGGGCAGAAATGTGCTTAGAGTTGAAAATAAGTTAACTGAATAGTAAGGCCTGTCTTTTATAACTAGGGGTCCCTGTATAAAAGAATGCATAAAAACCATCATAAGTTTAGTTGTAGGTAGAAACCCATCATAGTTAATACAGCTAGGAAATGTACACAGATTATGCAGTTTTACAATCTTCACTGGACTTTATAAGACCATTAAAATCTATATCTATGAAATTTACAACAAAGGGGAAGTTTTTCACTTGCTGATTAAAATAAGCAACCCAGAACCCAAAGGCTAACTTATATACTATATATTATTGTATATATGCAGGTATCAGATCTATGATCTGAAATGTTCAGGACCTGAGCTTTTCCAGATCAAGGGTCTGTCTGTAATTTGGATCGCCATCCCTAAAGTCTACTAAATAATAATTTTTACATTACATTAGATAAACCCATTGTTTTGCCTTCAAGGGTTAATTATAGTTTAGTTACCATCAGGTACGGTGTGCTGTTTTATTATTACAGACAAAAAGGAAATCATTTATTAAAATCGAGTCTGGAGGAGATGGCCTTCCCATAAGGAGCTTTCTGAATAACAGGTTCCCAAATAATGGATGGATAATGGAATGGGTATACGTGCATAGAAACATCTCTACACAACCCCATTATTATTATTAACTGAATATGTATGCACCCTTAGCTCTTAAATATTGTAATTATTTGGAGGACTGTGAGCATTTCATATGAGCAATGGTTAGCAATACTAGGCCCAAGTTGGATTGGGCGAAAGGTGTTTTATTTTAGAACACATCTCACAATCTTGTAAAAATGCAATTGAGGAAAGTACCTTTTTCATAATCCTGATAATTCTAGACTTTAGAAATCCTTTTATGACCTGTCTTCCTAACCAGTTCCTGTAATTCTATCCTATCTTAATGGTTTTCCTCCCTATAATGACCATTAATGGGTTTCTTCTCTAATAATAACCAAACTCCTGCAGAGTGATAGCATTACATATACCAGAAATAAGGAGGCAATTATACAAATATAAGAATTTAATAACAGAAATTAGACCACAGGGGGTATATCATATCAAGGAATTAATGATAAAAAAAGGAATATTTGCAAAACCTCCTGAGATGTCATTGTTTCTACTGGTAGCAAATCTTTGTATTTAAATACAAGATATTTATTTTGGACTTATGAAATTGACTGATATATGATTATAACCATATAATACACAAAAGACATGAATATCCTGTAAATTATATCCTTATAAACGGTGAGTAGTGATGTCATCAGTTATAAACGGTGAGTAGTGATGTCATTTCTGTCACATGACTCACTAAAAATTGTGTATTATAATAAATAAAGTACCCCCAGTTGTAAAATATGAGGATATTAGAAGTTACCTCGGAGTTCCATGACCTGTATAAAAACACTCGGCCTTCGGCCTCGTGTTTTTATATGGTCATGAAACTACTCGGTAACTTATAATATCCTTATATTTTACAAGAGGGGGTACTTTATTCACTATATAATTACAATACAATTTCCATTCACTTTAGTTAAGGGGGGGCACATAAGCTGTATACTAGGCTTCTTACCAGGGGCACTAGAGAAACATATGTCTTACTGTCCTCTAACTTTTGTGAACTAAAAGTCCCAGCATCCTCAGCAGGGTGTCTTTATCCCTACTGAAAGATGAAAGGGGCAATTTATCAACAGTCCAGACAAGACATTTTCCATATATTTTTAATATATTTTCTCTTTTTTTGCTGGGCATTTTTTTTTTTTTAATTTTTTCCCACTATAGAGATCCATTCAAACCAAAGGGAATCAGTGTGTTTGAAGTGGATTTTTTTTTCACTAACTTGAAAATTCTCAACATGACTCAGGAATTCTCCAGCTGATTTACAATTAAAGTCTATGGGAACTTTACTCAATGTGAGAAAAACATTCTCAGATGTGTAGCCTCTAAAAAACCTTAAATGGTTGCCAGGCAGTAACCAATTAGTGACTTAAAGGAGAAGGAAAGCCCCAGGGCGCAAAACCCCTCCCCCCTCCCCTCCGTTGCCCCCCCTCCCTCCTCCCCCCTGGCCTACCCCTCCCCCTGGGCAAATGCCCCTAACTTGTTACTCACCCCTCTGCGCAGGTCCTGTCCACGGAGTTCACAGTCACCATCTTCTTCCACGCGCGTCTTCTTCCTGCTCTGACCGGCGTTTTCTGGCGCATGCGCAGTAGGAACAGTTACCGGTACGGCTCTACTGCGCATGCACCGAATGTCACAAAGTTTTCCGATTTCACTTCGTGACATTCGGCGCATGCGCAGTAGAGCCGTACCGGTAACTGTTCCTACTGCTCATGCGCCAGAAAACGCCGGTCAGAGCAGGAAGAAGACGCGCGTGGAAGAAGATGGTGACTGTGAACTCCATGGACAGGACCTGCGCAGAGGGGTGAGTAACAAGTTAGGGGCATTTGCCCAGGGGGAGGGGTAGGCCAGGGGGGAGGAGGGAGGGGGGCAACGGAGGGGAGGGGGGGAGGGGTTTTGCGCCCTGGGGCTTTCCTTCTCCTTTAAGGTAGGGCCACATGGGTCATAACTGTTTGCTTTTGAATCTGAGCTGCTTGCTGAGGATCAATTTCAAACTCACTGAACAGTTACTGTATGTCCCATGTGACCCCCCCCTTAAAGCCATTAACTTAGAGTTAGAGAGCTGCAAAGCAGGAAGTAAACTAACAATATTAGAAACATTTTTCATTTAAGGCAGCCTATCTATTTACCCAGTTTTTATTTTTACACTGAACTGTCCCCTTAAACATTTCTAAGTGTTTAGAAACTGACCTCTGATGCCTGGTGTTTCTATTTTTTTTTTATACTGCAATGGTAAGTCTCGTCTAAGGCATCAGTGAAGGCAGCACATATAACTGATACAACAACAGTAAACAGGTGCCCATATAGTTAGCTGATCTACATTATATAAATATGACTGGTATATATACATATTTAATGTACACTTATATGCAGCCTAGATAAACAGCACTCAAAGCATAATAATATGTCAACGTGAACTAGGAGTAATCTAAGCACCATTCTTTTCCTTATTCAGCCAATGACAAAAGAGGCACATTGACTTTCCAATCAGGGCCAGATTTACAATGAGGGCGCCAGAGGTTGGCGTCCTCCAGTGCCCCTCCTCCCTCCCAAAGGATCACACTCATGCGCATCCTTTCTTCTAACCGGAGCACTAGCGCGTAGTGGCGAGTGCTCCGGAATTAAACTAATGATCTGCAGCTAGTTGGCATGCCATCCCTTAATTTATGCCGCCCTAGGCCAAGGCCTTTGCAGCTTCGCCTCAAATCCGGGCCTGTTTCATATCCCTGCTAGATGCAATTTTGGTGTCCCCAAAAGAAAGACTTACTATTGTACTAAGTGTCCACTTCCATCCCTAACAAATACATCAGTTATGGTAGAATCCTCTTTCTTTCTACCTTGCTTTCTCCTGAATTTATTCTGTATCAGAAATCACCTTTAGTCCCATCTAATAGTTTTTCTCTTCACCAGTACTGTATGGTAGCTATACTTTTCTTTAGCAGTATAGGTTTGAGATCTGTTAGCCGAATTACAGGGAGTCTGTCTCCCATAGATTCAATTTTAATCAGCTATTTCAAATTTTTAAAAACAATTTCCTTTTTTCTCTGTAAAAATAAAACAGCACCTTGTACTTGATCCAAAGGAAGGTAATTGGATTCCTTATGGAAAGCAAAACCAGCAAATTGGGTTTATTGATTTTCTAGTAGATTTAAGGTATAAAGATGCAAATTATGGAAAGATTATCTGAGCATTCTGCATATATCCCATATCTGTATATCTCCAGTAGTACCTTTTCTTTAAGTGTGATGCATTTAGGCCTGATGCCACCCCCTTGCTCCCGAGCAGGTAACTCTGCACAGGAACTATGTCAGAGCTTTCTGGGATCACTAGTAAAAACGGTGTTTGCTTCTCTTTCAGACACAACTATCCAGTTACAAAGGGAAATTTAACTTGAAATTACCTAGGGAAGTATTTTGCTGATCTTATTAACGTTTCACCTGAGGCAAGGTTTATTACAGCAATGACCGTTGACCCATTGCTACTAGTTTACAGCATTAGATCATCTCCTGCACTGTAGGAGAGTAAAAGCATGTTCAATACTTTGCATGTCTATCCCAAACACCATGTCTATTCTGCAACTTGACCTTACGATTAGAGAAAGAACAGCCAATTAGTAATTACCCTTGATATTCTTTTGGAACCTAACAAAATCTCATAGTTGCCCCTGCATAGATTTAAACATTAACAAGAGATCAAAGATAGATATTATAAAGAGTTGATAGCACAGCAAGAAGAGGAAAGCCAGAAGAGGGAACAAAAATAAGGAGGATCAAGATAACTTTTTTATTAATGTTGGTCACTGGGCAGCAACCCAAGGCAACCAATGAAATGTTAATTGTTCTATCTGTAGTTGTCTGAGAAAGGCCACTAACTAGTTGGTTGCTATGGGTTACTGCCTGGGTGCAACTTTGCCCAATGCTGATAAATGTGTCCCACTACATTTCCTCGTTATAAAGAACTGAGGAAGACTTTAGAGCTTACTTTACCCTTGAACAGTGGAAGACAAATAAAGCACTGTTTTAAAATTCAAAGGAACCTGAAAAAGCCCCCGGAATATTCCCTGATGCAGAATACTTTCTTTGGGAGGTGGAAACTATATATAACCTGAGTTGTTAAAAATGACAACAGATAATAAATTTATGCATATCTTTTGCTTGACTTGATAAAGTATTTGCCTAGTCAAAAATTGGCAAAATAACACATACTGTACATAATGCTGGTTTCATTGCTACATTAAATGTGCTAAACAAGTGAAAAGGAAAGTTGATTGAATGTGATCAGACTGTTTCACTCTGTTTGACCTTCCAGGTAAAGTTTTGTGTATCAGCCCAAAGGAGGTGAGGTTAGAATTTAACTCTTCTGTGATTATACTAGCCAATTACAACCCCTCAGGGGTTCAGGTTATGTCTCAAGTACATGCTGAAAAGGCTGATTAGCTCAGGTCTCCTGATACTTGTCCTTGATAGTAAATGCTGGCACATATAGTATTGATTTTCATTTAGATATCTTAATGTTTTCAGACAATCCTTGAAGATGTAGGTTGAACTGAGTTTGCCAGCAGTGCTAGTTTGCAATCCCCGAGCATTTGTCTTCCTATTGCTTTTCATTTTTCCTGAACTTAAGTGAAATCGGAATCAAGAGATATAAATGAAAAATGCAGACTTTGCCTATCAATCATGGCATGTACAAACATTGCTACTGCCCTTTTCTAACATCCTATTACCACCGGGTAGTTGGCTAGTCAAAGAGGAATAAAAATTACACTGGAAACATCATATGTTAGGCTTGATTTGTCGAGCGAGAAGCCTGACAATTCTGTAAGAGTTATATAGCTCAGTCTCACTGAAAATCAGCCTTGTTATGGCCGTGCTATGTCTATAAAGCTTGTTCATTTCATAGAAAACAGCTACCTGCACTGAAAATCCTGAAAGGAAGAGTAATGCTGGTTATAAATATGGAGGAAAATCTATTTGTCTGCTGTTTGCAAGTCACAATATGCTGTCTTAGTACTGCTGTTAGGCAGCAGGGGGAGTGTCACACAGCAGCCTCTCTCCTCTTCTCCTTTGGGTCGCCTTCGGCCGTGTCATCACTCTTTGTCATCTACGATAAAACAATGAAGTGTGACCAACATCACTTTGCACACCAGGAGCATAGTTCTAATAATAACAAAAGTACTATTAGCTTCACAGAAAAAAAGCGAGAATAGGTTGCTCTACGTGTTGGCTGATGTAAGATAGTTGTAGTTCAAACAGAAAACCCCAGCATCATGTACAGTTGTATGGAATATATGGTTTCTGTTTGTCAGGGAAGTGAGTTCTGCAGAGATGTGTGTGTTTGCATTCGTTTTTTTTTTTGCAGTTGTTTTTATTTGATAAAGTATTAAATGAATTAATTTGTAAGAAACTATTTACATTACCAAGTCAAATAAATAAATAAATCATTATGTGGGTATTGGATAAAATGATACTGTGTGGGTCACATAGATATATTTTGGCTGTACTGTTCTGTACTATACCGTATTCTGCAGAGGATATGTCAGTATCTTCTTCACTGGAAGTTTTACATATAAGTGTGGTTTGTTCATTCCCCCATTATGTTCTGATAATATGCTGAAGTTTGTCAATTCTTATGCAAAATGTGTCCAATGAACTGGCAACTTAGCAGGTGCACTTGGAGGAGATGCCACAGTAATTGCAATGAGGGTGGAATTCTGGGAAAAAACTCAGCATTTTGGGAATAAAACATGGCGATTGTGCTCAAAATTGCACTATGCTCATTGCATTTTTGGATGTAAATGTTTACTTATATCCGACATGTACAGAATGTATATGGATATTAGGTAGCTCAAAACTTTTTCTTGATCCATGATGTCATAATATATGTCACACAATATGTTGGCGCTATATAAATACATGTTAATAATAAAATAATAATAATAATATCACAATCCAAGGCTCTAGCTGTCTGGAGTTGTCTCTTATATTACAGTGTGCTGCTGCTGATAACATTGTAATATTACAGCAAACAACATAGTTCTTGCTATGTCTTTTACTTGGGCTTAAATATAGCATATTACAGTTATTTAACTTTTTCTTAAACAACAGACTGGCATCTATTTCAAAATTTGTTATAGATTCCCTAAGCAAGGAAAGCTTTGGAGTTTGATCTAAATGCCCTTATCTTTTTGATAAATAAAAGTTCATTAATGTGGTCGGCTCATGATATTAATGTTGTATAAAGCATTCACTAATGTTTGTTTAGTGTCTTAGCTGGCGTTAGTGTCTGTACATGAAAGAATGAGGAATATTTGTCAAGCACACAATATATCAAATTATGTATCTTGCAAACTCTTTCAAAAGAAAATTGGTGTCCAGCCTTCATGTTTTTTTAATCAAAAGCACTGAATCATGTTTTCCCCCCTAAAAGATTCTTGTGTAACTTACAAGGGGAATTATTTCATCTGGAAAGATTCTTTTTATCTACAGGATGCGTTATTTTTCCTGTGAATTATTACTTTTTAATTTCAACTCAGTGTTGTTTGATGGCTTTTTAAATCATTGCAACATACTGTGTTTATTTAACTCTATATGTAGCTTGACAATTTCAACACAGTGGAGATTCAAACTTCTTTTTATATCATGGTTCATACTGGTCTCATACAACGGTGAAACTCAATGGGGTATATTTACTAAAGGGTGAAGTGGCCGTCGCTAGCGAAAATTCGCCAGAAATCCCATCTGCAGTGACATCGGCAATTTACTAACAGGCATTGAGCATTCACTAGCAAAAAAGACCATCACTAGCTATTTTCGCTCCCTATCGTCAGGCAAATTTTCTTGAACGATCGTTAATGCAAATTCTCTAAAATTCCCCTTTAGTGAATTTGCCCCAGTGTGTGTGTGTGAAGTTCCATGGGTATTTAATAAACAGGGGGGATGTGTTTTGATGAAAACAATATCATCATCATCATTAATATGGAGATCACTCCTAAAATTCGCAAAAGAACAAAATATCTGTTAATGTCCTGAATGTAAACCCCAAAATCATCAAATGAGTCACGGGCCTACTTGAATGCCTGATTATAGGATCGCTGCCAGCCAGAGCCGGGCCAAACCGGCCAGGCGCCCTAGGCAACCTGGCCGGGCACGGTGCCGGCTTAGTGTGCACCGGCGCGCATGCGCGAAACTACGCCCATGCACGCAAGTGCATTTAAAACAGAAATTACCAACGCCAGTCAGGGAGACACAGAACTGGACACGAGGTAGGCAACAGAGCAGGTACGTGCCTGGCACCCCCTCAGCTTTGCGCCCTAGGCACGTACCTACTCTGCCTACCCCTAGTTCCGGCCCTGCTGCCAGCTGTAACTCACTGCATGGCATTGAATGTATTTCTTTTTATCTTGGAACCTTGTTGACTGACCACTCTTCTATCTATTAGCTTACTCTTGGTCATTGTGTCAACAAAAAGAAAATGGAAAGCAAGATTTGCCAATTTTAGAGGAGGCACTTGACTTAAATAAATCTGGTTGCCAAATGAAGATTAAGGAAATGAATAGTGTCAAGCTAAAGGCATATGTTACAATTCATGTCAATAAAACTGACCATAGATAAATCAAAGGAAACACTTTAGATATGATGGCTTTATATATGGAATCATTGCCTCCTACAGTGTGAGTAACAATCTCCAATAAGCAAGCCCCTCAAAAAATAGCTAGGTTTTATTGTCTAACCCCATACTTCTTTTTCATTTCTATTGCAATATGTACAGTAAATTGCCATCTGACTTCAGTGGGCTGTTGGCTGGAAATAGGGCTTGGTGAAAAGAGTACATGCTAAAGTCAAAGGTAACCTTATCAGGCAAAATAGAATGCCTGGAGAAATTAGTATCAAATTATAGGACTAAAGGTTTTAGCATTGTTTTAGTAAACTCCTTCTCAGAAAACAGCACAGACTAGTAAACTATAGTATATATGATTGTACAGTGGCTAAAATTGACACCTTTGCGGTGCTAGGGTTCTTGGTTTGCTATTATAGATTTGTCGCCTTGTTAATTCTCAACTAAAAGACAAGCAGGTGTACTTGTTCCTAATAAAACAGATCAAAGTACAGTATGTGTTCATTTATGTGGTTTTGACAGGGGAATGTATTAAAAGTATAGAACTATATGTGCAATTATAATGTCTTGCCTTAGAAAAAAAACAGGGATATTCACAAAGACCATACAAAACTGCAAGGTCACTAAGAGCATCCAACCAGCATAAACAGGCATGTCATTATTTGATTAAAATGTAGTCTATGGGAGATGACCTTCCTGTAATTTGGGTTTCCCATACCTGTACTATTTAGTCCCTTTTAGGCTTAGGTTTGTGTGTTTTTGAACAATCCATTTGTGGCCTACATTTCAACCCATCAATCATTTCAACCTATGAAATCAAAAATATTATATTGGATAGGGAGTATTTATTTAAAAAGTCCAAGATAGTTTCACATTACAGGTCTATGCCAGAGTTGTAATGGGGTTATTTACTAAACTCAGAATTTATCTTATTCTTTTATTTTAAAAAAACACAACCAAAGCCCATGCCCGATTTGATCTTATTTATTTACTCGAATTAATCGGATCTGGAAAAAAACCTGATAAAATTGAGCGAAAACCCGAATCATCTGATTTTTTCAGACTTTTTTCCCAAATGACTCGGATGTTCGGGCTAAACTCAGTGCAAACCATGATAACTTCAAATTCTGATAGGTGCCCCTCCATTTGACTTATACAGAACTTCAACATGTCTGAGATGGTGTATTTTCAGATTCAAGTTTTTTTCCACAAGTTTTTGCCCCAAAAAGCTTGACCAGATAAATTTGAGGTTGAGTAAATAACCCCCTAATTGTCTCACACAATTTATTTGATTTAAATAAGAATAAATCAACAAAAAATAACCTAAAACACCACCTTTTAAAGTAATAAAAGGCAAACGTAGGTTTGCCCAGGCAACCAATCAGCAGGTAGCATTTACTGATCACCTATTTAAAAAGCAAACATCATATTGGTTGCTATGGGTTACTGCTCCTGGGCAAACTTAGTGCCTTTTATTACATATAGGGGTTTGAGAAGAATATTTTCCTAATCTCGTCTATGCCCCATAATGTTTTATAAAACACATCACATTTCCAACTAGAGATTATAAACATCTTACATTTGTAAATGGACATGGATATGTTCTAAGGGAAAATGTGAGAGTCATCAGAATTGCACTATAGTTTGATTCACGAAGATGGTGTTTATTAATGTTCAATACAACCTAACCAGTGAGATTGTTAGTGTTAATCAGTATGTGGGACTGCAATGTTACAATATACATCATTTGTAGTAATGTTACAAGAATGCCTTTAAAAAATCCCCAATTAAGCTAAAACTGAATATTTGTGTTGTGATATCCTGAATGCCTAATTAATAAGGAAGATAGCTGAAAAAAATTAAAACAAAATGGTATATTAGATTGTATTCCACAACACAGAGACAGTCCTGACAAAGAAACATTATTCTTAGATTTACAATTAATTACCCTTATGTCTATACCTTGCATTCAATTTGCATAACTTAAAAACTGCTATAAATTTCTTAGAAGTCCCTGGAATATTTGCCTTTATAAATCCATGTGCGTGATATTTTTAACTTGGGTCAGGGATTACCACTGCCAAAAAATATTACTTTATTTTAGCAGTCCTTTGTTATAATTCTGCTTCTTCATTTCTTAATAAATGTATTGTTTTCATGGTTTTAATACTTTTACTTAATATTTTGAATTATTGTTTTTCTCTTTCTTGTCACCTTTCAAAGGAAAAGAGAGCAGAGACCGTGGAGATAAAAACAATGACTGTAGACCTGAAAATTTTTTTTTTTTGGATCCTATTTATTGAATGTTTCAATTATTTTTAAAAGATGTAGAGGCTTATTTATCAAAAGGTGGGAGTTTAGGTTTTTGAAATCACGACTAAATACAAACTTTATGGGGCACATTTACCTAGGGTCGAATATCGAACCTAGGTATTACTTTCGACCGTCGAAGTAAAATCCTTCGACTTCGAATATCGAAGTCGAAGGATTTACCGCTATTCCTACGATCGAACGATTCGAAGGATTTTAATCCATCGATCGAAGGATATTAGGAAGCCTATGGGGACCTTCCCCATAGGCTAACATTGGCCTCGGTAGGTTTTAGGTGGTGAACTAGGGGGTCGAAAAATTTATTAAAGAGACAGTACTTCAACTATCGAATGGTCAAATAGTCGAACGATTTTTAGTTCGAATCGTTCGATTTGAAGTCGAAGGTCGTAGTCGAAGGTCGAAGTAGTCAATTCGATGGTCGAAGTAGCCATATTCGACCATTTGAAATTCGAACTATTTTTCCTCTATTCCTTCACTCGAGCTAAGTAAATGGGCCCCTTTAACTATGAATGTTATGGAATTTATGGAAAGATCCAAAGAAAAAACAAACAGAAAATAAAAAAAAAACATGAAGACCTCCTAGTGAAAAAAAAAATCAGAAAACTTATAAAAGTCTGATTTGATTTAAAATGTTCCAATAGGATCAGCTCTCAATGACTTCTATTGGACCTCGACAACCTTTACCTGGTAACGTTTTTTTATCAATGGTTTTCGTTTTTGGTTAATAAATGGACCCCTTAAGCTATGGTGAGCCAAAATACAGAATGATCCCTTATCTGAGGGAAACCCAGTCCCCAAACATTAGGGATAAAATATCCTATACATGGACTAATAATGATTCATTCTGTTGTGTAAATTCAGAACAATACGTCTTCAGGGACACAGGGCTTTCTTTCCACAGCCCTTTTTGAAAAAAGGTAAATGCCTAGTAGTTTTACATTAATAAAAAATATGTTCAGAAGATTGAAGAAAATGGAATTTAATATTGTGGTCCCCTACAAGTATTTCTGTATAAACACTGGATTATCATCTATAATTTTTGTTACTCTTACCTGGCTACAGTGGATTGTAACTGTTCACTATAATGCAATAGTGAGATAACTACATTTAATGATAAATGGTGCTCCAGTGATACTTTACTAACTGTAAAATGCAATATATATATATGATAAAAGTTAATATGAAGGTGAACATGCAAATATATATATATACTTCGACCATCGAATGGGCTACTTCGAACTTCGACTACGACTATGACTTTGAATCGAAGGATTTGAAGTAAAAATCGTTCGACTATTCGACCATTCGATAGTCGAAGTACTGTGTCTTTAAAAAAAAACTTTGACCCCCTAGTTCACCATCTAAAAGCTACCGAAGTCAATGTTAGCCTATGGGGAAGGTCCCCATAGGCTTGGCTAACTTTTTTTGATCGAATGATATTCCTTCGATCGTTGGATTAAAATCCTTCGAATCGTTGGATTCAAAGGATTTTATCGTTCGATCGAAAGATTTTATCGTTCGATCGAAGGAATTATCCTTCGCTCGTTCGATTGAACTGTCTGCGCTAAATGCTTCGACTTCGATATTCGAAGTCGAAGGATTTTAATTCCTAGTCGAATATCGAGGATTAATTAACCCTCGATATTCGACCCTTAGTGAATCGGCCCCTAAGTCTGCTAAAATCATTCAAATTAAATAAACCAAATTGATATCCAATGAGAATGAATTATATCTTGGGTGGGATCAAATACAATGTACTGTTTTA
The DNA here is from genome assembly GCA_038501925.1 of Xenopus petersii. Lineage (NCBI taxonomy): Eukaryota > Metazoa > Chordata > Amphibia > Anura > Pipidae > Xenopus > Xenopus petersii. Next base: position 65,296,364 of record CM076678.1, read on the forward strand.
TTATTACAGATGAAAAGGAAATCGTTTTTAAAAACTAGAATTATTTGGAATATATGGGAGATGGCCTTCCTGTAATTCAGCGATTTCTGGATAACAGGTTTCCAGATAATGGATCTGATACCTAAACACATATACATTCATTTTCTTAATTAGTTTGTTATACCTACATTAAGGGGCACATTTACTAAGGGTCGAATATTGAGGGTTAATTAACCCTCAATATTCTACCATCCAAGTAAAATCCTTCGACTTTGAATATGGAAGTCGAAGGATATACCGCAAATACTTTGATCAAACGATCAAAGGAAAAATAGTTTGATCGATGATTCGAAGGATTTTAATCCACCGATCGAAGGATTTTCCTTCAAAAAAAGCTTAGAAAGCTTATGGGGAAGGTCCCCATAGGCTAACATTGATGCTCGGTAGGTTTAAAGTGCCGAAGTAGGTAGTCAAAGTTTTTTTTAAAGAAACAGTACTTCAACTATCGAATGGTCGAATAGTCGAACGATTTTTACTTCGAATCGTTTGATTCAAAGTCGAAGTCGTAGTCGCAGGTCGATGGTCGAAGTACCCAAAAAAAAACGTTGAAACTCAAATTTTTTTACTTCGAATCCTTCACTCGAGCTTAGCAAATGTGCCCCTATGAATTTCGAAGATTAACAAACTGTTGTATGGTTAAGAATATTACAATTTAAAAATGATTTCTGGACCCCTTTTATAATCGAGATTGAAGGCAACCAGAACTTCTTCAACATATTAGGTGCAAAGAATGTGCTGGATAAACTCCAATGTTAAAAATATTTAGAAACTTATAATTAAAAAAACCTCACCGTTCAGCTGTACTTAAATTGTAACAAGTTTTTAAAAAAATATGAAGCCCTAATGAATGGGTTTATTTATATCTCACCCTCAATATATTACCCATGTATTTAATGAAACATTATTTAAATACACAGCAACCAGTGGCAAACATGGCATATGTGTGATCATAAACTATCATAACTGATACATCTGCTTTAAATATAAAAAACTATACATTTGCTGAAGTTACAAACTGTTAACCAAGTAATGTAAATGTTAATCCCTAACTGTAAAGATAATTTGTAGTTTAGTTAAATACTCAGCTAACTACATGGCTCCTGGGGGAACATTATTTGCTGATCATTTGACATGTTGATAGACAAGCCATGTATTATATTTAAAAGTCCTTATTCAGATTTATTGCAATAGCTTTAATAGTAATGCACACAAAGGAATAGTTCCCAAAGCATGGGTCTTGTAATCATTAAATAGTGACATTCTGTAACTGTAAGCTTCTGTACATTTTTATGTTCTTGTCAGGCAGTTAAACTTTGTCTATCATGTTTATGGTCATTTTCTATATTTTGTAAAGAATATGCACTGTGGGAGGCCAATTTATCATAGTTTTAGTTTATGTAATTTTAAAGGTTTTTCTCCACTTCAAATAAACTCACATTTAAAAAAAAAACTGCTTCATTATTAAAAAAATCTGAATATATAAACTTCATTAAATAAAGTCAAACTTGAAAATTGTGAGTTTACCAGCTCGAAAACATTCAGAAAACATGACAGACTTGAAACAATTGATCACATTTTGCCTAGGCAAATTTAAATTCCAAATGTTTATACATTTAGTAAATCTCTAAAATTCTAGTTTTTGAAAGTCTAATTTGAATTTGTGAATATTAGTGCAGAAAAAGTCAAATCCTAGCAACATTTGAGCATTGATACTTCACCCCCCTGGATTTAAGGATAGAGAGATGCAGTGTTGGACTGGGGTGTCCAGGCCCACTGTGGATGCTGCCTGGTGGCCCCCACCTCAGTTGCAAACTGCAGTCAGCTCCTCCAAATGCTGCCACCCCTTCCCGCCCTGGTCACATAGAGCATCCCTCTTGCTTCCGTGATCGGGGAGTGGCTGTGCCCATAGGTCCAACTGGAGGGATCAGGCCTGGGTCGGCGGGGGCCCACTGGCCCATACCAACAGTGGAAACTGTGCTTATGAGGAGACTCCTGAAGGTTTTGAACCAAGAACTATGAGCTTGCCAATTAAGTTCAGGAGACCTTAAAGTATCTTACAAGTAAATTGAGATTTCACACACAGCTCTATGGCTTGCTTTCATATAAAACTCTCAAGGGAATTTACCAACATGAAATGTGAAATCAGCAAGAGGGTAATTATTATCAGCAAGTTGGTAATGATGAAATGAGACCTGTCAAAAGAAAAAGCAATGGAATCAAATACAAAGATTGAAAGTTGGAGGCTATACACAGAGTTTAAGACAGTGGTGATTTACACTTGATAAAGGGCTCTGCCCAAAACATGTAGTGTGCCTACACTGCTGAATAAAACACATTGCAGTTGAAAATTACTGTCTGGAGCTGTATTGATATTTTTCCTTGAATTATGCACAGTGGTGATTTACAATGTGCAGGGTTGGGTGCAAAGTGCAAAATCAGACCCCCACCCCACTCTTCGAAATCACTTTGTGTTTTGCTCTTCTCCACTCTACCCTGCATTTGAGGTGCTGGTCTTTACATTTCAGAATGGAGCACACAGACATGTGCTTCCCCCATGAATACAGACTTGCCTGTGGTTGACAGCACTGTATTCAAGAGTGGTGGAATGGACAGTGGGAGGCATATGGACTGTCCCTCTCCCCCACTAACTTGCACATCATTCAAATGCAGAGGTTAGGGAGTGAGCAGGCACAAGATGATTACCATCTGCCTATGTAGTGGTGGGAGGTCCAGATGCAAGTGCTGAGTGAATGAGAACTAAGGGGGCAAAGTAACCCCAAGCTCCCCTGGACATCTACAGAAAGTCTTTTAGAAACGATATTAAGGCAAGTCTTGGATAAAAGGAAAATGTCATATTCTGAATCCAGTTTGGGTAAGAGGGCCAATATGTTCAAAAAAGTTTGATGGAATTGGGGGATCTATAAGAATAATCAGAGATATTTTAGGGTTTGGTTATCATTTGTATAAGCTGATATACTGAGCAGGCTTATTTTATGAGCTGCTTGTAAAGCAGCTGATTCTCATTGTTGCTAGTAGGTGCACAAAAAGAGAAAACCTCACACAAACTAAATTGGCATTTTCAAAATAAGCAAAATGCATTGAAGTCAATGGGCATTTTTTGTTCTTGGCATTTTTGAAGCAAAATGCATTGAAGTCAGTGAGCACAATTTTTCGCAGCAAACCAAAGCTCTACCTGCGATATGTGAAACACAGAATTTTAGCCAGGAATGGCAAAAAAATTTGCTCATCGCTATCTGTAACCCCAAACAATATATATCCTATTGCTGGGTATCATCATCATGTAAAATAAAGGAGAGACATTTTTTTTACATTTAATTTCAAATTATTTTCTACAGAATATTACACAGAATTATAGGGCAGGTGAAAAAAAAACTCAAAACAATTGATTTTATAGTTCAAAGCTTAAAATGAAATATCAACTTTTTCATTTCTCAGAAAACATTTTGTCAAAACAATAAGCCAGCACTTATCTCTATCTATTAGTAGCAGTTTTGCCAGTCAAATGTATAGCAATCCCCTGGCACTACCTTGCATGAGTCACAAATCATAGCATCGCAGTGTTCCTCTTTTGCCTCGAAAGGTTTATTTGTTCGAAAGATACTTCATTTCACTTTTAATGTTCAAATAAATACTTAACTGTATGGAACACCCAAACTGAGAAAGCACTCTATACAGACTCCACAAACGATTAAAATCATAAATGATTTGGTTTGGTTTCATGTCATTACTGACGTTAAAAATAAAAACTTAAATTATTTATTTAAATGAAGCACTTAGGCATGTATATTACGGTTGCTGTCCTTATCCTAGTTTGGCAAAAGTACTTAAGTAGCAAGAATGTTCCTAGTCGCATGTTCTATATACATCTGTTAAATTACTCTGAGATCTCATTAAATAAAGCTAATGTACTTGTAAAACAGTAGGGAGAAGCTGTATATCATTATAATGGTTAGAGTGAGCCATTCTGTCAGGGAGGGAGCCAAGAAGGGTAGGTGTATGCTGGTCAGTGTACATGTTCCCAGCCTATAAATCTTGGCCTGTTCCTGCCTAGTTATTGTGTATTTCTTAGGTGAGAGATTGATTGTAGCAGTGGAAGATAAATTTGCCCACAGACCCTTTCGTGCTTTTTTCCCCCCTATACTCTTGATGTTTCGCCAAGGTGATAATGCTCCTTTTTTCCTGCAATCATTTGTTTCAGATTAAAAACAGCATTAGGAGGCGACGGAAAGGAGCTCTCCACAGCCTCGCAAACAAGCAAACATAAGGGCACACAGATGTACAAGTGTCCCAGGTGTGAGCAGATCATATTGTACTCTCACAGGACATCTAAAGGAGCTTACCTGGGCTACGATATAGGTTAGTTGTTCTGGGGATGGTGTTCTTTCAACAGGAAACAGATATTCTCCAAAATGGAAATGGTTTCTTTTATTATAACATGCATTATGTAAAGACAAATCAGTCCTAGCCGTTTTTATGATATAAGGTCGTTTTTACATATAACAATATTTTTCAGTTGTTCGTATAATAAAGTTTATTTGAAGAGCCAATTGTGGATACCTGACATTAGTAGTTAAAAGGGTTGTTCACCTTTAAATAAACTTTTACAATGATGTAGAGAGGGATATTCTGAGACAATTTGCAATTAGTTTTTTTTTTTGTAAATTAGTTATTCAGAAGCTCTCCAGTTTGCAATGTCAGCAATCTAGTTGCTAGGGTCCAAATGACCCTAGCAACCATGTATTGATTTCAATAAGACACTTGAATATGAATAGGAGAGGCCTGAATGGATATACAGTATAAGTAATAAAATCTAGCAATTACAATAAGCTCGAAGCTTTACATAGCATTTGTTTTTTCAGATAGGGTCAATGACTCCCATTTGAAAGCTGGAAGGTAAATCATTCAAAACTATAATAAAATAAACATTGAAGATCAGTTTAAAAGTTGCTTAGAATTAGACATTCTATAACATATGAAAAGTTGGACCCAATTCTAGATTTCTCAGATTGGGTATTGCAAACTAAAGACCTTGAATAACTTTTGATCAAATGGGGGGTGAGCAGGACTTTGGCTTTCATCTCTTTATGAGCCAGCAGAGAAAGCAAACTAGTTCACAAAAAAACTGATAAAGTAATGCTGTAAATGTTTTCTATTTTTGTCTTTTTCACCTTCCAGTTCTTCCCAACTGCAACCTTAGTGTGGCAACCTTAAACCACAATATATCATTAATGTTTCAGTATGGCCCACAAGGTAAAAATATATGGATGAACTTGGTTTAGGGTTAAATATCAGAACTGTGCAAAATTAAGCCACATTTGGAGTAACAGATTGCACTAATATTGTCTTTCAGTCTTCAGGCCAATTAATTGCTTAGAAAGTAGGTCCACTTGCTGGTTAGCCCATAATTTGTGTGAATGCCAGTCAAGTACATCAGGGATTTGTGCTCATAATGAATGATTGTGATATGACAAGATTCTGCGCTTAGGGGACTATCCACCGAAAAACTCTTGGGCAATTTTGAGATTAAGGTGGCCATACACGGAGAGATCCGCTAGTTTGGCGACATCGCCAAACGAGCGGATCTCTCCCTGATATGCCCACCTTGAGGTGGGCAATATCGGACTGATCCGATCGTGGACCCTAGGGCCTAACGATCGGATCCTAACAAATTGTAACGGGCGGATCACGGTACCGCATCAACGAACAGATGCGACCGCGATCCAACGGGATTTTTAGTCCCACCTGATCAAGATCTGGCCAACTCGGCCTGTCTGTCGGCAGCTTTTATCGGCCTGTGTATGGCCACCTGTATACTACTGCATCAATACATAGAATCTTTAGAATGTACCCTTTAATTAAAATAAGAGTAGGAAACCAGTGAGATGCTTAACTATGCCTGCTCTTAATATTTGTGTCAATGGTCAGTCTGTGGTCATGTAAGGTCAAAGACTTGATATTTAAATATCCATACTTGATCACTTGTGCAGATGTGATCCATGCAACCAAATGGTAGTTTATCAACGAAATGGTAGTTTATTCCTACATATGTGTGTGTATATATAGAATGAAGCAGACTCCCAGTGGCGTAATGTGTTGCTGTATATCTAGATTTTCTTCAGTGTATACTATGATTTTACTAAAATGTCATTGTTTCATCCCAAGTAATTGCAATTTCATGTGATAAAACCGAGGTGACAGATGTGCATGACATATGATTGATTTTAGAACATTGTCCTGAATATTGTAGTGTCCTTATAATCCCCCGCTGGTCCCCCTCATTTGTACCAAGGATATTTCCAGCACCAACTTTAAACTTGGCATATCCTCAAATGGTAAAATGATTAAGGATTAAGAAAACAGCAGATATTAAGTCACTGGTTCTATGAAATTCTAAAGAGCAGTCAAGTCTCGAAAGCTGTACACTATATCTTGATAACAGTTCTTCAAAAATACTAGTTTAATCATGAATTTTTAGAGCCTTGTTAAAATGTGGATAAAGTCCATATTTGGAATGGCAGAACTGAAAGGTTGAAGTTGTATATTACACACGGCGCAGACATTTTAAGTGATTATCTCAAAATGTTGTAGTATATCCTGCTGACACGAAAGGGAAAAATACATTTAATACAATAGTGAACATCATAATAAAGTTGATGGATAGATTGGGAAGATTTAGTAGCTTTTATTACCAATTGACAGCTCTTTTTCAGCCGTCCATTTATTTTTTGGTTTTAGGATTCAAAGTAGCTTGAAGAAACAAAAAAAAACAGAATATGTTACATGCCGGATGAATTCATGGACCCAACAGGACAATCAATCAATCACCCAAGTTCTTTTTGTATCTAAGGATAAAGGTCTCATGCAGGTCAGCACATTAAATGTTGTTTAGTTTAGAGTATTCCAGCGACACAAAGCAGTGGTCATAAACATGCTCTTATTTTGCACATTCTAGCATTGATCATCTATTTATTATTTTTACTTTATTGCAAGCGAGTGCATTCTTGTGATAAATTAATAGCGATGAGAAAATGCGAGGCCCATGTAGTCTGGGAGATTAAAACCATCTATTTTGTTGTATTTTTGTTTAGATATCCTTTTGAAACAAACTTTGAAAGTCAAACAAGTATTATTATCTTGACCTTTCTGCAAGGCTGCCCTATATTCACTGGTTGTCAGCACATGTTCTTAAGGAGTCATTCGTCACTGCCATCCGTCACTCCTCTGCCATTCCCATCAGTCCCATTATCTGGGTTCAACAGAGAGCTGAGGATATAGCCTGAAGGATCATTAAGCCTCACTCTCAGGTACTGCAGGTAGACCAGGTGGCCTGTTATTTATAATAAAGAAACAACACAGCAGAACTGCCTGACTATGGCCCAGGAGGCCTCAAGAAAGGACAAGCAGGGAGATGTCATCACTGAAGGACAACTAAAAGTGGACTTCCCTGTCCCCCACTGAAAGCAGAAAGGAGTTATTGAACATCTGTTCAGTGCAGGGCCAGAAAGATTGATTAATTTAATTGCTCACACTTTACTTAAGTAACTTTTGAATATTTAATGTCAACTTTGAAGGATATTATACCTGGTTATTAATTTTAAAACAAGAGAATGACATTTAGTGCTCGAGAAACACAACTTAAAATCGATGGTCTCATATCAATATATTCTATTCACAGTTAGCAACTCTAAACTTTTACATTGGAGACGCTGCAGTTAAATATTTGAAATCCATGACAGTCTAATAATGGAAATTATTCATTGTGTCAGCTCTGTTCATTTATTTTAGTTATTGCTATAAAATATATAAATTGTATAATGCATACAATTTAACTCTTTGTGTTTCATTGATGGAAAAGATTTCATTTTCTGTTGCTTTACCATTTGGTTAACCCTTTCCATGTCATAGATAATTAAAGCTTCAGTTCTCACTTGGAAGTACCGGCTCAGAAACTTGTGATTCCATTTGGCACATCCATGCCTAAAGGGTTAAATCATTAACATGCCTTAACCTTAGATTTTATACCGGAGGCTGCTGAAGGTTGTAGTTGAGGGACAGCTAGGAAACTAAGATTCGCTAATACATCACTGAATGTTGTAAAATACTGCTACAGACATTGTGAACTGAATGAATACCTGTATCTGCTCACATGTCAAGATATTAAAAAGCAACACAGTAAATAAAAAAACAATTTGTTAATGAGAGAAGGGCTTTCCCATTCTCAGTAAAAATAGCATATTCCTTAATGGAACAATCACACCAATATCTTTGTGCAGACTCTCCAGCACACACACTGCATGGTTACTTAAAAACAGATGTTTTCTCTAGAATATCCTCACTACAACTAGCTAAGATGTGGGATGACTGGGAAACCATATGTATAGCAACAATAATGTCTGCTTTTTGTATTTAAACTTACTATTGTGAGCAAAAAAGTGCATAAATTCAAGAGCATAATTTGGGGGACGGTCCCTCAACTGAGCTTCTAGTTTAAAGGTGGTGTGAAATCTGCTCCATTTCATAGTCAACCATGGTGCTGGAAGTTTTATTATTTTATGATAGTCATAGCTGGGATTTGGCAAGCATATACCTAGCTGTACACCTGAAACCTAATGATCTTAAAGGGATACTGTCATGGGAAAAAAACATTTTTTTCAAAATGAATCAGTTAATAGTGCTGCTCCAGCAGAATTCTGCACTGAATCCATTTCTCAAAAGAGCAAACAGATTTTTTTATATTCAATTTAGAAATCTGACACGGGGCTAGACCTATTGTCAATTTCCCGGCTGCCCCAAGTCATGTGACTTGTGCTCTGATAAACTTCAATCACTCTTTACTGCTGTACTGCAAGTTGGAGTGATATCACCCTCCTCCCTTCCCCCCCCAGCAGCCAAACAAAAGAACAATGGGAAGGTAACCAGATAGCAGCTCCCTAACACAAGATAACAGCTGCCTGGTAGATATAAGAACAACGCTTATTAAAAACCCATGTCTCACTGAGACACATTCAGTTACATTGAGAAGGAAAAACAGCAGCCTGCCAGAAAGCATTTCTCTCCTAAAGTGCAGGCACAAGTCACATGACCAGGGGCAGCTGGGAAATTGACAAAATGTCTAGCCCCATGTCAGATTTCAAAATTGAATATAAAAAAATCTGTTTGCTCTTTTGAGAAATGGATTCCAGTGCAGAATTCTGCTGGAGTAGCACTATTAACTGATGTGTTTTGAAAAAAAACATGTTTTCCGATGACAGGATCCCTTTAAAGACTGTGTGTGAAAATAATACAGTCCTTTTAAATGTTATGTTACATATACAAAGATAGAGGATATAATTTTGGACATGGTTTTTGCATTCCCTAAAATTAATTTTGGCACTATACATTTGCTGAAGTCACAAACTGTTAACCAAGTATATGGATGGTCTAGAGCTGGACATAGAGGTATTGCCACATAAGAGGAAATACTTTTCACAATAACATAATATCATGGTAAAATCAATAGATAAATGCACAAAGTTGTTAAATGGCAAAACTACCCTTCCGAGGTCCATCTACACAATACATTTTAAGTCTTGGTTAAATATAATAAAGTCATGGTTTGTCATAAAGATGAGACAAAGGAAAATCATGTTATACAGGCATGGGATGAGAAAACTAATGGCCAGAAAGCTCAGAATTAGAGGAAAGCCATCTTTCATTGAGTCCATTCTAAACAAAAAAAAGGTGAAAAATGAATTCCTACAGACTTGATTCAATGTTTAAATGTTTTCTAATAAATGATCGAAATGACAGAAAACCCTCTTATTTAGAAATCCCCAGGTCCCAAGCATTTTGGATAATAGTTTCTGTGTATGCATTAATAAGGCAAAATAATGAATTTGTCAGAAATGATAGCTTATTAAAGAAGGGGTGTTTTTTTAGGCACAACATTTGTTTATAATGCAAAATGAAAATAAAATTCCCATATTGTAAGCTGCCTCTTTTGAAAGCTGCCCATCTGTCCCTGAATCCAACCATACACAATACATCCTGTGACAAAGCCAGAGATTGTCAAGGCCAGAACAGGTGCCTATGGTACTTGTATCCTTCCACATCAGTCATACTGTAGGGAGCAGACAATTAATTCTGGAGCAAAATTGAAAGTCAGAGGCAGAGTGTGAAAGAACAGAATGACAATAATAAAGTACCCCTGCTTCACATTAATCTCCCTCACTTCAGGGCTGTCAGAGGCGGCTTGGCGGTGACTAATGCCAAGCTTTGCATACAGTGGTCACAGACATGAGCAGCATGCTCTCCTTACAGAATCCGTGTTTTGCTTTGTTGAGTTTTTGACTTTCTTGATCTCACCGAAACGAACAGATTTGCTAGTCTTTGAAAGTGATAGGAAACTTTCATAAACATCCCATCGTTATTTCATTTGTAGGAACCAGGGGATGGAACTCCAAAACAAACATGTCTGCCGTACAGCAGAAGCCACATAGCAACTTTTTCAAGGGTTAAGAATAATAAACCGCAAAAGAGCGGAGAGGGCAGTGAGAATATACGAGAATAAACTTGCCCCTCTAAGGACACACTAATCCATTAACATTGGGAAAGGCTGGGATGCTCTTTTGAGAATTGTATTCCATTGATTTTATTGTCATCTTTTGCACAAGTAGTAAATGGCCTAACATTTAACGTGCACTGTAATTATTCTTGAAAAGCAAGACATCAATGTAAAATTTATTGTTATAGAGCAGACATTTTGACAGAAATACAGTAATGTCCCCGAGTGCCAACAGATTACCGAAAAGGTTAAAAAAAGAAAAAAAAAAGGAAAGGAAATAAGAAGATTCACTTAAAAAGCTGAAGCCAGGGAAGCTGCGAACAAAACATCTATCACTGTCTGAACTACACATTTTACTTGTACTTCCATAGGTGCCACTGTTATTGTACCGACATTGGGAAGTATTTATCATACCTTTTCACTTGTTTACTGACCAATGTGGCAATTACTCCAATTTTATGCCTGGTCAGTAAAGGCTATTTATCAAACGTTGACCCAGCCATATAATGGCTATTCACAGAATAAAGAGCTGCAATGATTTTATGTTTAACTAGTGAACTGGTGGAGTTTCTCTGAGGTTTGCATGATAATAAGTGCACTAAGCATGTGTAGTCATTCATCAAAATAGCCCAAGCAACTACCTACTGGCTGAAATGTATGCTGTCAGTGTACAACTGGGCCCAAGTGGTGTAAATAAAACTTCGTTGAGATTATTCAGTATCTCTTTATGAAAGTTACGTTTGTTTTTTAATGGAAAGATCTAAAACTATAGGTCCAATATATTATATGAAGGTTAGCCATTCTTCCATTGCTGAACAGTCTATACTATATAAGCACAAACACAATAATACACTGAACAGCTCTATAGCTTGTTTAAGGTATAACATAATTAAGAAGAAAGTTCAACCATTTTGTTTATTAGAAAGAAACAGATAAATATCAGTTAAACAACCTTCCTGCTACTGTTTCAACTTTATATCCTAGTGCTTCACAACCTCAATCACATTAGTCCCAAATCAATATCCTTTCAAAAGATGTGTAAAGCCCAGGGTCCACCTGCTTGGGCACTCTATAGTTACAACATGCCTGCCCTTTGATCCTTATCTTGAACCTTCTCAAATCCCACCAATCTCATCTGCTTACATAAAACATTTTAACAGAAATAATATCCAGGCCTATCAATCCCTGCATTCATACAATGCTATACTTAATTAAAGCTTAGGTAATACAGTTCAAGTCTATTGACATATATTAGTTCTCATCCAAACCTTACTGTCAAAAAGATACTGCTATATAAATTATAACATTACATTTAGGGGCATATTTATCAAGGGTCAAATTTCGAAAAATTTCGAAATTCTAACTCAAAAAGACCAACCAAAATTAAGTCAAAGTTTTTTTCGGTCGAATAGGTCTGTTTTCAATCAAATAAGTCCATATTCGGTTGAATCCGAATAGTACAAATTGAAGGAATAGCGCATTTGATCGAATTCGATTCAAAGTTTTCCCCCAAAAAATTTTGATTTTTCAGAGTCCACCAATTGACTCCAAATAGGCTAAAACAGCAATTCGGCAGGTTTTAGATGGCGAAATTCGAATTTTTTCATTCGAAAATTCACCTCGACCTTTGATAAATCTGCCCCTTAAAATACATGTATAGGATCCGTTATCTGGAAACCTGTTATTCAGAAAGATCTGCATGATGGGAAGTTTGTTTCCCATAGACTCAATTTTAATCAAACAATTCAAAATCTTAAAACATATTTTCTTTTTCTCTGTAATAAATAAACAGCATGTGGTATTTGATCCAAACTAAGATATACTATAATAAATCCTTATTGGTGGGAAAACAATCCTATTGGAGTTATTTAATGTTTAAATGATTTTTAGCAGACTTAAGGTATGGAGATCTAAATTATGGAAAGACGTTATTCCAGGCCCCAAATTGTATATGTATATATTGTATAGGGATGTAGCGAACTGCCGATTTGATGTTCGCGAACACCGGCAAAAAATGCGAACGTTCGCGGACAGTTTGCGAACTTCGAACACCCGCTAAAATTGTTCGATTCGAACGATCGAAGGATTTTAATCATTCGATCGAAGGATTTTCGTTCGATTGAAGGATTTTCATTCAAATCGAACGATCGAAACCATTCGATCGAATGCTTTTCATTCGATCGAATGCTTACAATCGTTCGAACGAATGGAAATCGTTCGATTTTTAGCCGTCGAAGGAATTCGAATGGTCGAACGAATCGAACGCGAACCCAAATTGGCGAACGTCGCGCGACGTTCGCGAACATTCGGCGGACGCGAACGGTCGAAGTTTGCGCGAACAAGTTCGCTACATCCCTAATATTGTATATTATATACATAGAGTGCAGGGTCTATATTGCTGTTACATTATTGAGCCCAAAAGTTCCTTGTCCATCACCTGCAACTGAACATGTTTAGGTTATCTATCTAATAACTTAACAGAAGAAGGAAAAAATCAACACATAAATATAAATAAATGTGGAAGTATATAGGAAAAGCAAGAAACAGAAGCCCCCGCAGATATGGAAACTTTCAGTTAATAAACTATTAAGAGATTTGGGATCCATTTTAATTGAAAAAAAGAGACACGTGACAAAAGCATAAATAATTGTATCCATCCACATCAATCAATGGGATTGAGTTGTCCCACTGCCTATATAAGGACATACACATAAATATATAGTTTATTAATTTTAAAGTGGGATACAAAGCACCCAGATATTATGGGGCCCATTTACTTAGCTCGAGTGAAGGAATAGAGGAAAAAAACTTAGAATTTCGAATGTTTTTTTTGGCTACTTTGACCATCGAATGGGCTACTTCGATTCGAACGATTCGAGCTAAAAATCGTTCGACTATTCTACCATTCGATAGTCGAAGTACTGTCTCTTTAAGAAAAAATTCGACCACCTAGTTCCCCACCTAAAAGCGAAGTCAATGTTAGCCTATAGGGAAGGTCCCCATAGGCTTCGGTAGCTTTTTTGGGTCGAAGAAAAATCATTCGATAGATGGATTAAAATCCTTTGTATCGAATGATTTTTCGTTAGATTGTTCGATCAAACTATTTGCGCTAAATCCTTCAACTTCGATATTCGAAGTCAATGGATTTAACTTCGATGGTCGCATATCGAGGGTTAATTAAGCCTCGATATTCGACCCTATGTAAATCTGCCCCTATCTGTTGGTGGTCAGATTTATTATTAGTTGTTAGTTATACTGTAGTAGTAGATACCATTACCAGTGTTTTTTGAGCATTGATTGAGAAAAATAAAGACAAGTATATCTATACTGTATAAACTGTTTATAATGAAGGGAATCTTAATTTTACATGTACATGGTGTATATTTTTACTTGAATACTCAAGTATGTGCAGTATGATGCCCATTTAATATACTACACTTTTTCCAGAAGTAATTTAAATATGAAATAACAATGTATAAGATGAAATATATTGTTGGCAAACAACAATTTTGCAGCTTTACTGTAATTAGGCATGCGACAGATAGGTGTAATGATAAATTAGATTATATATGCTGTTTTTAACAGCCTGGCGGTTTACTTTTTATTCTTAGAACACCATTTCCCCTTTGAAATAGGAAACGTACGGAGAACATAAATTTTGCAAAATATGTTTAATTGCGTGTTTTAGATTTCCCCCTCCTTTTTTAAATTTTGATCTCCTTAACATCACACCTGTCAGATTTATTATCTTCTAGATCTAGCACTTCATGCATTAAACCTCAAATTCTAACATGAATGTTCTACCAGATAAGTCAATTTAGCATTTATTTATGCAATAGTTTGTTGCTAAAGAGCTGCTTGTTTTAAGAAACACCTTTGCCTAATTTAATATATAGCTGGGCAACTCTGAGATTTGTTTGTACACTTTTCATGAATCAATTAACACATTTATTATTTATTTTCATGGGAAGGTGACTGCCTTTTTCACCAAACACCATCACTCTGGTGACATTTGAATTTAAGCCCAAGAAATGTAAAACATATTGTAAATTAAATAGGCAATAATTTCCTCACAAATCCCTCCATATATTAAATATTTGAGACAATCCAGAGCAAGATTATGAAAAAGTACAGTTTGCTTGCAGTATATTAATGTTAATATTCCAATGGTCTTTTACAGTTAATACTAACGGATACAATATAAAAGCTTTATGCTTAACTCTACTGCAAAGTTTTAAACATTATACAGCATTTTTATTTGGATAAAGGTGCCACAGAAAAATGAGAAGACAGAAGGGATTATTTACGAATGCAAGCAAATTCATGACATGGTATCTACATCAACAGGCACTTTTTGGCTGCAATTGCATCAGGCTCATTTCCCCCTGGAGACCTCATTTAAGCTAAAATGGGGACAATGCTGCACTAGGGGTAAAAACATGGTAAATATGCTCAAAATTGCCCACTGCTCTCATTTATGACCCCTCGAATACTGACCTTGTGTACTGGGTTTAAATGCTATACAAAAAGAAAGCTGTCTATAAAAAGCCATTGAAAAATATTAGACAATGCAATTATGCTAAATATATAATACGCAGAGTGACTTCTTTCACATAGGCTTTCAAATATGAATGCTCAAGTGTGTGTATAGCTGTATTTATCTCTAATATAAGCAGAGTTGTACATATTTCTTCATTTAGATAGCACTATTTGTTTCCACAAACTTTCTACATTTTTTTTACTGCTTTAATAGTATAAAAGTGGGTACAAACAGTGTAAAAACAACTGTTTTAAATCCATATTGGACTGTTCGGTATTGATGATCTGTTTCAAAACGGCTTACAGTATCTAGTAGTGGTAGGTAAACGCAACTGGACTAAAGCAACATGTCACTACTCATATGAATACTCATCCAATGGCTTTGTTTAACTGGGGTCAGTTATTCCATCATTATTTCATACCCTTTTCCACCTTATTCCATTTGCAGTGTTTCCATGGAACTTTTTTGGAAGCTGTTATTTCTTTATTGCCTGATATTGTCAGATTTAATGACCCCACTGATATACAATTTTCATCTACTAGATTATTATTATTATTATTATTATTATTATTATTAACATGTATTTATATAGCGCCAACATATTGCCTAGCACTGTAAAGTAAATGTGATTATACAACTAAATCACATGAATTCTATACATAGAACATATGGAGTTACAAACATCACAATCAATACAGGTACAAAAGTTGAGGAAGGCCCTATGCATAGGCATACACTCTAAAGGGAGGGGAGTAATACACAAGGCGTGGGAGTGGGCAAGATCGAATTAAGTGGGTGAGAAATGTGGTACTGTATGTGGTGTTGCGTTTGGTAGTTAAGCAGAGTGAGGGTAGGCTTCTCAAAGAAGTGCGTTTTAAGAGATTTCTTGAAAGCAGAAAGGTTGGGAGAAAGTCTTACAGACCGTGGGAGAGAGTTCCAGAGGAGGGGTGCAGCCCTTGCAAAGTCTTGAATGTGAGCATGTGAGGAGGTAATGAGAGAAGAGTTGAGTAGCAGGTCAGTAGAGGAGCGTAGTAAGCGGTTGGGTGAGTATGTAGAGATGAGTTCAGAGTTGTAGGATGGGGCAGAGTTATGAAGTGCTTTGAAAGTCAGTGTCATTAATTTGAATTTGATTCTGAAAGGTAACAGAAGCCAGTGCAGGGATTGCGATGGGCAGATGTGGATATATTTAAATACTGGGAGAAGGAAACCTAATTTGTTGGCAAAGTCCTACTGTATTTAATAGGAAAAATCTGGGTAGCAGAAGATTTCGGGTGTAGCTCCTCAATGTGTAGCAAACTGGAAGTGTATGCACTGTGGCTAATACAGATGTGAATATCACTACTTCCTGTTTCATAGATGTTGCATTCGTTATACTTAGGATGCTTCTCGCTGTAGAAGACAAGAGATGGAGGGATCTAAATTGTTCATTGCAGACATGTCAAGCTCAAGCTCCTAAAATAATTAGGTATCTGTATCCTCAGATACGTATGTTTCCACCCAATGTATCTGTCTGTGCACGTTGTGTAAGCTTTAAACAAACAGTGATACATCTGGTTATTTTGCTCAGTAACTGTTTGTGTTTCCTTGATGGGTTTGATAAAGGACTGGTGTTTAGCCTGAAAAGTTACCTACAATAGTTACAATACAATACTGGTGGTAATTTTTAAAGTTAATGCAGCACATATCAATTCGCAAATGGTTGTGTTGCCCATGTTTTTTTCCTGAACACTGAAATATTGGTGCCCATCTTCCAGTGTTTGCAAATTTGCGTTGCTTAGAAACATTGTAAATGGCTTGCAAATGAGACGGGTGTTTGCGTGAGTACGGCCACTGTGCGAGGTTGCTGTGCGCGAATATAGCAATAAATGAAATAAGCAATTTGTGAAACCATTTTGTGAATATTTTCTCTGCCACCAAAGTCGTGGCGTAACTCAAACACAGAAATATTCCCAATTTGCAATTATACCAAGCTCTTGTGGATATTC
Source organism: Xenopus petersii (assembly GCA_038501925.1). NCBI lineage: Eukaryota > Metazoa > Chordata > Amphibia > Anura > Pipidae > Xenopus > Xenopus petersii. The sequence goes on from CM076678.1 coordinate 65,313,492, forward strand.
GCAGAGCGAATCAAAATTTGCAATTCTATTTGCACATGAATACACCACTCTTATCCAGCTTTATAAATATAACTTAATATATGAGCAGGGCAAATATGTTCACTGTGTGAACCATTCTGCGCTGTGCAAATTTTATAAATAAGGCCCACTGTTTTGTTCACTATTTCTGTGTTGCTGATTGGAATCTCTATGCAATACAACAGACCCCCTGGGGGGCCAAGGTCTTGGGGACTGCTGTATTGTGGTCTAGTTCTAGTCACCATTTTCATAAAGTTCAGCACCCACTGCAGTTGAGTCTAATTGCAAAAACAGAGTAGTAGTGTCAGATTTATTCCAGATCAGAGAATTCACTAAATAGCATACCATCCTATTATATGACTAGTAAATGTCACCTGATGAATGGTTGCTATGGGTTACTGCACTTGGGCAAACTGAGGGACAGATTTGTAAACATTCTAATCTGAATTTGTACTGAGTTTTGTGCTTTTTTGGCAAACATTGCAAATTTGGATTCAAGTTTTGAGATTTATTAAGTGCAAGAATCTCGAGCTGCTATCCAGATCGCAAATAGAAAAACTGGGGATTTAAAAGCTAGCGCGTTCATGTAGATATCAGTGGTAGTTGTATTAGCAAAAGTCAAGCTATATTTCAAATGAAATTAATTAGAAAATTGGCTCACTCATTGAAAATGAAGGATGGAACGTGATTTCACTGCATTCAAGCTGTGTTTTCATGTTTACATGCCAAGTTTTCAAATTGTTTTAATAAATAAGTGCACATTCAAGATTTTTCACTTTTTATATTAAAAAGAAAATTCTAGAATTCGATTTTTCATAAATCTGCCACTCTGTGTCTTTTATTACATAAACCTATAAGTGTTTTTACCAAGCCCAGAATGTGACACTGTCTTTCTTTGAGGCATTCTCATCTATCAGTTGGTTATGGTATGTCCCTATACAATAAATGGAATTATGTGCATAAATACATACATAAATGTATAATTAGAAGCAGCTTAATGTATAACCACAATATCTACCACAAACAAAAATGTAATTAGGAGAAAGGGAACAAGTACAATAATTAGCAATGGATTCACATTGCTTGCTTCTTGGCTGTTTTGCTGATACATTGTTTTCACATTGGCTTCACTTTTTCCCACATTGCTTCTGCCTTGGGATTTTTTACTGATCAGTGGTAATTATACTACAATAACTAATCCCACTGTACTTAATGCTTTGCTGCTTTTAAGCGAATGTTACAGTTCGTCACTACCTTAAAATTCTAAATGAACGACCCTCCTTACATTATTTAATTATTTATTGCACATCAGTTCATTTCAATTAATATGCAATCAACAATAAGAAAACGTTTTGGAACAATAGAAAAAAAGAATGTATGTAAAATCCTCTTTTATTTTTTATTTTTTATAGGACTATTGTTACAGGTGCTACTATAAGTTCTATAAGAGTTCTACTAGAGCAGGAGTTCCCAATTTGTGTGGCTGAACATATCCCTCCCCCCTCCAGGAACCTAGAAGTTGTTATTTCCAATCTGAAGATCATTTAGGAAGATTTGCGTTTGTTATTTGAGTTTGTTTATTCTCTGTACTAGATATTCCTAAAGCTTAATGGGGAATGTAGTAAAAGTCGGTTACCGAAAAACTATTCACAATGCGAAAAGTGATGCCTTTGCAATGGGGATGCACCGAATCCGGAATTCGGTTTGGGATTTGGCCAGGATTTCACCGAATCCTTGTGTGTGGCCGAACGGAATCCGAATCCTAATTTGTATATATAAATTAGATGTGGGAAGGAAAATCATGTGACTGTTCATCTTAAAACAAGGAAGTAAAACACTCTTTTCCCACTTTTTCCTTTCCTGACTCTAATTTGCATATGCAAATTAGGAATCAGTTAGGAATTCAGCCAAATCTTTTATGAAGGATTCGGGGATTTGTCCAAATCTCAAATAGTGAATTAGGTCCATCCCTACTTTGCAAGAACAAATGTTCCTTTGCGCGAATTTAATATAGCTTTGAGCAACCCGGAAACTGTTTATAAAATGTATAGTTTGCACCAATGTGCAGTGAATGTAATAAAACTTCTTACTGAAAATGTTATTTTTGCTCCAAAAGATTACGACACCTTCAAGCACTTCTTAAAAGTGCACAATTAAAATTTGCAATGCAATAACAGTTTAATAAAGAATATTACATTGCAAGATGTGAATTTTTATTCTTATTGGTGCGAATTGTTTTTCTCTTTGCGACTTTTATTACATTCCCCCATTAGAATTGTATTAGATATGAAGGGTAATTTATGATTGCAAGTGCAATGTGCAAAGTGCATTTTCACAAAAATCATCATGGTTACACATAATTCAAGCATTATTATGGAAATATAGGATTTGCATCCGATGCATAAAAAAATGAAACTGTGCTTTTGTTTTGATGCAAATTGCAGCGAAAATGTTCATTGTAGTTCATTTCTGCCATTTGCCTTCTGAACAGTGTTAGGGTGTGATTCTTTTGGTGCAAGTCTGCTGGGTTCCCCAGTGTGAAAAGGTGCACTTCCACTCGATGCAATAAGAGTATAGTCTTGCATATATTTTAGCTCAGATGCACTTGCCTCTGTAAAGGATCCATATGATTTCCATGTCTCTAAACCTTTACAAGGTAATAGGAGCCCTGTCCTGGACCTTAACTGGAGGCTTGAACATAAAAAATAATCTGAAAACTTTGTATTAGAGAAATAATAGAAAAGTGAATAAGCTAAGACTTCCTTTTGTGTTTAATTTTCTGGAAGAGCCATATATAGAACAAAAAGGACAGGAAATGACTGGAGGAAAGGTAACACTCTAATAAATTAAATGAACTTGAGCCGAGTTTTTTTCTGGATCTTAAAACTTGATGTAGACCAGAGACCCGGTGATGGGTGGGATAGAAGACATCCCACCTCTCACATACACAGTATGGTGTAGTTTCTTCTCTGGTGGGTAGTTGTTTTTAACTTGCATAGCAGGTGTTTTATTTTATTCCTCTGGCATGTTTGCTGATACATGGTAACCTGTAATATGTAATAAGTGAGGATGCAACGCTTCCATTTTTATTTATAGTTTGTTTAGAAATCACTGTTTGTAAAGCAATATTTTCCACAAATGTTGTGACAAAAAAATTATCATTTTAGTACCTTTATTATACCCCTTGTGCTTGTCTACTGGAAATATGGCATTCATTTTTTTTTAGGGGCTGATTCACTAAATTCGAGTGAAGGATTCGAAGTAAAAAAACTTTGAATTTCGAAGTATTTTTTGGGCTACTTCGACCATCGAATGGGCTACTTCGACCTTCGACTACGACTACGACTACGAATCGAAGGATTCGAACGAAAAATCGTTCGACTATTCGTCCATTCGATAGTCGAAGTACTGTCTCTTTAAGAAAAACTTCGACCCCCTACTTCGGCAGCTAAAAGCTACCGAAGTCAATGTTAGCCTATGGGGAAGGTCCCCATAGGCTTGCCTAACTTTTTTTGATCGAAGGATATTCCTTCGATCGTTGGATTTAAATCCTTCCAATCGTTCGATTCGAAGGATTTAATCGTTCGTTCGAAGGAATAATCCTTCGATCGTACGATCGTAGCATTTGCGCTAAATCCTTCGACTTCGATATTCGAAGGATTTCAATTCCTAGTCGAATATCGAGGGTTAATTAACCCTCGATATTCGACCCTTGATACATCTGCCCCTAAATGTTCCTTGTGTGTTCCCCTTTCCAACAGGTATTGCTAGTTCAGTCTGCAAAGGCTTACCATATATGTTGTTGTTTTTGGTGGGTTGCCCTCAACCATCACATACTATCACAAACACAAAGCCCTCCTATGGTGTTACAATCTTTTTAAAAGATGTTGGGGTGGTCTAGGACAATGATCCCTGACCAGTGGCTTGCAAACAATATGTAGCTCACCAACCCCATTTGATGTTGCTTCCAGTGACATCAAAGCAGGTATTTATCTTTGCATTCTTGGTTTGAAAGCAAGTTTTGATTGCATAAAAAACAGATGCACTGCCAAACTGTAGGCTAAAAGTCCACATAGAGGATAACAAATAGTCAATCACAAACCTTTTTTGGTACCCCAGGGACATTTTTAATGTTTTTGTTGCTCCTCGACTATTTTACATTTAAATGTTGCTCTCGGGAAAGAAAGGTCGGGGACACCTGGTCTAGGGATAGAAAGGGCATGATCAGCTGAACAGAATCATGAATATGAATGTGCCCGAGCATGGACAACTATCTGTAATAGCCTGTAAAAAGACACACACTGTGGGGGTTATTTACTAAATCTCAGATATTTACTAATCTCAAATTTTTTTATAAAGAAAGCTCGGCCAAACTCCCATATATGATTTTACATTATTTATCATTATAATAACTAAAAAAAAATGAGAAAGACTATAAAATAGAGTTACTGCCCGAAAACCCAACATTTTTCTGATTAAAGGACTAAACCCAGCACAGACCACGATATCTTCAAAATCTGCCATTGATTTATACATGACCTCGACAGATTTGAGATGTAGGATTTTCGGATTTGGGCTTTTTGCAGCACCAGGGTATGATAAATCTAAAAATTCTGAGTTTTTTTTCCAAAAAAATTTAAGTTTTTGCCCCAAAAACCCAGACCAGAAAAATCATTGCATGGGGTCACACAAACTAGAATTTTCTGTAGATTTTGAACTGGTGACAAGTAGATCACAGCAGTCTAATATCATACACTTATAGCAATATTACATCTGTTAAAACAATGACTTGAGAAACGAGTGTTGTTCTTTTCAATGTAGCACAATATGTTTTCCCTTAGTTTACTGCAATGAAGTATCATTTTCCTTTGTAGAGTAACTTGTAAGATAGTAGATCCCAATTCAATAACTTGACTTAAAAAAGGAGAACCTGTATCACCCTGCCTTAAAATCATGTATGTTACCCTGTATCAAGCACAATTCTTTAGGAAACTACACAGTTGCTCAATATAAGAGCTTAAAAAATCGCCGACCAATGACAGAACCTTAATATTAAGCAGCTGGAGAAGCTAAATGACTGAAGGGCCTTTAAACATGAAGTTTCTAATTGTGCTCCCTTGTGGTAGTACAATTCATCCTCCCATTTGATAAATCTTATAGAAATTAGATAAATTGTAATATAACAGGTGCAAAGTTTACTCCAGGACTAATAACCCGTGACAACCTTGTGATTGCTATGCGTTACTAGAGCCGGAGCAAACTATGATTCTGAGCGAATCTGTCCCGTTTTGCTTTGCTGGAAAATTCACAAAACGGAGAAAAAAATGTTGCTGAATTTTTCGTCCGAATTCATTAAAGTCAGTGGGTGTTTATCTTATGCCGACTTTTTTGTCCAAATGCTTTAAAGTCAATGGACATTTTTTTTATGGCAATTTTTTTGTCTCTTCGACATTTTTGTCTTGGCAACTTTTTTGTCGTGGCAAATTTTGTTTGCGGCAAAGTTTCTCAAAATAATTTGCAGATGGCGAAATGCGGAATTTCGCTGAGAATACATGGCTGGCAAAAAAAAGTTGCTCATTACTGCCTGTTAGTATATTATAGCCTAAAATCTTTTCTAAAGTCTTTGCTGTCCTTTAATTATTTTTTTTTTATCCTACATGAGAAAGATTTTTAATCGGAAACGCAAAAGCTCCTAATTTAGGCATTTTTACAATAAACTGTCAATCAAATTTAATGTATTATTTCTATATACCAGGAACACTAGGAATTGTTTGTTTTAAAGCAATTAAATGTTAGTTTGCTTGGTTCTAAATTTATACACCAACCCAGCTATTTTTCATTTGTATCATTTATATCTTGGAAGACTATAGTTAATTCTTTAGCTCTTTCAGAGTTTCCAAACATAAAACAGTAGAATCCGCTTACAAGCCAGAAATGCCTAATGATTAGGGTGGTACACAACTGAAGCATTTCCAGGGAAATAGCTCGCTTACTTATTTGTTGCCAGGTAGCAAGCCAATTAGCAGTGCTGGGTATTATTTACATTTCATACTATATATCACTAAAATGGTTGTGTTGATTTATCATTTAGATTGTTGTATTGTCAGCATAATTTATTCAGATCATGCTGAGATACCTGGGAAATTAAGCATTAAACATTATGTTGGTGGATATATCTGCATTTCTTGTTGTTTTATATTTTTAATGAGAAAGCATGTTAGCTTAAATCTGAGATTATGCTTTCATTTGCAATTTTTTAGACTTATTAGAGAAGCAGCACACAGAATGAATTTTATTTTAAAATGAGTGTATTCTGATCTTGGTTCTGTTTTCCAACAATTAAGACTTGCACATTTCTACTTTTTCCTGGCATTTTGCTTAGGCAACTTCACTGGTCCCTCATTCCTGCTCTTCTACAATTTAAATGGTATTTTATATTATTTAATTGGCCAGGCATTTTGAGCTTTTTTTTCCTCCAACTTTTTGGCATATGGTGATAAAATTAATGAGAAGTGCAGGTAGTGAATCATCACAAGGCCCAAAATTTAACATGAAATGGCAAACTAGAAAATACAAGCTGGGCTGCAGGTAGCATAACACTATAAAAATATAAACATATCATATAAAAAAAATATACATATCATACAAAATTGCTTACATTACAAAAAAAAAATCCATAATTTATCATTTTTGATGCTTCACCTGTTATGTTACTGTATGATGGTGCAACAGTTAGAAGTGATGACTTGCAGGACTGGGGTTCTAAGCTTGATTCCAGTAAGAACACTATCAGCAAGAAATGTGCATGTTTCCTCATGTGACAAGTACTCAATGTACTTGTGATAGGGGCTTTGTATCCTAAGTTCCACTGGGGTAGGAACTGTACTTGTGATAGGGGCTTTGTATCCTAAGTTCCACTGGGGTAGGAACTGATGTCAGTGATATATAATCTCTGTAGCGCTCTGCAGGATATGTTGGCACTATATAAATAAAAATAATAATAATATGCCATTGTCAATTAAGTTGGTAAATATTGAGTTAAACTGTATGTTGGAAACTATTGCTGGGATTCAAATTATTTGCGTTCAGACTCCTAAATTATAATTCGACGTTCAAAAATGTTCAAAAACACAAATGTATGATATTGATTAAGCACAAAAAATTATATAATTTGACTGTAAACTTCGGCATCCAAAAGCCAAGTTAATTTAAAATGGGATCTATGGCAAATTAAAAGTATTTTTTTAAGTTCAAGTTTGAGGTATTCAAGTTGTTTTTCACTTGGAGTTTTTTCAAAAGCTGGAATATAAAAAAAATTAGGGGCAGATTTATCAAAGGTCGAGGTGAATTTTTGATTGAAAAAAACTACAATTTTGAGCTATTTTTTGTGTACTTTGACTAGGGAATAGTCCAAATTCTATTTAAATTTGAAAAAAAATTGAAAATTTGAATATCGAAATGTATCATGTCTCTTTAAAAATTTGACTTCAACCATTCACCATCTTAAACCTGCTGATTGCTGTTTTAGCCTATGGGGACCTCCTAGAACCCCTGATAAATATGCCCCTTAGTGTTTATTCAAAGTAGAAAAAACTAGTGATGGGTGAATTTGGGGCGTAAAAAAATTTGCGGGAAATTTGCGAAACGTTTCGCAAATTTATCAGCTGAGAATTCGCGCCTGGCGAATTAATTCGCCCATCACTATAAAAAACCTCTAACACTGCAAAAAATGTAAATTTTGCTAAAGAGAACTTCCTGAGTCATGAGCAGGAAATTAATCTTGAAATTTATCTGATAAAACTAAGTTATATAATGATTATACTCATTCGTACAACTTCATGATTTGCTGAATTAAGCATTAACTTGAGGATCACAAATGTTTAGCTCATTTAGGACAATAAGGCACTTGCCTTAGTGATTAGTATTTATGGCCAATTTATGTACTGTATGTCCTCAATATTACACTAGTAGAAAAAGAACCTTTTTAACAAAAGGCAATGAGTTTGCTCAGGAGCAGTAACCAATAACAGCTGATAAGATGTTTTTAATCAGGTGACCAGCAAATGCTGCCTGCTGATTGGTTGCTATGGGTTACTATTATTGCTGCCTACATCTAGACAAACTAAGGGTATATTTATTAACATTGGAGACAAACATCACTGATGATGTTGCCCATAGCAACCAATCAGATCTTTGCTTTAGTTGTCTAATGGTGGTCATAGATGCACCGATTTTATGGTACGTTTCATATGAATTTCATTGCATGTATTGCGGAAGAAGAGCTGACGGTATTTGACATCAGTTGGATCATTGACTGGGCAAGTTGGAAAATTTTGATTGGGCACCTTCAAAGGCCAGTGTTTATTGCTGAATCATCAGCTACAGGTAGAATTCTATTGTTTCTACCTGTATAAATGATGGTTCAGCTCTAAATATCTGTATTGCAGGAAATCGTAATTGTTATGTCTATGGCCACCTTAATTTTTAGGCAACTGTTAAAATGCAATTGCTGATTGGTTACTATGGGCAACAACACCGGTGCTGTTTGTCTCCAATGTTAATAAATTTGCTGCTTTGTGTCTTTTATTACATTGCCCCATTGATGCTTTACAATTTTGTAAATTCTGTTTCATTTATGATATACAGTATTGTCCCTATCAGTCATTAAGGAAAAGCCAATTGGGCAGATTTACTAAAGGGTGAAGTGGGCGTTGCTAGCGACAATTCACTAACAGACATAGAGGACAAATTGCTAGCAAAAGAGACCGTCGCTAGAGCAGTTTAATACCCTTTCGCCAGGCAAATTTACGCTCAGATGAACGATCGTTACTCCGCAAATTCACTAGAGGGCGAATTTTACAGAACGTTACCTCTTTCACCAGAGTTTCCTTCGTCAGCTTAGACCTAGCAAACTGATAAGATGAAGCTACATCCTTATGTCAGTGACATCATATCCTGTTTGCCGAAAAGTCGCGAGATTGTCTTTAAAAGTTGTAACTATTAAAAAATGCATTTTGAATTTTTTTTTATCATTTCTAAGGCATGCCACATTTGTTTTAGGGTGGGCTCATGTCTAGGGCATTAGAAGATCTCTTTTGCCTTTATTTTGCTTCCTTGAACATTTTTACTAATAAGTGGCCACTTCAAGCATTTGCACCAACATCTCAAGACATTTATATGACCTCTATGTACCCGCTCTTTTCAAATTGACCTAAGTGCAAGTATATTGATGAAGTTTCCTTAGGCAGAAACGAACGTTAGAGAAAGTTCACTAGGAAATGCTTGTGCTGACGAATAGGGATGGGCGAATTTGACCTGTTTCGTTTCGCCAAAAATTCACCCATGTATGGCTATTACACATTAAAGGGGTAATGTAATGAAAATCACAAGCATTGTTTAAAACAACAATTTTGCGAACGTTCCGTTACTCGCAATGTAAGATAATTTGCTGACAAATATTACATCACTTACTAAGTAAAGGCTAGCATTAACACCTGCTTTAGCATTTCGTTAAATAATTTGTCACAAAAAACACTTTGTAATTGCAAATTTTTATTACATACAGAGCACATGTTCACAAAAACAGTTTAGTTGCAAATCTTGCAAGGGAGCTGTTGAGGTCTTTAATCGAATACAAACCATGAAATTCTTGCCCGTTAACATTTGCAATGGTCTCTGTAAACATTTTTTGCGCTAACGAAATATATTACATTCCACACGTTAGGGCCTTAATGTCACTCTCTTTAATCAACATGATCTTTTGGAGTAAATTTGTATACGTTATTGTTGTCAATATATGTAGTGAAATTCAATGGCTTTTATTAAGGAGATGGAGAACTTCACTGGGCCATTGCTTTGAGAAACCCAAGCAAGTTGTGGGAGGACTCCATGTTTAAAATCATGGTTGCAACCCCTTTCTACGTGTACTTTATAACCTCCCTCCTTTTTAATCCAGCTGTTGTAACCTTATAACCTACATTTATTTTCACATGTAACCATTATGTTTCAAATGAAAACTGTATTGGGGTAAATTACTTACTCTTCTGCTACGGAGGGATATAATTTTTTTTATAATGAAGTGTAGTAGAGCAAAGAGACAAAATAAAAATGTGTTCATTGTGAATTAGGTTGAAACTTACTGTATTTTGCAGTTGAGACATAGGGGCAAATTTACTTACCTTCGAAGTTGCGCCAGCGTTGGCTTCGCTTCACTTTGTCAGGGCTCCGCTAATTCACTAATATTCGAAGTTGCACTCAGGGAGGCGAAAGGTAGCGAAGTTGCACTAGCGCTAATTTGCATACGGCACCAAGTTAAAGTACAATGAACATATATGTAGAAGCAAATACATTACACTACACAAGCCTGGGAAAGCTTCATAAAATAAAATAGAGTTGTTATTTTGCCCTATACAAGTGCCCACTGTATAGTTTAGGTGCCATATGTTAGGAAATGTAGGGGGGAAGATTGTAAAAATTTACAATCTTTTTCAGCCTATCACCCTTAAAAAAGTAAAAGTCACCAGCGTTTAAATTCTTTTAAAATTTAAATTAAATTTAAATTATTTTTTGAAGCAAGCCCTATCTACTCTATTGCACTTCGCCTGGTCTGAGCTGGCGAAGGCAAGTCTAGCACAAGAGGTAACGTTCAGTAAAATGCGCAATTTAGTGAATTAGGGTAGTTACATCACTTTGTCATAGTGCAACTTCACCTGGCGTAAGGGTGCGAAGTAGCACTTGAGTAGGTCCACTTCACTAGCGAATTTACACCAGCATCCGTTAGTAAATGGGCGAAGTAACAAAATGACGTCACGCTGGCGAATTTGCGCTAGCGTTAGCCGATTCACGCTTTAGTGAATTTGCCCCCTAGAGTGTTTATTACACCAGGCAGGCTTTTCTATGACATGCAATATCATATAAAACAGGCATTTCTGAATTGTGTTGTTCTGTAGGATTAAAACTAGAATCACTAGCTCATCTGTATATTACTATTGGAAGTCACAGTGTCATATATATCCATAGAAGGCAAGCTGACTGCTTGCATGAGCAGAAATACGTATGAACACTTGCATTTAGTATTACAGCAATAGCACACCTAATGGCCCCACTAAAATTCACTGTGGCTATTGCTGGTTTTTTTTCATCCAGATTCCATATGCATAAATGCTATAAAGAAATAAGAGATTGTTCTCTAGATACAATTAGCAAAGCACTCGAACTTTTTTGCCTGAACATTGAAAAAAAAAATCCTCTTTACTGTAAGAAAATCAAATGTTGGCTTCATAAGGGCTGACTAGAAAAGTTATATTTAAAAAAGTCATTTCCCTGATGCTCATGACTATAGGATTCATAAAGATAAACTGCTTATAATAATCATAATTGTTACTATCTCTTTATAACATCAATTGCATATTAAATCCCGTTCACAGCTAGAGAAATTAACAAAAGACATATACATATATATAAAAGCATTACTCCTTAAGCAAAGTAAGACCTTAAATATATTCATGAAATCATTAAGGAGTGATTCTTCCATTAACTCCAGTATATAATGTATAATTTTAAGTGATCATCTGTCAGTACAGATATCCATGGATTTGGCAGCATGCATGCAGATTAGTGATAAGTACCCAGTTACAGTTCAGGACACCTAATTTGTAACTAACTATTTCTGCTAGTACAGTAGGTTAGACTACAGAATATTGCACTATATTTAATAGAAAAGGAAGCAAAAAAAAAAAAATCAATTAAAGAAAATGGAAAGCTTATCCTATACTATTTGGCTTTGCAAAGCATTTTTATATTTGTTAAATACAGCATTCATTATAGTATTCTGATGGATAAAAAAAAAAACCTATTTTCTTTACACAAGATATTTGTTACGTTATCGCAAACATTAACCAACAGCAGGATTTGTCAGTTTCGTGACCTCATTGTAAATGGCAATTAAGATAATATATTCTTTTCTTTCTGAAATTCATTGAAAATGCACACTAAATCCTGCAGCTTGCGCACTGAATTGAAATCCTGGGAAAGGGAACTTAAAATACTTGATTAACTGTAAATTGCACTGCAAAATATCTTCAGAAGAAGGAAACTTTCTTTACCGTCACACAGTGGGCATAGCACAACAGGGCACAGCATTTCAGCACATGCATTGCAATGGAAAATGTATCATTATGATCTGTTTAGATGTAGTGATGTGGGGCACATAAGTTTGCTCCATCTGTATACATGTTTATGTGCAGGCTTTGAGTAAGCATTGCTTGGTCACCATGAACCTGAAGAACATGAATGCCAGGATTTTTATTGGCGGATCGTCGTGAATTTATTGTGTCCCTGACCCAGGAGAACTTTAAAGAGGCAGTTCACCTTAAAGTGAACTTTTAGTATGTTATAGAAAAGCCAATTCTAAGCAGCTTTTCAATTAGTCTTCATTGTTTATTTATTTTTATATATTTTTTTAATCATTTGCCGCCTTCTGACTCTTTCTAGCTTTCAAATGGGGGTCACTGACCCCATCTAAAAAACAAGGCTGCAAATGTATTATTATTACTTCTTTTTATTACTCATCTTGAATTCAAGCACTCTCCTATTCATATTTGAGTGTCTATTTGAGTGTCTTTTTCAAATCAATGCATGGTTGCTAGGGTAATTTGGACCCTAGTAACCAGATTGCTCAAACTGCAGGAGAGCGGCTGAATAAAAAGCTAAATAACTCAAACACCATAAGGTTTAATTTCTGATGTCAGAAGCTCTTTAAATGTCTAACACAACATAGCCAATGTGCCCTACTACATTAGATATTTACCAATTCTAGTTAAAGTGCATACTTTAGCAAAGTAACAATACAATTCTGAGCATGATTCAACCCTTACTATTATATTGGAGTATGCTGGGAGTATAGCTGAAGTTATTGCTAAACAACAGTTTTATCTATTTTTTTTTTCTATTTTTTATCTTTTTTTGCAAAAGGCATGGAATTCATCCTTGGTGTGTTTATCAAAAAGAAATACACAAGATTTGGGACCATGTAATTTCATATCATTCCCTGGGGTATAGACCATGTTGTAAAATTAAAAAGTTTTCCTCCGTAGTAGAATTCTGTTTTTATGCTGTGTTTATGAGGAACAGTGGCTTACCTCCTCAAAACTCCTACGCAGTGGCTAATGAGCAGAATTATGGGTTTCCATCTATTCTGGACAGGTGGGTTACTTATTATTACAGCAGCAAAATTGGGAAAGAGTAAGTTCACTGGAACATGAAAATCTCAAGAGCAATAAGATGGAGGATGTGGTAAGATGAGCGAAATATTTTGCCACAAAAAAATTGCCATAGACTCTACTGCAGTGGTCCCCAACCAGAAGATCGCGAGCAACATGTTGCTCACCAACCCCGTGGATGTTGCTCCCAGTGGCCTCAAAGCAGGTGATTATATTTGAATTCCAAGCTTGGAGGCAAGTTTTGGTTTCATAAAAACCAGGTGTACTTCCAAGCAGAGCCTCCTGTAGGCTACCAGTACATATAGAGGCTACCAAACAGTGAACGCTGCCCTTGTTTGACATCCCCATGGACTTTTTCATGCTTGTGTTGCTCTCCAACTCTTTTACATTTAAATGTGGCTCACGAGTAAAAAAGGTTGGGGACCCCTGCTCTACTGCATAGTTAAAATATTGTTGAACGGTTGGAAGAATGTTGTATAGTATGAAAAATGTATGAAAAATGTCACAAATGAAAAAATGCCCTCAAATGAAGAAAGCGTTGCCTGCATTTCACAGCTTTCAAGGGTTCGCTGGGTGCATTCCCTAGGAAGCCCCCTATCTTGCATGTTAGGGAGAGCCAATGGGCACCAGGTGCTATGAAGCCCTGTATTCCAGCACTGTGCCTTACACTACCCATAGGCTGCACTGAATCCCCAAACACTGTATTTTGCTCCTATTTTGGCCAAGTCAGCTGGCCGCCCTAGACATGGGCAGAGGAGTGCGCGCACCCAGAATACCAGAATTGCTTCTGCATATGGGGGCACAAGCATCAGAATTAGGGGAAAGCTGCAGAAGAGGTACCATGTCTAGCACCCCTCCAACTTGGCACCCTAGGCACATGCCTTTCTGCCTACCCCTAGTTCTGGCCCTGCCTATTAGTGTTCTAGTATGTGTGACAAGGGATTTAATAAATTACCCCGTTGATCTGTATGTGCACTGGCACCTTGCAACCAATTAATTTACTTCACCCTGGAAGAAATGGAGATCTTTGCTTTTGAAACATGATGGCTAGTAGCACAAGGTACTGTTTTATTATTACAGACAAAATAATGAAATCATTTAAAAAAAATCTGAATTATTTGTTAAAATGGATTTTATGGGGTATTATCTTCCTGTAATTTGGACCTTTCTGGAGTTTCCAGATAAGAGATCCCCAATGCTTTGGCATTACTATACTGAGGATGGTACTGCCGCATTACTTACAAATACCAAATTGAGCTATCAGTATCACTTTTAATAAAGGTTCCAAGGTTTCTTAAATGAATAAGTAGATTTGTAGAAATATGTTCCAGTTCTGCAAGGAAGTTTTTTTTCCCGTTTAACTATAAAGCATACTGTATACAGTACAAATAAAAAGATTCAAGACCAAATCTTTGGCATTCTATCAGGCAGTCTCTATATTTGAAACAGTATCTGGAAAGCTGTACAATGTAACAGCTAATATAAAATGAATATTGCAATATCTGGGTTATTGCTAACTGCATTACTTATGAGTGTACATATATACATATTTCTGTCACTATACACTATACAAATTCCTTTGCCTGTGGCCATCTCCATGAGTATATAGTATATATGTGGCCTTCCAGACATACTGTATGACCTGTGAGCATTCTGATAGTCTGAAAGCTTTGATATTGTGTTCAGTGCTTGGCATCATGAAACAGGAACCCAGTGCTAGGCAGTAACACTGAGAAATGACATTGAAAAGAAGGAAACTGTATTAGTTGAACAGGATGCATAATCTTTTGGGGAATAGCCAACAGGTTATGCTTTATATAATAGCAGTGATGGAGGATTGGATGTCGTCCCCACATCCTTTCCTTGCAATTTCATTCCAGCTACTCATAAATTGCTCCAAAGTAACTGACACACAACAAATAGATATTATCTACTTAATGGCTTTATAACAAAATCAAACTTGAGTATTTCCAAATGTTTTTTAAAATAATGTATATTTGCTGATATAGTGCCAAACACATTTCATTAGTTTACAGCAGGCAACAGTGCTTTGTTTATACAAGTGGCAATATAACATTATTTATTTTTGGCTAACATGTAAATAGCATTGCTGGAAACAAATATCACATATAACTTTTTCCCTTCTTATGGAAAGCCGGCGCCAAACTAGAAGCACGAAAAGGAGCAATGCTATTTACTGATCAATAATTATCTGTTCCTCAAATTTTCAGCTCCTCGCAGCTGAACAAAAGTTCTAATAAGTTTTAAAGCCATTGGCATGTTTGAATTAATGTATATTGGAAAGTTTCTTAGAATTCCATTTTCTTTACTTATGCAAAAACAGTTGTTGGTGGAGATCCACATAGGTACCACATAGTTGCAGCAAATGGTAACCAAAGCTTTACTCCCTACACTGAATTATTCCAGACAAGGAATGATACATTTTGTTTCATATTTGTATATATCTTCAAGGCAACTTTTCAGTCTGAAGCACAAGTAGGGCAGGAGCTATTAGCAATCTGTAGGAAGTACTAAGAATGCTCAAAAACCTACTAATTCAGAGGCATCCTAGAGTGGAGCATGGCACCCATAAGAGCTTACCTGCAGCCAGCAGAGCTGTTATAAATATAAAAATGTAATACAGGTATAGGATCTGTTATCTGGAAACCTGTTATCCAGAAAGCTTCGAATTACATGAAGCTCATCTCCCATAGAATCCATTATAATTAAATAATTGAAAGTTTTAAAACCTATTTGCTTCTTCTTTGTAATAACAAATTAGTACAGGGACAGGACCTGTTATCCAGAATGCTCGGGACCTGAGGTTTTCCGGATAATGGCTCTTTCCGTTATTTGGATCTTCATACCATAAATCTTCTAGAAAATCATGCAAATATTAAATAAACTCAATAGGCTGGTGTTGCTTCCACTGAGGAGTCATTATATCTTAGTTGGGATGAAGGTACTGTTTTATTATTACATAGAAAAAGTAAATCATATTTTGAAAATTTGGATTATTTGGATAAAATGGAGTCTATGGGAGATGGGCTTTCCATAATTCAAGGCTTTCTGGATACCTATACCTTAATCCTAAAATATAATTATTCCGTTTTGATGGGAAAATGATAATTTTTACAAAACTTTAGGCATGAAGTTCCAAATTACAGAAAGACCCCTTATCTGGAAAAAAAACCCTCAGGTCCCGAGCATTCTGGATAACAGGTCCCAAACCTGTATATAAAATAGTGGAATGTGGAATAGTGCTACAATACAGTATATGCCAGAGCATAACAATTGGCTCCAATAAATGATCTTGTTTTGTATATAACAGTCCAATTGACTACAAAAATTACAAATTAAAGATTAAAATATGCCTTAATGCAATCTGACCATAGCATGTTTCTCTGTGAAGTTCTCAGTTGCATGAACTAGATGACACTCCCTAATAATGCCATTGATGGACATTTATAATCAACTGATTGAAAGTTGCATGTTTATATTGCCTTGTGTGTCAAACGAATGCATGGTCATCATCGTTGAGGAGGATATTCTTAGTTGAAAGTGTCTCTCCATCTCAGCATCACTGCTTCTCAAACAACAAGCTGAGCAGTCTACAGAGCTATAGGCCATAACCTAACCCACAACCAATCACTACACTCTTAAAGTCATTGAGATCAGTAAGGTCAATTTCTATCCATTACAGTGAAAGATTGGTAAGAAACTGGATTTTCATAACTGCACTGGGCACCAAGCAAGATGATTTGATAGACACCTGTTTATGTAGATTGCCTTCCTTATTAATTCAAAATGTATTTCCTTCCAAACAAAACATATGCATTTGTTGTTTAAAATAACCATCCCACTGATGTGTCTATTATATTCCAATGTCACTCCTGCTTTCCACATACATATTTTCAAGAAAACAAAGAATATTTGCAAAATTATCATAAGCTTTATAAAACATGATATGATGGAAAAAATATGTTATATAGATGACTAGCATGTGATGTATATTATGAATATAATCATAATTACTTTTATTATTATGTGAGTTGGGAATAGCATAAGATGGGGTCATCAGAATAAAAGAGTTACCATCAAATAAATGGATGGTTATTAGGCACTGCGCACAGCTATTACATGCACAACCATATCATCATAAAATGACATCGCGAAAACAGCACATATATTATATTTTATAGATTAAATTGCTTGAATCTCAAAGGAAATTATATTTGTTTTATTTTATTGTGTGATCCAAATGCATTACACATAAGGGGCCCATTTGCACCCCCTACTCAATAAGTTGCAAGTGACCCACTTATGGAAATATATATACTGTATATATATTGGTTTTTTAAACCTAATTTATTTGAAACGATTTGAAATGACCCTTTGTTTTATATTTAAGTAAAGATGAGCTAGATATCCATGCAGACATAAAGCTCTTTAATTATAGAATATCATTTTACTATTTGGTTGACCACAGTGCTTGAAAAAAATGTCTTTATGTGCCAGCCAAATAGATGGACAAAAGAAACCGACAGGTCATGGATTGTTATCACTGAAACATCAAAGCATACACTGATTTCCCTTACAAAACCGAACCTTAAATTGAGAGTGAATACTCCTGCATCCAGAGAAAACAAGCTAATAACTCACTATAGGAGTTTGATTATAAAAGTGTTTCCTTGATTGACAGTTTCAGAAATTATTAATGTCATGTCTCTTCCCATAAAACCCAGATTTTCAAATTAAAATAATGATCCCAGGATGCGAGATTTTGTTTAGATGTTTAGAAGTAAATATGACTATTTCTAGGAAGGCTAAAAGCTCTAAACACACGGCACAAACACGCTTGCTTAATGCACTAAAATCAAATCACACATTCCATTTATTATGAGTGTGTTGACTGGCCAATGGACCCACTACAATGACCTGGTTTCTCATAACAAACGAACTGCCTTGTGTATCAAAGGCATTAGTGCATCTGTGCCTGCTCAGTCATGCAGTCTCTCCTACATATCTGCATGACCTAATTTACATGTAGAATATGAAAAAAATGTCACGAATAACAAATGAATGTCACATGCATGTTTGCACTGACAATCCCAATATTAAAGGTCTTGCTGTACTACTTTACATTCAAAACCTCTGCCATCAATTCTGTGACAATTTCTGGTGTCATCTTCAAGCCTGATGATGGTTAGCATTAAAGAGAAAAGTAGCATTTCCCAAGGAATTTGATTTACATGCCATGTCTTCTGTAAAAGACATCCGTTGAAAATATGGGGACATTTTAAGTGTCCTAAATATTTTAAAGGGTGGCAAGAACAATTTGATTTAAACTATTTAGTTAAAGTAGAAATAAATGTGGCAATTTATGCTTACAATTATATATATATATTTAGTTATATATATGTGTGTTTGTGTATCTGTGTGAAAAGCGATAATCCATTATAATCAGTACAAAAACCCTATGCAAATATCAAGCCAACATTTCTATATTTAAATTAGATAAACAAAACATCCTCCAAAAATATTCAATTCATGAACAATAGGATTTATCTCATATATATATATATATATATATATATATATATATTTCAGCTGTCTCTAATGTCTTAATTATAAATGGAACGTTTAATCCAAGACAATATAAGGCCACAGGCAGGTGTTGAATTGCCATGCCCCCACATTGACTTTGTAACACCAATCTCTCCTCTTTAGGCCTCCACGCTCATATTATTAGTTTGTTGAAGATCAGCTATTTAATTTTCTATTTTGCTGCTCCCTAGAGTGAAATTTAAAGCAATGCCGGCACACCCCATTCAAATTTTTAACTGATGCAGACCTAAATGAATGTATTTTTGAAGCTAGACCAACTCAGAAATACATCCCAACCTCTTCACTGAGTACTGAAGTCAAATAGCACCCTTACAGAATAATAACTTTATCAGAACCTGGTACCTTCTCCTTTGCAATAAAGTCAAATTGTGCATTCATGCATGCTTTCAACCATTATTGCCGACACTTCTGTAACTTATTAGTTACCAGCCTCCCAGATTCCCACATACCCCCCCCCTGTTTCTTCAAAGCTGCTTCTCTACTACTATAATAGTTATGCTTCTTTTCTTAAAATTATTAGATGAGGAGATGCCCCATGAAGTGGAGACATAGTAGAACAAGTTAAGTTAAGACACTGTTTAGCTTCTGGTTTCAAGTTACAGCTTGATTTCTGCATGGAGCACTGGCAACAATTTACTAAGACAAAAGTAAACTGTTATTCTCTTGATTGCTCCCTACCCTGACCTATGCATGTATGTTGTATTATGATTTAGTGTTTGACTGAGTAGCACATCTCTGGTTGAAAAAAGACACATGTCCATCAAGTTCATCAAGTCTATATGTATAACCTGCCTAACTGCTAGTTAATCCAGAGGAAGACAAAAAAAACTCGGAGGGGGAAAAGCGCTCACTGTAAAAAAAAACCCTTCCAAATATTTAGACGGAACCTCCTTCCTCTAATTGGAAAGGGTTACCTTGTGTCAGCTGGAAGGATTTAAATATTAAGCATTAAAAATATTATTATATGATCACTTTATATATTTATACATAGTTATCATATCACCCCTTAAACGCCTCTTCTCCAACGTGAACAACTCCAACTTGGCCAGTCTTTCCTCATAGCTAAGATTTTCCATACCTTTTACCAGCTTTGTTGTCCTTCTCTGCACTCTAATTCAATAATATCCTCTTTGAGCACTGGAGACCAAAACTCTATGGTATATTCCTGATGGAGCCTTACCAATGCTCTGTACAGTGGAAGAATTACCCCCTCCTGCAAATCTATGCCTCTTTTAATACAGGCCTTACTTGCCCTTCATGCCACTCACTGGCTTTGCTTGCTAATGCCAAGTTTATCATCTACAAGGACTCCAAGGTCATTTTCCAGTATGCCTAGTGCAGTCCCATTAAGGGTATAAGTGGCTTGGATATTTTTACATTCCAGGTGCATGACATTACATTTATCAACATTGAATCTCATATGCTACTTAGCTGGCGAAATTGCCAGTTTGTCAAGATCCTGTTGTAAGGACGCCACAGCCTGAATGGAATTAATTGTGTCATTTGCAAACACTGATATATTACTTACAATACCCTCCCCTAAGTCATTAATGAACAAGTTAAATAAAAGTGGACCCAATATAACTCCAAGTAGAGAATGTACCATTAACAACCACCCTCTGTACCCAATCCTGAAGCCAGGTTACTATCCATATGCAAACAACTTCATTAACCTCAACAGACCTTAGTTTGGGGAGCAGTCCTCTGTGGGGCACTGATTGAGCTGAGCCAACATTGCAGCTACAAAGTGATCCTATTGTATACACTGAAGAAAAGAACTGATTTAGCATATTTGCCTTTTTTAGTTTTTAAATGCCTTTCTTTTCTTTTCTATTAACTTCTTTACTTCCATATTAAGCCACATAAGGTGGTTCTTTGTGCTTCTACATTTACTTCTTAAGGTAATAAACTGAGAACAGTAACAATTTAATATCATTTTAAATGACAACCATTTCTGTTCTGTGTTTTTAGCAGAAAACATTATGCCCCAATCTGTGCTCTTATGAGGTAAAATTAGATTTTTTGAAATTCAGGGTTTTTGTTGCCCCAGTGTGTATTTGTTTTTTGCACCAGACATTAAGGAACAGATTTATCAAGGGTCGAATAGTATATTAAAATTACAATTTTCGAGTTTTAAACTTCAAACATTCGAATTTTAATTCCCCTATTCAAATGTAAATTTGAATGTGAAATTTATCACAGCTTGACCATAGATAAAGACTTAATTTGAATATTACCACCTAAAAACTGCCGAGTTCATGTATAAGTCAATGGCAGAGTACTATTGAGCCATTTGGAGATGTTAATAGCCTTCCCGATATTCAAGTTTTTTTCGGGAGAAAAACTTGATTCAGATGAATCGAATATGATTCGAGTTACATTAAACATTAGATTAAATATTAGACATTCACATTTTTCTTAAATAACCTCCCAATAGAATTGTGAGTGTGTTAGAAATTAAAAAATGCAAACAAATTTGAAATTCGACGTTTGATAAACGGGCCTCTTACTTGCACATTTGCTATATGTTCTGGGTAATTAGAGGTTACTAGACCCAGCATAGCATTTTTTCTGCTTGGCTTCTCAACAACCTGTGCCATAAAGTGTTCCCATAAACTGTCCCTGGCAGTACTGTTGCTCCAATCAATATCTGGGTAATTAAAAGCACCCATTATCATTACTTCCCCTAACTAATATTTGTTCATGTACCTCTGGCATCCTTACAACTGATTGCAGCAGGTGTACATTTTCAACATCGTGTCCTTGCTCCTCCACCATTGTGAAAGCCCAACTGAGAGCGGAAGTCCAGTGTAAATTATCCAATCTAAGCTAAAAAGTCCAGTGTAAATTACCAATGTAAGCTAAAAAGTTTTTTTCGTGGCCAAGATAAGGTTATATGTACTTATAATAATATTACAATGTTAGATATTAATTAAGAATTTAAAATTAATGAGGAGTGCTTACACTATGATTTGAGTCACTGAAGGCGTCATGCCTAAGGGTTAGCGAGGGTTACAACTTCTTCCACAACGTTTCAGTATTTCCAGTGATGCTTATATGTAGAGCCCTTTGCAATATTATTCATTTTTATTGCCAACCAGGTGAAAAGCAATACTTTTCTTGTCCCATTTCTACATATTTTAAGCAGTCATAGTTAAAATTCTCTAGAAATCTAGCTGAAATGACTTTAAGAAACATATTTCATGCACAATAAAGCAAATATGATAGAAACGTTTGCTGTTGTCCTTTTTAAGTTTCCTTCCAATTTAGAGATAAAGGCTAGCAATACTCACACAAGTTGAACACATCTACTTCAAGTAATGAGATGGTTAAGGTAGAGTGTCACCATTTAGAAGGAATTAGTGATCTGATTTTACATTACAGTTCCTAGTTTTAGTGGTACCCCCTGTGGCAAAATAGTGCCTAATTGGGATATACACAGAATTACAGAACTAGAGATCTGATTATTAATTTATAACATCTGAAGCACTACAAAGATCATTTACTATAGTTACAGGGTCCTCCATGGACAATATTTCCCATCTACTTATCAATGAAAACAGCTGGATGTAAATTATTAATCTGTGGTATAAATGACTTAATACCTTTAAAGGAATTTTCGTAAAGCTGCATCAACCATATATCTTGTAAGAAATATTTATCTTTAATATTTAAATTAAACACATTTGGCTTAATACTGTCACGACCTCTGTATCAAACTAGAAAAAAGAACCATGCTTTGCGCTTTCAGGTGACTTTTCTATAGTTTAACTATATTGTACAGTAACAATTTTGCTTAGATAGGAAAGCTTAAATTAATGAAAAAGGTATAGAGACTCTTGATTTAATAATATTTAAAGCTGTTATGATTTTGCATAACAGGTTAGCTAGTAAGCTAGTACATTGGCAACCTATGTTTGTAAATTTAGAATTATATTTCGTGAGAAAACTGATACCTTGTGTCTCTTTCTCTGGTATCAAGATTTTACTTAAACATGTGTAAGTTTAGACGTTTAGTGATGTTACATGCTGATTCTCCAATCTCGTTTTTACATTATTATTTAGAAAGGCTCTCCATCACAACTTATTGGCAGCACATGAAGGGTTAACTCCCTGTGTCTCCCTGGTAGGACAGGTAGCAAATAGTTAATTTGTAAACCTTTTAACATCACCAGAAGGCTCTCCGTCACCAAGTTTTTTCCTGTCCTACCTGCGGACACTCTACGGAGCTAGCAGATCGACTAAGAAGTTACTGTACCTGCGGGTGAGCTCTTGTGGGAAGAAAAAAGGCAATTGATTCCATTGCTTTAGAAGGCTATGTTGGGGAGTCTGTGGTGTCATGTCTAGTGGAGTATGTCTAAACGGAATGTGTGTTGTGGGTAGCAAGCAGTTTTGGGTTTGACAGGTGATTGTGATATCATCACAGTTGGCACGTGTATGGACGCAACAGGGTGCCAGGCTACTTCAGTGTTCCCTTTCTACTGACAACAAGATGGCTTGAGATGTCTATGTCCCCTACAAAAGCTGAAGCATAGATAATGTGTTGCATGTAACAAGCCCTTGCCAGGTGATTATAGAGTAGGGGAAGATCAGATCAATCAATCTGAATGCTTTATTGACTGGTTTAAAAACATGATGAGCCAAACTTTGAAGAGATGAAACAAGCAATAGCCCCTTCATCTTCTGAGAAAAAAGAAGATTTTATTATAATAAACCAAGTATTGGGTGAGTCAGACTCGGAGGATCTTCTTCTTAATCTACTTCTATAAAAAGTGATGCAAAAGAAGTCATATATTTATTCCCTTCAGAGAAAACACAAAAATGAATCAAGGATGTGAATAAAGTAATGAAGTATCAGGGAAAAAAAATCTAATCTACAGCCTTTCACTTGGTAAGATTTTGGGGTTTTGTTATCAGCTCCAGTCAAATGAACATATTTCTTCCACAGGACAAAGTAGTAAGAATTGTTCAGGAGAAAATAATAAATAGCAGAACAGTCTCGATCAGGCAGGCAATGAAAGTATTGGGACATATGATGGCTGCAATGAAAGCAGTCCAATTGCAGAGGCGTCCAAATTTTCCAAGGGGGGGAGCATGAGGTAACGCATTTTAGGACATCGTCAGGGGAAATCGTTTTCCTGCATGTGCTGCCCTAAGCCAGAGGAATGCGACATAGCAAGCTTTTTTACTCACCGATCCTCAAAGGCAGACGTCACTCCTCCCTCCTCAGTCATCCGTCCTGGGTCCTCGCTTCTCCATCCTCAGCATTCAGCTCTTGCTCCTCACTCCTCAGGTTGTGCATATTCCGCTCTGCACCCTGATTATTGTTACTTGTTTTTGGCCCGTTTGTTTTTTTTAACCTTCCGTTTTTTTCATGTGATAGGAATTCCTGAGGTGTGTGGAGCAAGAGCTGATGGCTTAGGAGGGAGAAGCAAGGACCCAGGACAGATGGCTGAGGAGGGAGGAGTGAGGAGTAAGAGCTGATGGCTGAGGAGGGAGGAGTGAGGAGCAAAAGCTGATGGCTGAGGAGGGAGGAGCGAGGACTAAGGACAGAGGTGTGACGTCTTCCTTTGAGGATGGGTGACTGAAAAAGCAGGCAACTTTGCCTTCCTCTGGCATAGGAGATCGCATACAGGACAGCGATTTCGCCTGAAGATGTCCTAAAATGTGATCCCAGGGTCTCCCCCACTCACTTCTCCTCCTTCCTCTCACTGCTTCACACAATGAAGAGTCGTCCAGGGGAGCAAGTGCCCCCTCCCTGCCCCTATGTGCGGATGCCCATGTCCAATTGGTAACCCACCAGCACACCCTGACCTCTCAATCAAAATTGATCCGGTGCAAGGTAAAAGGGATCGGCACCCTCCAAAGTATATCAAGCAAGCAGAAAGAATACCGGCACTCAGGACTCCATGTGAGCGGGACAAGCCCTGTGTGTTTAATAGAAGCAGTGTCATGGGCCAAAGCTTGGATGAGATTGTTTCAATATCAAATCCTGAAGGTGGCGAATCACAAAAGCTCTGGGTTGGACTAAGACCATGAGGGTATCAGGAACTTTAAAGAAGTCCTTGAAGTAGTGGACTCTCAATCACATCCTGAACAGTGGCTATTCTCTTCACTTTCCACATCCAGTAGTTAAAACAACAAATGCTTTTCTACAGGGATGAGTTGCCCATTTGAAGAAACAATCAGCTCAGGGCTTCTGGTCACAGATGGAAAGAGCAGCATCCTTTAAGGGATACTGTCATGGGAAAACATGTTTTTTTTCCAAATGAATCAGTTAATAGTGCTGCTCCTGCAGACTTCTGCACTGAAATCCGTTTCTCAAAAGAGCAAACAGATTTTGTTATATTCAATTTTGAAATCTGAGGCTAGATTATTGTCAATTTACCAGTTGCCCCTAGTCATGTGACTTTTGCTCTGATAAACTTCAATCACTCTGTACTGCAAGTTGGAGTGATATCACCCCTCCCCCACAGCAGCCTAACAACACAACAATGGGAAGGTAACGAGATAGCAGCTCCCTTACACAAGATAACAGCTCCCTGGTAGATCTAAGAACAGCACTCAATAGTAAAAGCCAAGTCCCACTGAGACTGATTCAGTTACATTAAGGGCTATTCCACACGGGGAGATAGCGACGCGTTTGCGGTCGCGGCGACAAAGCGCCGCGACCGGCGCAGGCGACAGTTTTGTATGGGCGCCTATGTAAAAACGCCTGTGCTAACCACACGAGGCGATGCGCTTTTCAACAGTCGCCTGAAAATGCCTCGCCAGGCTTTTTCAGGCGACTGTTGAAAAGCGTATCGCCTCGTGTGGTTAGCACAGGCGTTTTTACATAGGCGCCCATACAAAACTATCGCCTGCGCTGGTCGCGGCGACTGTCGCGGCGCTATTCCACACGGGGAGATAGCGACGCGTTTGCGGTCGCGGCGACAAAGCGCCGCGACAGTCGCCGCGACCGGCGCAGGCGACAGTTTTGTATGGGCGCCTATGTAAAAACGCCTGTGCTAACCACACGAGGCGATGCGCTTTTCAACAGTCGCCTGAAAATGCCTCGCCGTGCTATCTCCCCGTGTGGACTAGCCCTAAAGGGATACTGTCATGGGAAAAAAAAAAATTTTCAAAATGAAACAGTTAATAGTGCTGCTCCAGCAGAATTCTGCACTGAAATCTATTTCTCAAAAGAGCAAACAGATTTTTTTTATAATCAATTTTGAAATCTGACATGGGGCTAGACATATTGTCAATTTCCCAGCTGCCCCAAGTCATGTGACTTGTGCTCTGATAAACTTCAATCACTCTTTACTGCTGTACTGCAAGTTAGAGGGATATCCTCCCCCTCCCTTTTTCCCCCCAGCAGCCAAACAACAGAACAATGGGAATGTAACCAAATGTAAACAGCTCCCTAACACAATATAACAGCTGCCTGGTAGAACAACACTCAATAGTTAAAACCCATGTCCCACTGAGACACATTCAGTTACATTGAGAAGGAAAAACAGCAGCCTGCCAGAAAGCATTTCTCTACTAAAGTGCAGGCACAAGTCACATGACTGGGGGCAGCTGGGAAATTGACAAAATGTCTAGCCCCGTGTCAGATTTCAAAATTGAATATAAAAAAATCTGTTTGCTCTTTTGAAAAATGGATTTTAGTGCAGAATTCTGCTGGAGTAGCACTATTAACTGATGCGTTTTGAAAAAAAACATGTTTTTCATCCCTTTAAGTAGGAGAAATAACAGCCTGCCAGAAAGTAGTTCCATCCTACACACAAGTCACATGACTGGGGCAGCTGGGAAACAGACATTATGTCTAGTCCCATGTCAGATTTCAAAATTGAATATGACAAAATATACTCTTTTGAGAAATGGATTTCAGTGCAGCATTCTGCTGGAGCAGCACTATTAACTGATGCGTTTTCCCATGACAGTATCCCTTTAAATTACAGGGAATTGAAGACCATGGGGAAAACCTTAAAGTGGACCTGTCACCCAGACACAAAAATCTGTGTAATAAAAGTCCTTTTCAAATTAAACATGAAATCCAATTTAAATTTTTTATTAAAGCATTCATAGCAGTTGTAAGCTCTTTTAAAAATATCGGCTGTCAATCAAATATTGTCTGCCCCTCCTCTATGACAATGGCATAGAGGAGGGGCAGACAATTACTTTCACGTTCCATTCAGCATTTCCTAGATGTCACTGCTCTCCCCACATTCCCCCGTTCTCTTCACTGTTTAATTGTGTAGCCAGTGCATGGGGATGGACATCAGGTCCCCCATTCTGATGCACAAACAAGATTCTGATATTATATAATGCTTGCCTTTATAACAGTGTCCACAAAATGGCTCCTGCCTGCTTGCTATAATTTTGAATTCCCAGACTGAAGGAAACAAGAATCAAATAATTTATATAGTGTAAATAAAGTTCATTTTGCTTGACTAATGTGATAAAATAGGATTTTGAATATTTATTTTGGGTGACGGGCCCCCTTTAATGGAACTCAAGCACAATATTATCAATCAGAATGTGTTGATTCGAACATTATGGTTTCATAAATCTAAATCACCAAGGGGGCACAAGGTCAAAGAAGTTGATCAAATTATGGGCCAGATTGAATTCAGTATTAAAAAGTTTTCTTATGGTTTATCACGTGAAAATTCATGGACAAGATTCAATTTGAGGAGAATTTTTTTTCTCCAAATTCAGTTCCTATTTTTCTCATAGATTTCAATAGAGTTTTCATGCGATAAACAGATAAGATGTTCTGAATTTAATTGCATCTCAAATTGAACTCACATGATAAACCTTTTACTCACTGAACTGAATTAAGCCCTATGTTCCAAAATAATGCAGTGTTTTCTAATGAACCTGATATACATTTCAGCTGTGTTTCACATATAAGAGGAGGTGTTCCTGCAATTGACAGAGAAATAGGTGTTCCCCAAATATACCTAATGGTGACCAGATTAAATAACAAATGCAGGAGGTTTTGTTTAATGCACCAGATGTACCTGGATGTGTGTTCCATCAAATGGAGTTTTCCACTGGCTTACATGTTCCCTCCAGTACCGCTAATACAAAAGGCGATAAAGAAAGAACAACAGGACCAAGTGTGGTTGATAGCAATTGTTCCAGAATGGCCCAGGAGGTCTTGGTTTATGGATGTGTTGTAGGGCAGCTACTGGATCCTACTCTTGAGGAGGGACCTGTTTAGCCAGTAAGGGATAGTATATCTGGATAGAACCAAGAAATCTGAGCAACTCTTTTTAACTTTTTAAAAAGGGGAAATAAAGCTTCAAATAACACCCCTGATAGATGGTTAAAAGAAGTGATTGTATCAAGCTATAAGTTGGATAATAAGGCTCCCCCAGAGTATGTTAATGTACACTCCAAAAGAGGAATGTGGAGTTCATGCGCAAAGAAAGCACCTGCTTTTCCAAAAGAAATCTGAAAGCAGCGGCATACGTGGTCTGGTTTACACACTTTTGCAAAACATCACAGACTTGACATCTTGTCCTCTCAGGATTAGGGATGTAGCGAACGTCGGAAAAAAAGTTCGCGAACATATTCGCGAACTTGCGCAAAAATGCGAGCGGTTCGTGAACGGTTCGCGAACCCCATAGACTTCAATGGGAAGGCGAACTTTAACATCTAAAAAAGACATTTCTGGCCAGAAAAATGATTTTAAAGTTGTTTAAAGGGTGCAACGACCTGGACAGTGGCATGCCAGAGGGGGATCAAGGGCAAAAATGTATCTGAAAAATCTGCCTGTGTGTGCTTGGAAGAGATAGTGTAGGGGGAGAGCTGTTAGTGATTTCAGGGACAGATGATAGTAAGTTTGCTGGCTAGTAATCTGCTTGATACTGCTCTGTATTGGAGGGACAGAAGTCTGCAGGGATTTGAGGGACATTTTAGCTTAGGTAGCTTTGCTGGCTAGTAATCTACTGTTCTCTTTAAACAACTGCCATACGTTGACCTTGTAGGCATTGTTTGCCCAGTTTTTTTGGACGCAGCCACTGAAGCACAGTTGCCAGAAAAAATATGCCATATAAATGCTGAAAATAGTAATTTTTCGCCATACGTTGACCTTGTAGACATTGTTTGCCCAGTTTTTTTGGTTGCAGCCACTGAAGCACAGTTGCCAGAAAAAATATGCCATATAAATGCTGAAAATATAAATTTTTTTGGTTGCAGCCACTGAAGCACAGAGGCCAGAAAAATTATGCCATATAAATGCTGAAAATATAAATTTTTTTGGTTGCAGCCACTGAAGCACAGAGGCCAGAAAAATTATGCCATATAAATGCAGAAAATATGCATTTTTTTGGTTGCAGCCACTGAAGCACAGAGGCCAGAAAAATTATGCCATATAAATGCAGAAAATATGCATTTTTTTGGACGCAGCCACTGAAGCACAGTTGCCAGAAAAAATATGCCATATAAATGCTGAAAATAGTCATTTTTCGCCATACGTTGACCTTGTAGACATTGTTTGCCCAGTTTTTGCCTAAAAGGTCAACTTATACACTACTACAGCGGTAGTAAAATAAAAAAAAGTAAAATAAAAAAAAAATGAATATTAAAAAAAAAAAAATTAAAGTTGGTGCTGCTGAACTACTAGGAGCAGCAGATTAGCACACCAGTCCCACTCCCCAACACTGCTAGACTAATAGCACTGGGCTCTTATAGTAGTAGTAGTAGTAGTAGTAAAACAACAAAAAAATAAATAAAAGCAGTCCTTACAAGGACTACTGTTATTGCAGCAGTCAGCAGATGAGATCAGAAGCAGGACAGCTGCCCACTGCAGCTACATACAGAGCACTGCAGTAGAAGGTAGATTACTAGCCAGCAAAGCTACCTAAGCTTAAATGTCCCTCAAACCCCTGCAGACTTCTGTCCCTCCAATAACAGAGCAGTATCAAAACGATTACTAGCCAGCAAACTTTCAACTGTCCCTGAAATCACTAACAGGCAGCAGCTCTCTCCCTACACTATCTCTTCAGCACACACAGGCTGAGTGAAAAAACGCTGCAGGGCTTCGGTTTTTATAGGGAAGGGGAGTGGTCCAGGGGAGAGCTTCCTGATTGGCTGCCATGTACCTGCTGGTCTGGGGTGAGAGGGCAAAAAAAAGCGCCAACAATGGCGAACCCAAAATGGCGAACGTCGCGCGACGTTCGCGAACTTCCGGTGAGCGCGAACACCCGATGTTCGCGCGAACAAGTTCGCCGGCGAACAGTTCGCGCCATCTCTACTCAGGATACAGCCTTTGGTAGCAAGGCTCTCCAAGCAGTACTTACAAGACATTAATAACCCTCCTCCCTTAGGAAAACTAGCGAATTCCCTTTGTATGCTGCCTGTAGGACATAATGAAAGTAGAACATTTTTATACTTAGAATTTCATTTCCATTAGTCCTTAAGACAGCACAAATATATCCCAAAATTAAATATGTAACATCTTATGTTGTTCTGTCATCATTGGCAGTAGGCTAGGAAAATAACATGATGAGGGTTGGACTTTTTGGAATGTTAAAAGGTTTACAAATTAACTGTTTGCTACCTGTCTTACCTTTTGTCAAAGGTACAGCTCAAGTTCAAACGCACACACAAACATTTAAAGTCAACTCAGTTAGGCAATACTAATGGAAGGGGTAACTGATCAGTGGTCTTTAGATTCGAGCCTAACCTGCTAGGGGAATGCATACATGGTCCAGTTCAGTTCTCTAGGCCCTGGATTTACCAAAAGAGATCTTTCTTGAGAGCAACAAAAAACTTTTCCTGCCTCTATTCAATTATCATATTATAATCAATTCTTACCAATGTATGCCTCAATTCTAACTAGGGCAACATTTTAACATACAAAGCATTTTAATAGTGCAATTGAGAAGTCTGAGAGTACCTCCTCTTATAAAGACCTATTGAAGGACATTAAGGGGCCACAATAAATACAATTTCTTTGAGTTATTTAAATGATGCTATGACTAGAAAAGTAGGAAAAATGCTTTAAGGGGAATTGATTCAGTGTACAATGTAAGTTCACTGTTGCTTCCTGTTCAGTCAATGGATAGCTTAAATGAGAACAAACCCCCCCTAATAAAAAAAGTCCCTACCTACTACCCTAGATAGTCCCCCTCCCTGTTTCCTCCCACATATTTGATTACCCCTGAAGGTGCCCCTAGCACAGTGCTTATGTATCAGTGCAGAGTAAGCACAGTGGAGCTCATGGGTGCCATATTCTGGCTCTTCACTATTCTTCCTCAAGTGAATACTGTATTGGCGCATGTGCAGTTGGACCAGTCTTCCAGTTCGTAGGAGCTGAGCATGCCAAAAGTGCCTGAAATTTCCGAAGAGGACCTGAAGAATACTAAAGAGCCAGAAGATGGCTCCCATGAGCTCTGCTGTGCTTACTATGCAACAATACATCAGTACTGTGTTAGGGGCACTTTCAGGGGTATTCAATTATGCGGGGGAAGCAGGGAGGAGGGACTATTTAAGATAGTAGTTAGGGGCTTTTCTTATTGGGGGGTTTAGTTCTCCTTTGAGGATAGCTGCTTTGATTAGGTAATTGTAGTTCTCAGAGAACTATCACTTAGGGTAATGTGCCCAAGCATATGGTGTCCATAGTAGATCTGCTCAGAAGTTGTAGCCGTTGTACTGCATTTCAAAGACAGACTTCTGAAAGCTGTTTCAACTTTACTACTGGACATTACTACTGGACAAACATTGGAACTAAATAATATTTTTGTACAATATTGGGGTTGCATAATGAATATAAAGAAGTCATATTTTTGCAATAACAATGTATGGAGATGATATGGGGGTGTCTATTTTGAGAAGATTTTCTTAAGACAAAAGTGACACTTTATCAGCTTAAGTGTAAAACCTAAAACTCACTAAACCTCTTTTGACCAAAATACCAATGTAGGTTCTAAACTTTGCAACATACAAAGGGTCATTGACGGCTGCAAGTGCAGTGTGCATGCTGCAATTTTAAGTGCAATTTGTCATGTATTCTACACATAATGCAGAATTTTCTTCCCTCAATTCCAGCATTATTATGTCCAGGTACAGGGTGGTAGCTACAGGATTCCCAAGTGCAGTATGCACACCTGTGCACCATTCCTCAGTGCATCATGACCAAAGGAAAAGCAGAATTCTAATTTACCCACTTTTTAAAATCACAATATATTCTCAGAAATCAGCTGCAGCCTCCATACCTGAAGCTTCCCAGTCTGCATATTTATACACTGACATAATAACTGTCTGATCATTTGGATAGTAAGATGAATTAAACAACTGACAAGTGATAACTTTGACTCGCAAACAAACATTACTCATTGTGATACATCCTGTATTGTGTTGTGTGCTGTAAATATAGGTTATGGCAGTTTACCACTGTTGTAAAATAGTGCTAGCAAATGGCTGGTGACTGGGAGCTGATAAATACAAAAACTCATTTAGTTTGTGAGTGATTGAGTGCTAACCCTGTTCAGATTTGTTATGATACTTGTATATACATGAATAAATAATGACCATAGCAGTTTTTTAAATATTTGATTGTGTCTTTGAAATAGATTTGTGTCTCCCTCATTGCTTTAATGCCACTGTAACTTTGTTGGTGTCATACTTACTAACCTTTGTGATCTATCATTATCAATGAATTTTTGTCAATTACCTTCATTTGGCAAGATTGCTATGTCATAACGTTGTTTTTGAAAAGAAAAGTTCATTGTGTGGTTTGCCGTGAAAGCGTTACATTTATTGAATGCTGATGAATTGAAAAATCTGTAAATGCTTCACTGCCGTAACATCACAATAACCTTTTTAAATATTTAAAGCCCTGCTTATAAATACAGATGAGCCAGGAAGTAATGATGACAATATTCTGCATGTGCTGGTATTCTGAAGCTATACAGTTGAGGACAGCATCATTTAAAAATGTTGGATATGAACAGCTTTGTCTAACGGTATCAAAGAATCTAATTTATGGTATGATTCGATTCGGAGTATAATACAAGGTGTTCTGGTTCATAGATGTTAGATATTTCTTTATTATAGGATCCATTTGTGATGACAGAAAACAGCTTAGATTCAAAAGGAATCGAACAAAAGTTATTTGACCTCAATAGAATTGGGCATGTGCATTAATTGACACAAGATTTCCTCAAGTCAGATGATTTGTTTAGCTGTAAATGAATCCATTATTGCCAATCCATTCTGTGTTATGGTTACAGTCGTCTAATTTACTGGACTTTGCAGTTCCCTTGGCCAACTGGTGTAACGTACAGTAGAAACCTCTTCTAAAATCAAGTCAAATTGCATCATTTACATTATTGTCATTGGCTATAGTATAAATAGTTAATAGCATATTACTAAGCCTTAGTTTCTCCCAATGGACCACCTTTATGTTGATTAATGTTTTCATGGACCTTAACTTTTATTGCATGAATGTAAGTTGAGATCAGATTTTCATTAAACCTCGGGGGTCTAATTCTACCTTTCCTAGTACGTCAAACACTGGTTTCCTTTTGTTCTTTCAACCTTCGTCTTCCAAATGAATTTAAAATTAATTTTAAAGGGAAATTGGAATTCTTTCAGTTCCTTTAATTTAGATAAACCGACAATACAACCTTTCCCTCAGCTCCCTTCCTTAGGCTAATGGCTGAAAGTTCTCTGGCCAAATCAATATGTTAGCAGCAATGATTGGCAGGCTCACAATTAAATCAACTTTTAGTATGATATATTTAGTGTGATATGATATCATTTTGAGAGACAATTAGGGGAAAATTTACTTAAGGTCGAATATCGAGGGTTAATTAACCCTCGATATTCGACTGTCAAAGTTAAATCCTTCGACTTCGAATATCGAAGTCAAAGGATTTAGCGCTATTCGTTCGTTCGAACAATCGAACAAAAAATCGTTAGATCAAACGATTAAATCCTTCGAATCGTTCAATTCAAAGGATTTTAATCCATCGATCAAATGATTTTTGTTTGACCAAAAAAATATACCTAAGCCTTCCCCATAGGCTAACATTGACTTCGGTAGCTTTTAGGTGGCGAACTAGGGGGTCGAAGTTTTTTTTAAAGAGACAGTACTTCGACTATCGAATAGTCAAACGATTTTTAGTTCGAATCGTTCAATTCGAATTCATAGTCGAAGGTCGAAGTAGCCCGTACGATGGTCGAAGTAGCCAAAAAAAAACATTCGAAATTCGAAGTTTTTTTTCCTCTATTCCTTCACTTGAGCTAAGTAAATGGGCCCCTTTAGTCTTCTTAATTTCATTATTTTGTTATTTGATTTGAGTAACTCTCCTGTTTGGAATTGCAGCTGCAATCTGGTCCAATTGGATGCTGGGGAGAGTGACCTCACCATTTGAAAGCTGGAAAGAGGCAGGAGATGAAGGCTATTTATAACTTTTAAAAAACGAAGACCAAATGAAAAGTTGCTAAAATAACTTAGGGGCAAACTACCCCTTTAAAGACAACAATAGGATGCAAGGCCAAGATTCCACTTGCTACACATAGATGAAAAATGTCAGCAGGGTTTATGCCATGTGTAAAGTATGTAAAGCTACCCTTTGTATTCTGATAGTAGCAGACACCATCAACCTATTAAAACATGTTCAAACACTTCATGAATATTCATTACGTTTTGTGCGCTTCGTTAATGAGCATCAGTTACCCTTTATGAATAGACTAAACATGCAACAAATAAAGTGCCGTTCGATCATTCTTTTTGCTGCATGTTACAAATGCCTACTTACCGTGGACCTGCATTTTATGCCATTTCAATAGTAAGGTGATATTGTGCAAAACTGCAGATTTCCTTTCTAGGCAGAGAAATGATAAAAAAAGATGCTCCTTAATAAACAAGTATGCAGCAAGGGAAGATTGTGATTCCTTTAACGTTAGCATTGTAAAACTCTGATGGGGAAAAATGTTATCTTATTTTCTACTGTTACAGAAAGAGCTAAAAATATATTTTATGCAGTGAGAGGGAGTAATGTTCATTCGCATGCTTTGCTGTAATCTCTCTGCCGGTTGTACACAGGCACACATTCATGTAACAAGTGCTGTTTTCTGTCTGTTTATAGAACCAAGCCTCTTAAAAGCTGTTCTTTCCAATTAATTGGTGCTAATGATTTAAAAGCTGTCTCCCTCTTTCATTTTCTAAATGAAATCCTCAAAATAATTTCAAGTGATGGAATGCTAAACCAGGAGATATACATAGATAATAAATCTGCAGAACAATAGGATTAGTTTTAACAAATGAATGCGATCCCAATGCAAATCTCACGTTGGGGACGGATATTGAACTGGTAGGCATTATGAACATGACAAGATTAAAAAGAAACGATCCTGATCTCATCTTTTAATACCTTTCATTTCAGGAGCAGTTATGTTTAGGACATACATTAGAAGAATCACATACAACAGGAATTTATATTATGGATTACTGATTTGCACAGAGGAAAATCTAATTAACAACAGTTTGCTACACTTCGAGTCGTGGGATTATGCTGTTAAATTAAGCTTATTTGGGTCAAGATTTGTCTTAATGCTGAAAGGATAATGCTGAAAAATAAAGATTTCTTTTAGCATTGATCAAGCAGCTATATGGCTAATGTTTCGCTAATTGTAGCAGTAGAGATTGCATTTTGAGGTGTAAAGAAGCAGAGCAGAGAATACAAGGGTACTGGTGTTTACATGTTGCTCTGCTTTGTTTTTGGGGTTTGGGCCAATTTTGCAATTGGCAACTGGGATGATATTTAGAGGCAAATTGGAATAAATTGTAATACTGTATATGACCGTGAAACATGTAAGAATTAAATGAATAAATGGGTAACTTTAATATGTGCCTTTTAAAACCCCCCAATAACAGCAACTCAATTTAATATTATAAAAAGTATCTAAAGTATAAAAAATATCTAAAATATCGATGGGTTCATTTTTCTACGTGCAAACATTATATATGAAACCCTATGACAGTAGTAGGTGAAAGAATGTTGCTAATTGGATGTAAATACATATTTACATAAATTAATACATATTTACTTAATTCATTTGAACAAAATTCACCAGTCAAGTTTAACCCTTACAAATAATTCCCAGTGCATATATGTGTGCGTGTGAGACTTATACTATTACTACATGTGTTTCAATCCACTAGGGATCATCATCAGTATGAAATGCATCGATGTAGACGTTACCTAGTAAACAGATTTTTAATATTTTATATATAGGCTATTTAATATTCCAATATCAAGGTTTCAAGGAAGACTATATACACATATACATAAAGATGCACTCATTTGGTGATGTCACTAGTCCAGCAATCACATCATTACAAGGGTCTGTGCAAGCCTGACAGGATATGGTCAATTTAATGTGCTGATTTGTTCCTTTTTGATTTTTTGGCCAGATATCTGTGGAGGAGGCAGTCAGGCGGGGCCCATACATCTTAAATATTCTTGACCAGCTTCAAGGGAAGGTATATGCCTTCCAGAAAGCTCCATGAAAAAGCAGCTGTGGAGGTTTTTTTTACAGGTAATAATAATCCCTACCTGTGCTTTAACAGTTGCTTTATTATAATATAAAACAAGGGATATTTTGGTATTATATTGTAACAAATGCTTAGATGACAGACTTGAAGCTGTGTAGGTGGTCTATGCTAGACAAAATATGTTTAATGCCTATTAATGATTCTATAAACTGGGTGTACAAAACCCAAGCATCCATTGTAGGTTCCACTTCTATTAAGGGGTCAATAGTAAGCAAAAAAAAAGCCCCATTCCGATATGATGTTTGTACCGTTACAGTTCTGTACATTAAAAGACAACATTTTAAAAGTCCAGCCAACATTTGAGTGTATTGAGGTCTCTCTGTGGCATCCTGATATGTATTTGTCAACTGAAACAAAAAAAACTGCTTTATCATGGCACATAATCTCAGCAAATTATGAGTGCTGGCAATAGGGCTTTGCTCATTTGCTCTGTAGACTCCTGCCATTACCAATAAACTCTTATATTTCATTAACGTAAATGAAATAATAAAAATCTAATTTACTACCGAGCAAATAGTTTAAAGGCCTGATATGTTGTGTTTATGTTTCTATAAATCCATGACCTAAATCAGACCATTTTTGACATACCGTAGATATTTGCCATGGTTTTATTTTCTTGATTGTATGAAAAAAGTTTTAAATGCTTTTTTCCAAGGGGCATCCAGCGTTAAATTCATACTACCATTTTGTTTCCAGTTTCGCTTGGTTTACCATTTTTACATTTAAATAATCTACTTTTGTACATAAAAAATTCAAAATGGAAGTAATTTCTAGTTAGGGATGATTAAATATAAATGACCATTGTGTCACGATCGCCGCCCGGAGCAGTTCCAGGAGCTCCGGGCGGCGTGTCCTCCCCTGCCGGCGTCGCTTCCAAAATGGCGGCGCCCATGGCTTGCGCGATGACGTCAGTGCGTCGACGTCGGCGCAAGGACGCCGATGACGTCATTGTGGCGCCAAATTCAAATATAAAAACCCTTCCAAGACGCCAGAATGGCGCCCAAGTATAGAATTCGTTACTGTGTGTTTCCTGGGTTTCCTGTCTGCTATTTTGAGACTAATCTTGTTCCTGTTTGTTGCCTGACCTCTTGCCTGGACTTTGGACTTTGCTGTTATTCTGCCTGCCCTTGAACTCTTGCCTGGACTCTGATAAATCTTCTGGTTAACCCCTTTTGGACACTGCAACCTTGATTCCCTTGTGGGCTTCCTCCTTGATCCTGACAACCTCCCTGGTGGGAGCATCCCGGCTCCCTGACACATTGCTCTCATCTGATGTTTTGTCCCTGGGCTACGATGATTTCCAGATTACGTATTCTGCATTCCGTGGTATTTAAAAGTATAGCCTAATCCTAGAGCAGCCATATTAAGTGTCTTGTAATAAAAACCTTTATGTAAAGACACTGAATCATACTAAAGACCTGTTCAGCCAGTCATTCTTAGCAGGGGAATTTCTGGGGGAGATGTGATTTAGCCTTTGTATACCAGTGGGAGTTGGGAGGAACCTGGCATTCTCAAACAGCTTTTTGCAACAAAAATCATTCATCATAACATTTTAAATGGAAACCATCCCTAAAAATGTACTTCCTCATACAACCCGTTTATCAGTGCAGTCTGACACTCATTACACTATGCTCTATTAGCTGGAAAAGGCTTCTTTCATTTTACAATGCTAGCAGAGTTGATACCTATAAAGATATTCAGAAATACTGTATCAGACGTCTCCTTGTCAATTCAAATGTTATATATGGCTGCATATTTCTGGAAGGGGTCCCCAAACTTTATTACCCATTAGCCTCATTCAAATGTAAAAAGAGTTGGGGAGCAACGCAAGCATAAAAATGTCCCTGGGGCGCCAAATAAAGGCTGTGATTGGCTATTTGGTAGCCCTATGTAGAAAGAAGCACCTGCTTTTAGACCATTGGGAGCAACAGTCAGCATGTTGATCAGGCGCCACTAGATGGGGATCACTTGTAAAGAGCAATAGTAAAAGTGTCTTACTGTATATTTTAAATTTGAATACGTCTATAAAAAAAGACTCACATCTTCAAATTACTCTGGATTCTGTTCTTTTAACTTGCAATTCATGCATATTATAAAACTTATTTATCACAGCAACTAGCACAATATAAGATTTGGTGCTTTAATCACTGTGTTTTGTCAAGTCATTGGATCCTAGCTAACCAACCATTATCACTGGAAGCATACCTGTGTGAAAAAAGTGCCCATTCAGGTGAATCTGAAGTGGACTTTTCCACCAGTTAATTTGATTAAATGTACATGTGATATCAAGAGATTGATCTTGTTCTTGCTCAAATTTAGAAATTTGATTTGAATGGCAAATCAAACACAGGCTTGATTTTGTTTCTTGCTTGTTGACTGTCTGCAACAAGCCTCAATGTAAACAGGTTGACGCACAAAATGTTTGATTTACTCATTACTTCATGTGTGCACAACAGGTTTAACAATGGCGTGTTGCTCTTGCCAGAGTTGGACAGTCAGGTTTGCATTGGTCCTTTAAGATACTTCTGACCCATGTGAAAAATCATACTCAAAAGTTATCTAGCGAGCCATACATTGTCTTATTTATACCATGCATTACCTAAACTACCTATGCACATACTAAAACTGGTCAATGGAAGCTTGATTTGAATTTGATGACAAATGACCACATTACTACGAAGCCACAATGTACCATCATTACACTCCATGAATAATATGCGACACCCCCAAGCATTTATATTTTATACATCAATTCAGCATTAACTCACAGATGATTCTGTGACAATGCATCTCTAACCAAGGTTTCCACACTTTATCAAATGCTAGTGAAGAGCCTCCAGCAATGTAAAGGAGTTTGATTAATGGTGGATCCGGGCTAGTCAGCTTTATCCATGGTTTTTAATGAACTCATGCAATTTAACATTAATTCCAATATTGCATACCATGCATTGTTGTTGTTTATTTAAGG
Organism: Xenopus petersii; assembly: GCA_038501925.1. Taxonomy (NCBI): domain Eukaryota; kingdom Metazoa; phylum Chordata; class Amphibia; order Anura; family Pipidae; genus Xenopus; species Xenopus petersii. Next base: position 65,352,889 of record CM076678.1, read on the forward strand.
GGTAAATTTTTTCTTCATACCTAAGAAAACAGTTAATGGCAAAAAGTACTCTGGTTTACCATGTACTTACCGCCTGGTTCCATGGGGCAAATTCACTAAGATGCGAAGTTGCGCCAGGCGCAACTTCGCTGCACTTCGCCGCACTTCACCAGGCATATTTTCGCCAGCGCTCCGCAAATTCACTAAAATCTGAAGTTGCGCACAGGGGTAGCGTTAGTTTGCGAAGTTGCGCTAGCGTTAATTCGCCAAGCGAAGCGAAGTTTCGCTAGCGATGGTTAATTTGCATACGGCGCGAAATTCAAATTTCAATGGAGGAACACGTATCAGCACTACAAATGCCTAGAAAACCTTCAAATCAGCAAATAAAAAATTTATTTTGCCCTACACATGTGCCCACTGTATAGGTAAGTTGCCATGAGTCAGGAAATGTAGGGGGGAAGGAGGGGAGCCCCAAAAAAAATTTCGATCTTTTTCAGCCTATCACCCATCATGTAGAAAACACGCCAGCGTTTTTTGGGACGGTGGCGAAGGAAGTCTAGCGTAAAAGGTAGCGTTCAGTACACTGCGCAAGTTAGTGAATTTGCGTAGTTACATCGCTAGCGAAAATTCGCCTGGCGTAAGTGTGCGAAGTAACACTAGCGAATTTACGCCAGCGTTCATTAGTGAATTTGCGCAGTAACGAAAATGCCAAGCGCTAGCGAATTAACGCTAGCGTTCGGCGCTTCGGCGCTTAGTGAATTTGCGCCCATGTTTCTACAAGTACAAAACACAGTATATTTGTTATAGATATTCCATCTGTTTTTAACACTGTAAAAAAAATTGTCCCAGTTAATAAAACAGTGATGCTCTTTTAGTTCTCTTAGTTGCGCTAGTGGTGAAGATTCATTCTTTTATGATGCAAAACTGCACTTAGTGGTTCCTAAACTACTTGAAACAATATACTTGTGCTTTTGTTTTTCATCAACACGTTTGCTTTTTCTAACTTGGCTAAAAGTCACCAATAACAACATCTTGACCAAGTTATAATTGGTTATGAAAAGTTTTAATTTGTAAAAATAGCTTCATCTTTCTCTCTCTTAAAACTGGGCTTCAACTTCCTCTCTTATACTAGGCAGGTTGTAGCATATACCAGTGATATGTTTTCAAGCAATATGAAGCCAACTCTTCTAATAAGGCCTTTTCACAGAGATTTATTACTATAATATACGACTAGATCTTCTTGCAGGGTTTGAATAAATTAAGTAATTTAGACTTAATTAGTTGATAAGGCATAGCAGCATTTAATACACCTCTTGGATGAAACATTATTTTATTAATATTCAAGGAATCACATCGTTGTCTAACCCTAGCAATGATTATCTGCATTATTTTGAATACAGATGGAGCAGCAAACGTATGGCCATATGATACAAAGGCAGGCCATGTGTTCCAGGTGCATAAAGTCTTTTCCATCTGTAATTCTGCTAGTAATTTAACTTTGTTAATTGACAATGTCATCTCCCCCTTTTATTTCATGCTATCAAACTACTACTTTGTAGGATATACGTACGGTTCCAGACCCCCAGCATATAGGATTACGTAGTACTGAAAAAAATAGCGACATACATAAAAACATCATTACAAAAAATATGCTAATGAACATGCTGCTTCTCATCAAGCACTGAAAAATGCATTAATCAGTATTTCATAGTTCATTACAGTCTGACTAATTTTTAAATCCCTCATGAAACTTGATTAAATATCATCTGCATTCAGACACATCAGAATTTTGCATGAAGAAACTTTAGCTCATCAGCCATTTTGTGGTCAGGAAAAAAAATGTTTTTTGCTGTGAAATGCAAAGTCTTTAGCATATTTAGAGGACTCCAATGTCCACAACACAAGTGTATGCTAAATACATGTTGGCCTTGTTGAACGGTGACCCCTCGAAACCCCACTAGCTTCAAGCTAAAAGTGATCATTAAACAAAACTGCATGTGTGTTTGTATATGTACTGCATATCTCAAGATGGGTTTGTGTTTATCCTGATACATTTTATTTGGAGAATATGAATATTTCAAAACTGTTATTATTATGTAAATATATGGTTTCTTTAAAAAAAACTTTTTAAAAAAATGTATTTTTTACTGTTTTTCCAAAATCGATTTTTAGAGTTGAATGTTCCTGTCTGAGGTGTTTGAGTCTGGCAGTTCAGTAATTCAGGCGCAGACTCTGAACTGTTACAATTTTGCAACATTTAGTTAATACATTTCTCAGCAGCATCTCTGGAGTATTAGCAACTATTGTATCAATTCCAACAGCTGCCTGTAATGAAAACCAGAGATTCTGCTCAACAGGGACAAAGATAAGAAATGTATCAACTGAATGTATCAATTTAATACAGTTCACAGGGCGGCGACCCCCCCATCCCAGAGCTGCTTTAGAAGGTGAAAAAAGACACTTTACACTTCAATATTAGAAAACCGGTGTCACATAGAAAATAAAAAGGAATTGGAAAAAGTCGTCATTTCTGGTGATCTATCGGAAAACAACTAGTTGTTTGAAGGTGAACAACCCCTTGATTGGATTTTGGATAGTAGGGGTATCATGTTACAAGTCCTGAAACGGGACATTCCTAAATCATGGTTTCTCATCATATGGCTTGGTAAGTTTTAGGTGTACAGAATAATGTGCTTCACCAGTTTATAAGCCTCAGACTAAGATAAAGGGGCAACACTGGGGAAATTTGCACTTGGCAGTAATCCATGGTAGAAATGTTGCTTTTGTTGTTCTACCTGCAGCTGACTGAACAAAGCTCGTGACTTATAGGTTGCCACTCCTTGCACGTGCCTGCACTCAAGCGGATCTTATTCAAATGAATAGAGATAAAGCATGGAGCAGATCCACTTCTCTCAGCCTGAAAAAAATTAGTAGGTTAAGAGCAGCAGAGCCAATTCTCAATCTGCCCTTGGCATAATAGATAAATGTATTTAGGTTTTTATAGTATGTTTGCTGTTCTTCTATGGACATTATTTCATTACCTTGTAATATAACATGACTGGTGAATACTTTGTGATTCCTAGTAATGACCTAGCAAAGTGTCAGGTGAGATTTTAAAGGAAAGAAAGGTTTCTCCAAAGAATAGGGGGCTATTTGGATCTTAGGGTTTCAGATGATATATAAGCACACACAGTTCTGAAAAAGTATTTACCGGTAGCTTATTGCACTCACTAGTGCCCAGTGGATGAGCTGAGAGGTGTGCAGGCAGAAGGGCTTGTTGTTTTGTAGTGATTAGGGCAATGTATATCTGTACAGTTTGAATAAAATACATTCATAAGCCCTTTGTAAATACAAGGCTTCAGTTGCATTGTCTTTTCTCCCATGATATGGCATGCTGACTGGATTCAGAACATTCTTATATGGGTCAGCTGTAGTGCAACCTTATATCTACCAATTAGTGATGGGGTAATTTGGGGCGTTTTTGCTTTGCAGGAAAATGTGTGAATTTCCAGCGAAATATGCGAAATGTGAGAAAAATTTGTGAAACGGCGCTGGCGTCTTGTTTTTGACGCCGGCGTCCGTTTTTGACACCAGCGTCCGTTTTTGACACCGGCGTACGTTTTTGACACCGGCGTCTGGTTTTTTGGACATTGGCGTCTGTTTTTTTTGGACATTGGCGTGCGTTCTTGGCGAAATTGTGGCGGCATCCAAAAATGTATTTGCCGGTGGAGAAACGCAGGAATTCGCACCTAGCGAATAATTTGCCCATCACTACTACTCATAAAAAATGTAGTATTCTCTCTAGTTTCATTGGGGTGTCCTTTTGGCTGCATATGCTATTTACAAAGTTTCTTCTGATATTCTGAGCAGAATTCCCAAATAAAAAAACCCAACGTCAGTGTCCATAGAAGTTTGTAATAAACCATAAGTACCTGTAAATGAAATAAGTAATGAAGTGTTCTCTGTTGATGCAATATAATTTCCTATCTCACCTACTGTTGTGCTACTCAGCACTTTTTTAACCATAGATTAATACTAGATCTGGAACCAAAAATCTTTTGAAATGTTTAATCGCAGATAACATTAAACCAAGATGAAAGGAATTTTTAAATATACTTCCAAAAATGGTAGTTTACATTATTAATAATACAAGCAATGCTTCAACTTTAAAATACACATATTTTATATTTTGGGCACCAACGAATAAATATATATATATATATTTTCAGTTTCTATGGTGATCCTTTGCTTAATGTGCTTCTAAATTAAATACTTTTTATCTTGAAAGGTTTAGAAAAAGGCATATCTGATTTAATGCTTGCTTTTAGGATATCTACTTTTAATACATATTTCGCATCTTTAGGAAGGGGTCTTTGCTGCGTAAGTCATTAACAGAAAATATAACAATAAGGGGCAGATTTATCAAAGGTCAAAGTTTGAAGTTAAAAAAACTTCGAATTCAAAAATACTAACCGAATCGTGGTCGAAGTTTTTTGACGTTGAAGTGGGCCTACTTCGAATCGTACAATTCAAAGTAGCGCTACTTCGATTTGAAGGTTTTTTTACTTCGATCTCCCAAACTTCCCCAATTGCCTCCATATAGGTTCTAGGAGGTCCCCCATTCGGCAGCTTTGAGGTGGCGAATGGTCGATGTCAAAGTTTTAAAGAGACCATCGACTATTCGATGGTCGAAGTACCCAAAAATGACTCCTAAATTCAAAGTTTTTTACTTCGAACCTTCACTTCGACCTTTGATAAATCTGCCCCCCTAAACCTAATAAATAAAAAATGCAGATACATTTAGCTGAGATATTGTGTGTATTTTATGGGTTTATTTGTAAGGGCAAAATATTGTATACAGAATCTCCACCCACAAGCCAAGGTTTGTTAAAATGTTCATGTGCCTTTTGTCTTCCTCTGTTTGTGTTGTTTAGGTTATGGTGCTAATTTCTGATTTTCTGCTCTGCTTCTGCGGATTCCTCAGATTATAACTTTTCCTCTTTTTCATACTAAAGGTGATCTAGTTCTGGAGTTCCTATCCTAGACAGGTCATCAACTAGCCAAAAGCTTTATGGGAATTGTGCTTGTTGCTAAATGCTTAGTGCATTAGGCTTCACCTCTCCTGTGCATACAGTAAGCAAGATAATTCTGATTAAGGGTAATAATGTATTGTGAAAAATAGTGGTTCATTAATATTTATTTAAAATAAATTATATACATATATACAAAGCCACAGGGGCAAATTTACTTACCTCTGAAAATCCGCCAGCGTTGGCTTTGCGCACATTGCAACACTTTGGCAAGGCTTAAATTCGCTTGGACAACCCTAATTCACGAAGATCCAAAGTTGCGCACAGGGTACCGAACTCTTGCACTAGCGATAATACGATCCGCATTTCGAAGTTACGCTAGCGTTGGCTGATTTGCATTCGGCGTGCAGTTAAAATACAATGGACGTATATGTTGCAGCAAATACATTACACTACACAAGGCCATCAAACCTTAATAAAATAAAATAGAGTTGTTATATTGCCCTACACATGAGCCCACTGTATAGTTTATGTGCCATATGTAAGGAAATGTAGGGGGGTACCCTAAAAGGTGTACGCACATTTGCAGGCTATCACCCGGAAGAAATGAAAAGACGCCAGCGTTTTTTGGAACTTAGAAAAAAATTCAACAAAATTTCAAGTAAGTCATATCTACTCTATTGCACTTCTCCTGGTCTGAGGTGGTGAAGGCAAGTCTGGCGATAGAGGTAACGTTCAGTAAAATCAAAAACTTAGTGAATTTGCGTAGTATCGCTCTTTCGCCAGAGCGTAAATTCGCCTGCAACTGCGAAGTTGCGCCAGAGTCTATCTCTAGCGAAATTACACCAGCGACCATTAGTAAATCGGCGAAGTGCCGAAATGACATTACTCCCTTTAGTACATTTCCCCCATAATGTCTTCAGGTGAATTAGTTTATCATTAGAAATAAGGATTTAAAACCTTGCACTGAAAAGTGCTTTAGTCAAGGCAAATAACATGGCAGCTCCATCGCATATCTATAAAAAGTATTTAAAAAAAGGGAAACCTGAATGTGCAAGTATGTGTCTCGTGTGTTTGTAAATGTTACTTGTGGTGATTCTTACTTTTTGACTAGCTAATGGGAATGTATTTCCCTCTACATTGCCATTACCTCTTCCTGATCCTTTCCAGGTCACTAATTTTTCTGCTTAGAGTTCATTTTCTTTAGACCGATATGCTGTCTTTTTTAATGAGGTTATTTCTGGGTTATTAGCCTTCCTGTTATATGATACCTTATGCAAAATATCTAATTGAAGTAAATCAAACAAGGCTTACTGAGGAAAATCAAAATGATTTTTTTTTTTGGTAGGCACATATTAGTCTCAGGATTCTTGTGTTTAAAGCTTCTACCCGTACAACGGGTTGCACTGGGCTAATAACACAAATAAATCTCATTTATTCATACATCTGCAAGTTCAAGGAAGTGGAAATTGAAGAAAAGCATTGGCATTTTGGTTTGCTGAATAAGCTCTGGATAGAAATTAAAATGACGGTATTTAGTAGGTGGGTTTAATTGTGCAGTTCAATAAACCCAACAGTGCATTTTTATTAAGCCACTCTACTAGAAGCTATTACGATTCAGGTTAATTCTAAAAGGTGTTCCTGGTCATACTTAATAAATGAAGATTTAAAGGGAACAAGGAATATGTTACTGCTTATTACTATCTAGAGAGCAAAGAATGCTCAAAAGGGCCACCTAGCAGCTCTTTGATTTAGGGGGAATCAATCTAATTGGCTTAGCTATCGGGCAGTTAATACACTTAACAATTACAATTTATGTATTGACAGGTCTTGTCTCCAAACACATGCAAAGTTACCTGATATATTATTTCTGTAAATGAACAACAAAACCAGCTACATATAGAAATCCAGTGTAACAGCTTAAATTATCTTCTTTATTTCCCCTTAAATGTACAGTAAGATAGGGCACTGATTATTTTGTTTTTAAAACATTAGTTCTCTGCATTAATCTATACATTAAAGCTGCCATTTAGCTTATGAAGAGTGATGTTAATCATGTTCTCCATAGACAACAAAGCCGAAAGCACTATAGAAGATGTTTTAGGAGCAAAGCAATGGACAAGTATGGTTCGTGTGCTCATGGGAATCCCTGTTTTAGAGATTGGCATTTGCTGAGGTTGTGGACATTTCAGAACTCCATGAAGAGTTCAAGCATCTTGCCAGCTACAAACAGTGTCCCCTGTGCCCTTCTGCAAAATTCTTTGTGCTCCTAGAATGGTATTACTTACTTATTATATATTATGCTACATCACCTGCCCTGATTGTACCTGCCCTGATTGTACCTGCCCCGATTGTACCTGCCCTGATTGTACCTGTCCTGATTGTACCTGCCCTGATTGTACCTGCCCTGATTGTACCTGTCCTGATTGTACCTGCCCTGATTGTACCTACGCTGATTATAACTGCCCTGATTGTACCTGCTGGATCAGTGGGACTACCTAATAGTAAGGGGCACAGAGCAGCAAAAGGAGCCAAGTGCCATTGCCCTAATATTAATGTAAAAAGATGAGCAAAATTTTTTCAAGCTTCATGTTCGTATGGAAGTGAAAAATGCTGATGTCAGGGCACAGTTGAAGCTATTTATATGTCATACTAATACTGACCTCTGAAGAGAATTGTCATGACATTTCAATTAAAATGGCATTATAGTTATGCTAACAATAAAGAAAATTAGGCAAAATAAATATTTGCTCCTATTCACCAAATATGATATGGCACTTGATTACTCAAAACGATGTTTTGTCATGCTAGACAATTATCATCAGCCAGTGCCCACAATTTATATAACAGTTGCATGATACAATATGATGTAGAAAAAGATTTATCAAAAGAGAAATAAATATATTCTAAAATAAATACTAGTAAAAAGCACAAGTATGGTCATGCAATTAATAGTAAGTGCTCCTACTATAATTATTTTTTTTACATGTATATTTACACAGTTAATTTAGATTAAAATAAATTCTTACAGTCTTTTACAGGGCAAGCAGTAACAGTACAGGACTCCTTTGCACCCTGCACTCTCTTATACGATTCACTTTGAATTATTGAACTCCACAAATAGAGGCATATTTAACATAGAACACATGTCATGTTTGTGCAAATAACCTGATAAACACAGGAACAGTGTCACTACAAGGTGCATTTTGGAGTTTTTTTCAGTGTACACTTTACCTTACTTTTTGTAAAAGAGGCCTGCAAAGTCTTATGATAGACTGTATAGAGAAATAGTACAATATTTTTGTCAGCATATTGTAGGTATGCCCTTATATTATTATTTAAGGGGTCAGTTACAAATCCCCAGGGTGCAAGTGCTATAGAGCTAAGGGGTGCAAGACTATGACCCTCATTTAAAGGGATTCTGTCATGATTTTTATGGTATCGTTTGTATTAGTAAATTACATTGTGTACATTGAACATGATTCATTCTACCATTAAAAATGTTATCCTTAAACCAATAAATGTATATTTTTTAGCTATTAATATAGGCTGCCATCTCAGGTCATTTTGCCGGACATGTGCTTTAAGAAATAGCCAGCACTTCATAATGAAACTACTTTCAGATAAGCTATTGTTTCTCCTACTCAAATATGTATTTGGAGGAGTCGCGACTCGGGTTAGCCGGATTGGATTTTTACTATTGAGTGCTGTTCACATATCTACCACTATGTGGGGCATGGGAGATGTTATCTAGTTACCTTCCCATGGTTCTGTTGATAGACTGCTGAGGGGGGGGGGGGAGGGAGGGGGTGATTTCAAGTTTATTAGAGCACAAGTCACATTACTGAGGGCACCTGAAAAACTGACAACATGTCTGCCCCATGCCACATTTCAATATTAATATAAAAAAATCTGTTTGCTCTTTTGAAAAACGGATTCCAGAGCAGAAGTCTGCTGGAGCAGCTCGGGTTAGCTGGACTTGGATTTTTTACTATTGAGTGCTGTTCACATATCTACCACTATGTGGGGCATGGGAGATATTATCTAGTTACCTTCCCATGGTTCTGTTGATAGACTGCTGGGGGGGGGAAGGGAGGGGGTGATTTCAAGTTTATTAGAGCACAAGTCACATTACTGAGGGCACCTGGAAAACCGACAACATGTCTGCCGATGCCATATTTCAATATTAATATAAAAAAAATCTTTTGAAAAATGGATTCCAGAGCAGAAGTCTGCTGGAGCAGCACAATTAACTAATGTGTTTTGAAAAAGAACATGTTTTCCAGCAACAGAATCTCTTTAAGTTCGCTCCAGGGAATGCTGTGGTGGCAGCTGTGTCAGTGTCATCTGAATGAGGCACAAGTTCTAGGGTGAGGGGGGGGTGTAGGCAGTTAGCCTTCCTCCACCTGTCCCTCTTAGACAGAGCACTGCATAATAAAGACTAGTCCCTTTAAAAGTTTGCAAAATAAAATGTAACTCTGCATTAACATTTGTCAGTGTGTCACTGGTATATATTAAATATATCATTTGGCAAGGGGTGTCCAAATATTTAAATGTAACTGTACATAGATATATAAATATGTATATAGATTTATACAGTAGATATACATATATACTGTACATATTATATTAATGACAACTCTCTATATACTTGATTTCCTATGAAACTATATAACTGCATTTCCATAGTGAAAAAAAGCAACATTGAAAGAACCCTTTGTTTTCTGGATTTTAAGTAGACTGCTGATGACATAAAGTTAATTATTGAGATAAGACAGGTCAATGGGAACCAGCAGTCATTAGGAAGTTAACGGCAAATTTAACATCTTAAACACCTTGTAAATTAGCTCTAGAAGGCTGATTTACAGAGTGTTCATGTTAGCACCATACTATGCAACAAAGTCTTCATATGTGCTATATTTTGATTATGGCAGGCAATTTATTCACATGTGAATACATTTTTGTGATTTAGCAAGCTGTTTTTTTTTTTAAATCCATGCAGTCTGTTAAACTCTTCGTTGAGACCAAGCTATTACGTATACTGAATCATTTTCAAGACACTTGTACCTCAGGCCCTAATTATAAGTTGGAATTAAGGTATGTGCATTGTCTTTAATGCTTACTATATGGCCATATGAGTATACTGAGCTCTACAAGAGATAAACCATGGACAACATAGTGCCCCACAGGACCTCGCACACTGCCCCCTCAGCAACGTTATATGTTATTCCATTTTTATCACCCATCTATCCAGTATACATAGTCTGTCACATGTGTGCAGTGTGTGTCATATGTTACAGTGTGGAGTCATACTTTATATGAAAGTGTGTTTGATCCTGGGTATCCTTTTTTGAGGCTTTTTTTTAGCCTCACTTTTGTGTGCAGCCTGTGCTGGCTCCATCCTTTGATTTCTAATTACTAGTTGGTGTTATTTGAACTTGCAACCTTTATTAACTCTGTCTAAGATTGATTGCATTTCTTGCCATATCCCATCCAGCATCACCCCAAAGTGAGTAGCCAAATCTGATGGCAAAGACCAAGAGAACACCCGTTAGTACTCGGAGCACTTCTGCAGAGAGAAATGGCAGGAAGTAGTGTTCTGGCTATTATGTTACACTTCACTCCAGCCTTTATACATTACATTTTTGCCTAACTAACTATATTTTAACTATTTTATTTTGCACAGCCTATCCATTTACCCAGTTTTTACTTTTACACTGAACAATTCCTTTAACAGCCAAAGAAGGTTTTATATTTATAGTTATGAGTACTGTACATTTTCCACTTTATCCAAAGAACATGGGGCTAGATCTAAATCAGTGTCGTTATAATTTGTGGCTCTTTAAAAAATGCTTCTCAGACAGTGACTATATTAATATACTGCCTACTAACTAAGCTGCGCGTGCTTATTGAATTTTACTGTTGGATTTTTTACTGTCTTAACTTGATAAACCTGACTTTTGCTTCCATGAACAGTGATACATATATTCCTTTCTGCATGAGAATAGAACTCATATAATGAGTAAAAGGCCCTTACTGTTCTGTATTTGCTGGCTAATATGGTACCGAGTAATGCTGAAACTGCATAGGTACATGCAAAATAAATAAATAAATAATATATACTAAGTCATGCTTAGTATAAAATATGCCACCCTCAGAGTGAAATAGTTTCACTTTCCAGCAATCTAAAACTTTCTATAGATTCAGACTTTTGGAAAAATGCACTGTTGGCAGAACTTTTTTTTTTTTGTTTAATTTGTACTCATCACTGCATACATATGGAAACTTTCAGATTGCCAAAGAGGAAACTACTCTGACAGGTAATTACCATAAGTGCTGAATGATTTAGGAAGATGGATGCAAGGCATCTGTAACATACTTGTATCTCACATCTATGTTATAAGCCATCTGGATAATAGAAAAGCCATTCTCTTAGCTGGTGCAATGCCGACATCTTAGTTTCCTATAATGAATGTTCATATTCTTTCTTTCCTTATTTCTTTCCTTTCTTCTATCTTGTTTTAAAGAAATAAACACTGATTTTGTTTTTCATATTGTTATATATTCAAAGTGCTAAAGTCCATGAAATCACAAGAAGATGGTTGGAATACATTTCGTAAAGTTACCCAAAAACGAATGGTGACTCTGGAATGTTAAATGAGAGGAAGTAGGAAAAACACCAAAATGAGTTATTGACATACATGGAATAAGAAATGTTCTCCTGTACCAGTGGACACTAAGCTGCATTCATTTATTTCCATAACATCATTTACAACCTTTCTTCTAGGACTTTGAATTGTAAAATTATTTATGGGCGTCTTACACCTTCCCTGTAAAAAAATTAGCTTTAAATTGAAAGGTGTCTGGAGAATTTTTCATTTATAAAGCCATGCCTAGAGTTGTGTTATGTTGTGTTACCCCTAACATAAAAATGACTAGGGATGGGCGAATAAATTCGCCATGGTTAAATTCGCGGCGAATTTCTGCGTTTCGCCGCGGGCGAATTTTTCGCGAAATTGCGGCAAAAATTCGCCTCGCGACTCGTTTCGCCGCGCGTCGAAATTTTCGTCGCGCGACGAGCCACGACGCCGCTAATGCGCGTCAAAACAAAAAGACGCGCGACGAACTAAACATCACCCACAGCAGCCAATAAGATGTGAGCCATCCCTGAGCCAACCCACTGGCTATATAAGGAGCTGCAGAGGCGGCCATTACTCGTGGCGTTTCTGGTAGAGGTAGAGAGAGCAGGATAGTGAGAGATTTGTGTGTGATTTAGCTAGTGGAGTTTGTGTAGAGAGCTTTTTTTTTTTCTGAGTCAGTGCAAGTGGAGGTTGTGGATTTCAGTTTACTGTTTTCCCTCTTCTGCTTGCCTGCTCACCACCCAATAGCCCTTTTTAGGGCTAACTGTCTTTGTCTTTGTCTGTGCTGGTGTGTGTACTCCTTGTGGGTGCACACTTCTGCTGAGGGGATTTAGTTGAGGGTTTTATTTTTTTCTCCTTTCCTTCCCCGAAATATCCAAACCCCCCCCCTTATATATATATATTTTTTTTTAAGTTTAGTTGCCCAATATGACGGGCCGTGGGAGAGGGGGGATGGGTGGTGGTGGTGGGAAGAAGGGTGGGTTAGGGATGGGTGGTGGTGGTGGTGGGAAGAAGGGTGGGATAGGGACGACCAGGGGCTCAGTGTAGGCACTCAGACAGAGCATGCCTACTACGACCAGACTGAGCTCCTGGTCACCCTAGTTCATCAAGTAAATGCCATGCGGCAAGAGCTGGGAGAGGTTAGGGACATTGTTGACAACCTCCAGAGGGTTGTTGCTCCTCCTCCTCCTCCTCCACTTTAATTTATTTATTATTTGTTACAGCACCAGTTGTGCTATATGTTGTGAATTAAAAAAATTTTTTATATCTCTATATTTTGAGTTCATTTTTCATTTGACTAAACTAATACTCACATGGTACTTGGAATTGTTTGGATTCTAATAACACAACGATGACTATTCTTAATCGGAGTCATTAAAATTACATTACATAGTATTTCAGAATCATTACAATTACATGATGTAAATATAAGGTTCATTCACATAAACATATGGTTTATTCATTTTTATCTGAGATACAAAGCATCCAGATACTATCTGTTCAGATTTATTAGTTGTACTTGTGTTAGTAATCTACTATTAGATATTTGAAGTACAGATGGTACTTTTTGGTTAAACAGAGATATAGAGTAGTAGTAGATACCATTACCAGTTGACCAGAGGTAATGTGAAAAAATCCACAAACGTTAAAAGTTTAAGAAACTTGCAAAATGGGAGCCATTTTTTCAAGATAGGAGTCCTCTAACAATGCAGGGCATGTGTGTAGCAGTATACTAAGTGAAACACGCATGTGTATTGGTCTTCCCATGGAGTCCAATCCAATTCAGCACATTCAGACACAAAGCAAAAGATACCATGTTCATTTATCATCACAGACTACAAAGCTTGAAACTAAGGGGAAAATTTTTATTTGTAGGCCCAAAGATGAAAAAAGGTTATACAAACAAAACACCCATAGAAGATGGGCTTCATCAAATTGCACTGCGCGTCAAAAATAACGTCGCGCGTTATAACACATACTTGCGTCCGCGACAAAATATTTTGACGCGCGACAAAATCGGGCCGCGCGACTCGTTTCGCGAATTTTTCGCCGTTTCGCGAATTTCGCTGGAAATTCGCGAATTATTCGGCGAAGCGAAACGCGACAGATTCGCCCATCACTAAAAATGACATTACCTTGCAAACAACTTTTATTTGTCTAACACTATGGAAGTATGGGACCAAAAATGCTCGGCATCTGGGGTTTTCTGGATAAGGAGTCTTTCTGTAATTTGGATCACCATACTTTAAATTAACTAAAAAATAATTTAAACATTAAATAAAGCCAATGGAATGGTTTTGCCTCCAATAAGGATTCAAAATATTTTAGTAAGAATCAAGTACAATGTACTGTTTTATTTTTTAAGGAGAAAAAAGGAAATTTAGAATTGGTCGATTAAAATGGAGTCTATGGCGCAAATTCACTAAGCGCCGAAGCGACGAACGCTAGCGTCAATTCGCTAGCGTTTGGCATTTTCGGTACTTCGCAAATTCACTAACGAACGCTGGCGTAGTTTCGTTAGTGTTACTTCGCACCCTTACGCCAGGCGAATTTTCGCTAGCGACGTAACTACGCAAATTCACTAACTTGTGCAGTGTACTGAATGCTACCTTTTACGCTAGACTTCCTTCGCCACCTCAGACCTGGCGAAGCGCAATAGAGTAGAAAGGGATTGTTTCAAAAAAAGTCTAATTTTTTTCTAAGTCCCAAAAAACGCTGGCGTGTTTTCTACATGATGGGTGATAGGCTGAAAAAGATCGAAAATATTTTTGGGGCTCCCCTCCTTCCCCCCTACATTTCCTGACTCATGGCAACTTACCTAGACAGTGGGCACATGTGTAGGGCAAAATAAAATTTCTATTTGCTGATTTGAAGGTTTTCTAGGCATTTGTAGTGCTAATACGTGTTCCTCCATTGAAATTTGAATTTGGTGCCGTATGCAAATGAACCATCGCTAGCGAAACTTTGCTTCGCTTGGCAAATTAACGCTAGCGCAACTTCGAAAACTTACGCTACCCCTGTGCGCAACTTCGGATTTTAGTGAATCTGCAGAGCGCTGGCGAAAATACGCCTGGCGAAGTGTGGCGAAGTGCGGCAAAGTTGCGCCTGGCGCAACTTCGAATCTTAGTGAATTTGCCCCTATGGGAGATGGCCTTCCCGTAATTCAAATCTTTCAGGATAACAGGTTTCCGAATAAAGCATCCCATACCTGTACGACTGTATGAACTCAAACAAAGCTAATTTTGCCATAATTTCATACGGGGAACTCAGTTCCTTTTTGGAATGTTCTTTGCATATATTTAACTCACATTTCTGCCTGTATACAGCATCTTGTAACTGCATTAATGTGCTTTATGACTGTATGAATTCAATGTCCTGTTTGCGTGTCCTATTTAGCTTTTCATAAATGTGATAAACTCCTCATCTGTTTTTGATACAGATTGGGATTTCTTATCCGGAAATCTGTTATCTAAAAAGCTCCAAATTACAGGAAGGATATATAATAATTCAACATTTTAAAAGCGATTTCCCTTTTCTATGTAATAATGAAACAGTACATTGTACATGATGGTAACTAAGCTGCACGATTCCATATTGGAGGCAAGAAAAGCCTATTATTTGTATTTAATGTTTCATTGATTTTTAGCAGACTTAAGTTATAGTGATTCAGATTACAGAAAGATCCCTTATCTTGAGAACCCAGGTTCAGAGCATTGTTTAAAATAGATCCTATACCTGTACTTCTAAAATATTGTGATTTGTTCTGTGTAAAAGCAGTAGAAAATCAGTTGGGTAGATACTGTAAAGCAGAATATGATTAAAGAAATATGTTTGGCAAAAGGTTGTTAATGGTAGCATTAGCAAAGCAAGATCCTATATTTTATATTATTACAGGTTAATGTCAACCTTCTGTTGCTGTACCTTAATAAAACTATCATTGTGTGTGTGCAAGTTAGTATACAGTGTAGGTATTCCACAATGCACCAACACTTGTCCCCTATAACCCACAGTGATTACATTTTTATGGATCTAATCAGTTCCCATTAGTTATTCTCATGATTGTAGATTTGAGCATACAATTAGAATCATTCCAATGGGAATCTGCGTTCCACAGGTGTGCCTAACGTATGATAAACCAGATTCCAAGGATGAGCCACGTCTGTCTGCTGGTAATGAAATTAGATAATTCCTCCTTAGTAGGTTGGAAAAGGTGGCTGGTGAAATGGAGCAACAGGAAAGAAGGATATGTGAACAGTTAAACACTACACTGGATCAAGGATGGATTCTTATCAAAATTATCTGAGCTTCTCTATGTAATAGGTATCCCATCTAGAGGTCAGGCAATTACATACAATAGAGCGCAGCAAATTACAGGTGTGGGATCCGTTGTAAGGATATCTGTTATCCATAAAGTTCCGAATTATGGAAATGTCATCAAGTACAACGGTAGCTTGGACTTGATCCAAACTAAGATATAATTATTCCTTATTGGAAGCAAAACCAGCCTATTGGGTTTATTTAATGTTCACATGATTTTCTAGTAGCCTTAAGGTATGAAGATCCAAATTACAGAAATATCTGTTATCCTGAGCATTCTGTATAACAGGTCACATACCTGTACTATTAAAGTTGGAAAACAGTTTGTAAAAAGCAAATAGATTAGCTACAGTGAAACTGCTTGGTGTTGTTTTATTCTGACACAATGGGCCAGATTCAGTTCAGTGAGAAAAAGTTATCTCATGTTTATCACAAGAAAACTCAGATGAGATTCAATTCAAGGAGAAAAAAAATGTCCCCGTTCCAGTTTTTTCCCCATGGACTTAAATAGGGTTTTATGTGATAAACTGTGAGATAAATTTCTCTGAATTGAATTGTATCCTAAATTGAATCTTGTCCATGAGTTTTCACGTGATAAACCTTTCTCTCACTGAACTGAATTTGGCCCAATGTATGCAAAAGAGTGAGGCAGCAGAAGGCCTTTGCAAAAACTCATGCAAAGTTTCTGCATCCAATTTACTTTGGTCCTGCTGCCGATTGTTTTATTTTCCCAAGCAAAAAATAAAAGGCTTCGCACCTAAAAACAATTAGCAGCAAGCTGAAGTAACCAGATGCAAAAAACACAAATGAAACTGACAAGGAACCAATTGCTTGAGCGCGGAGGCTAGAGCAATAATAAATCAGCCCCTTTGTGAATAGCATCAAATCCTTTGCATTTTACATATATTATAGCACGGGACTTGTGAGTTAGCAAATAAGCCCTCAGGTTTTTTGAGTAACCGATTATAAGAAATGAAAATGAATACTTGGCAAAATGTCTTGTAGTGAGACTGACAAGTTTCCAACCTGATCCTCTTTGGAACCATCCATTATCTAGTGCTGACATATCAGTCAAGATTAAAATATACTCACTTGCTTCATAAATCAGTGCTTTAGAGAGGTGTGGGGACTTGGCTCATTAGGAGGGCCCTTCTTATATTTCTTAATGCATCAGCAAATTACATGACCCTCACCTGCAAGGGATTAATACCTGACTTGTGCTTATCAAATAGTACAATGACGCTAATTTGTGCCAACATCAGTGAACATCAGCAATACTTGAGTGCTGAGAAAAATGATTCCTTATGGGTAAAAAAATGTCAATTTGAGTCAAAATTGTATATTTGCTTCCTAAATCAGTTCTTCAGAGATGCCAACTTTAAAATGTGGTCTGATGGGGATCAGTGGCACATGTAAATTTGTGTTTGGGGGTGTGACCTATTGATGGGAGGGCCCTTCTTCCATTACTTAATGCTTATTGCACATACACAGCCACTTAATGTTCACTACAAATGTACACATTGTAAAAACATTGTGCAAATTGCAATAATGAGCAAAATGGCCTACAATTAGGGGAGACGGCGGAAGGGTTCTAAAATTGGCTAACTCATCGGGAACCCAGGAGAGTTGACAGGTATGATGGTTTGATCTCCTTATTAAAGACAATATAATCTGGCAAAATGAAAATGAAGCAACAATAATAAGAACTAATAGCTGGTAAGACTACATATATATGAGGATCAATATCCTATACCACACACATAGCTACATTCATCCAACATGCTTGCATGAATTTGTGGTATCTTTTTAACATTGACACCATTACATCAAGAAACAATAAATGAATACAAGAAGATTTCATTAATCTCTTTAGCAATATCAATATAATGAGCCATAATATTGATTTTTTTTACTTACAATTTAAAAGCCGTGCTTCTTTTCATAGAATGAAATGCTTTAAACTGACACTCAACCTTTTTACAGTCACATCTTTAATTTAGTTGTTATAATTAGGCATTAACTGGTGTCAGTGGTATAGCCAGTTACCGACCATTCTGTTCTGCTTGTCTTGATTATCACAGTTTAGATGTAAAGTAAATTAGAATGAAAGACTATACAGTCCAATTACAGATAAAACTAGCAAACTACACTGGTGTAATTAGGTGCCAGAATTATTTTTCTTAGATTTTGTATCTCTAAGGGCATTTCTTGTGGCCACTTTACTGAAGTCAATACTTATTGGAGTTACAGGTTTATATGTAAAGCTTTTTACATTTGAATAAAGTTTATGAGTCCAATCACTATTACGGGGCAAGCTAATTATAACTAGGAGGGGATAGATTGTTGTTTATTTGCTTTACCTGCTTTAGACAGCAGCTCCTTTATTTATTCAATATATTTTTAGAAAGAGCAAGAACTGGAAAGACCATTTAAATAGTTTCGTTTTTACTGAGCTTCTTACAAAGCATTGGTATCAAACAGATTTATTAAGGTTCGAGTTAGTTTTTCCACAAAAATTCGAGTTCACAAGTTGAATTTCTTTGTCAAAAGTCACATTTTTTGGATTAAAAAAATTTATATTGTCGAGATTTATTATTATATTAAACTCCGACCCTGGAAATAGCTTGAATCCGAAAATACACCTAAAACCTGTCGAGGTCATGTGGACGTCAATGGCAGAACCATTTGAAGATGTTAACAGCCTGCCTGATGTTCAAGTTTTTTTCGGAGGGGTTTGCCCAGAATCTCAAATGATTCAGGTGATTTTGGGTTTTTTTCCGAATTATGGTTTTTACATTCAAGTCTTTTCTTAAATAAGATACCATTCGAATTTCAAGTTCATTCAAGTTCATTTGTGTTAAAAAAAAAAACTCTAACATTCGACCTTTGATAAATAACCCTCTGTGTGTGATCAGGTAGTGCGTGGTATAGTTAAAAGAGTTGACTGTATCATATGAACCGGAGAACTGAACTATTTTAAAATTTGCATCCAAAGCACTTGCATTCAATTTTCTGAATGTCTGTTATCACATATAAAATGTAGATGAGTGTCGGTAACTCCGAGCACATTTCCCTTTTGCTCTAGCTGGTGTCATGTCTTAGTGGAAGCTCGGAAACTGGTCTGATTGTAGACACGCTACTATGTCATCTTATGTACTGCTGTGATCTGTTGCTTTTATTATGCCTTTCATTCTGTACTGTGGATTGTGTGAAACCAATAAAAAAATTTATTTTGAAAAAAAAAAAAAATGTAGATGAGTACAAGGTACTTATTTTAATACAAATGGACTATGGCATTATAGTAAAAGACCTAATCCTTAGTATTAAAAACTTTAGGTGTTCCTTATTTTTTAAATATTTTTCTTTTCCTCATTTTTTACACTCTGTTGGGGAAATGTAATAAAGTGATAAAACACCAAAAAAAATCGGTAAAAGCTTTTATTATATACATTATGCACTGGTGAAATCTATAAATGATGCATTCTTTTTTCTATAGTGCACATGAAGCGTTCTGCAATCAATACAGGTCAAAATGAATATTCTAGAAAATAGGGAAATAACACACAAGCAAGTCCTATAGGTGCTACATGTCTCTTTTCTTTAGAAAATTGACTTATTTGATTTCATTTATCAAAAAGTATTTACCCTTTACAGTTAAACGGTGATCCCTAAATGTATAGACTATCTTCAGTCTTCCCCATTATAAATGATTTCTTCACAGCACATCCAGGGATACAAAAACCCACCTTATTTGTAAAATACAAAATAGAAAAGTGCATTTCACAAGTTAATATTGTTTGTTTGCAAATTACTTTAAGGCAAATGCTTTGCTTGGCATATCTTATTCTTGTTTTTTCTATTTTTAAGCTGCTTATTGCTCATTGGCTGGACAAGTCACATGAAGACATGGCACCATTTATTTATATCAATGATACCTGGTGACATCTTTAAAGTGCTGTCTCGTGAATGCTGAATTCTTAATTTGTTCTTCTAAACACTTGCTTTCCACTATTACTACTTTCCCTTTAAGCTAATTATATCAGTTTTACCGGTAAAGTTAGAAAAACTCGAAAGTTGGAATCATGAATAAGGTCCTTGACTTTCATGGTGAATCGGTCCCTCTGCTATCATAACAAGACACAATTTTCACTACAAACGCTTATTTGTTGAGAGTGAATATTAACTCTGTAATTTATTACCTAATTAGTAGCTTATAGTAATAACTGAAAATATGATATTAAAATCCTTACAAACTGCTCTCCATTTAGAGACTGTGTCGCTAGGAGACTTTGTCAACAACAGTAACATTATTATCTGCAATATGTTCTGTAATATTTCTATTCTCATTGGCAAATTTATTATAGATGTATATGTAGAATTGTAATGTAATATAGAACATTATATATATATATATGGTATTCATTACGTCATGGTGGGACACCAAAATGTTTTTTATTTTAATACATTATAGAGCATTGTGAAACAAACAGGGAACGGATGCATCCCCATTCAAATATATGTTCAATATTTATCTTATTCACTTCTGGTATATAATAGCAATATTCACTTTGTATTCTAATGTACAGCATACATGAATAAATAGGCACACTATGTCTATGTGCCCACTGTGAGCTGACATTGAAGCAGAAGTTTCTTCACATTTTATAGGCACAATTATGTTATAAATGTAACATCTGTTCTTATTTTATGAATCACAGAACAAATAATTCCTGACCACTCACCTTTAGCATTGGATAGCTACACTGGGTAATTAAGTTTAAATTTTTTTTTCTCTCTTAAAGGGATCCTGTCATCGGAAAACATGTTTTATTCAAAATGCATCAGTTAATAGTGCTACTCCAGCAGAATTCTGCACTGAAATCCATTTCTCAAAAGAGCAAACAGATTTTTTTATATTCAATTTTGAAATCTGACATGGGGCTAGACATTTTGTCAATTTCCCCAGCTGCCCCTGGTCATGTGACTTGTGCCTGCACTTTTGGAGAGAAATGCTTTCTGGCAGTCTGCTGTTTTTCCTTCTCAATGTAACTTAATGTGTCTCAGTGAAACATGGGTTTTTACTATTGAGTGTTGTTTTTAGATCTACCAGGCAGCTGTTATCTTGTGTTAGGGAGCTGCTATCTGGTTACCTTCCCATTGTTTATCTAGTATAGGTCAATCTAAAAACAACTGGACTTGCTGAGTAATCAATGAAGACGTTTCACTGCTCATCCGAGCAGCTTCTTCAGTTCAACTGACTGGTGTGGGAAGTTCTCGGCATATAAACTCTTCCACTTGATTACTCAGCAAGTCCAGTTGTTTTTAGATTGACCTATACTAGATATACTATGACCTGGATGAATGAAAATCTTCATAGTCATCTTCCCATTGTTCTTTTGTTTGGCTGCTGGGGGGGAAAAGGGAGGGGGTGATATCACTCCAACTTGCAGTACAGCAGTAAAGAGTGATTGAAGTGTATCAGAGCACAAGTAACATAACTTGGGGCAGCTGGGAAATTGACAGTATGTCTAGTCCCATGTCAGATTTCAAAATTGGATATAAAAAAATCTATTTGCTCTTTTGAGAAATAGATTTCAGTGCAGAATTCTGCTGGAACAGCAGTATTAACTGATTCATTTTGAAAAAAAAAATTTCCCATGACAATATCCCTTTCAAGGAACAGTAACACCAAAAAATGTAAGTATTTTAAAGGAATGACAATATTATGTGCTGTTGCCCCGAACTAGTAAAATTGGTGTATTTGCTTCAGAAACTCTACTATAGTTTATATAAATGAGCTGCTGTGTAGCCATGAGGGGCCGCTATTGAAAGCTGAAAAAGGAGAAAAGGCACAGGATACACAGCAGATAACAGACAAGCTCTATATTATACATTGGGATTCTTTAGCATGTATCTGTTATCTACTGTGTATCCTGTGCTTGAATGGCTGCCCCATGGCTACACAGCAGCTTGTTTATATAAACTATAGTTTCTGAAGCAAATACACCTATTTTACCAGTGCAAGACAATAGTACACTATATTGTCATGCCTTTAAAACTCTTTAATTTTTAGTGCTACATTTCCTTTAACCCCTTTATTCCCATCGACAATGTACCATAACATTTGATTCTGCCAATCCTTTATTCGTTAATCAATGTGATGTGGCTGCAGTTTGTCCAGTCTCTCCTGCACTTATAGCTTATAGGAATATATATAGGAAAGGGCATGAATAGAAAAATGAGTAATAAAAAGGCCACATTTGCAGCCTTACAGAGCATTTGTTTTTATATGGCACCCCCATTTGAAAGTTGGAAAGAGTCAGAAGAAAAACACAAATCATTTAAAAACTCAAAAAAAAAATAAAAATAAAGAAGACCAATTGAAAAGTTGCTCAGAATTGGCCATTCTATAACATACAAAAGTTAACTTAAAGGTGAGTCACCCCTTTAAACAATATCATATGACAAATAATCAAGAATAATATGGAGGGGGTATACATGTAACACAATGAATTTATGCATATGAATCTTCACCAAATATTTCTGGTTTGCTAAAGGTTAAAGGAATAATAGAAAGGAAAACCTTTGGGCTGTACCAACATACTTATCAGAATTTGGATAATTTGGATAATTTTGGAGCTTCTGATAAAGTGATTTATTGGTCACGAAACGCGTCAAGCTACACTCTCCCTGCCCGCTTGTACATACTGTTTTAAGGATTCAATTAAAGTTTATTACTTTTTATCTAATTATCTGGCTACACCGTTATTGATATCCTTCTGGATGCCACCCACCTCCCACGTGAAGTGCCTGTTATGATTGTTGTTCTGCCGTACTGGACCGGCATGGAGGGTTGCATCAAGAACCGGGATTTCTGACAGAAAACAAACCTCATTGTTTGATATAGATTAAATCAGTGGAGACTATATCTCTGTAATGGGCCCTCCCTACACCCCCTACTTAACACAGCCAAATGGTCTGGTCCCTCCCCAGTGCATTACGATCTATGGGAGACATAAGAGCTCTGTCAGTGTTCTGTTAATGAAAAAGTATAAAACTCTGTTCTAGAAGTACATTCTCCTCTGCATAATGTTGCATATGCTCTGCTGTAGTTACTGTGTGTAGTTCACTGATTTGCACTGCAGATTATAGTGAAGCCCTGCAGAGCACATGTTGCATCCTAAGATGGCTGCCATATAAGGACTCTAACCAGTCTGGGCAGTACCCTGTTAACTCATTAGGAGTTTCTCAACACACTGCAACAAAATACTGTATACTCTATACAAATCCTGTAATGTTTTTCCAGGGATATCTAGTAATAACTGTGTATTGTAATGTAGGTGGGCTTGTGGCCTTGCTGTGTACCTGACAGTGGCAGTGTGTCCCCCTGCTGTTTTACACCTTAATAAAGAGTTGAAAACCCCAGAACAACTCCACTCAAGTCCTTTCATCTGCAGCTGTGTGTCTATATGTTGAGGATTTGTGGGGAGGCAGACGTTTGTGTGTCATAATACATTACCATTGCAGCAGATTTAGATAACAATAAAAACACTGGACAGTTTTTAATTTTAATGGGTGGAGACCTGCCACAGCTTTTATTGAAACCTTTAACAAAAAAAATGACGACCCGTCCTTGCCATGCTATACCACACACAGGTTACCCCAGATGCCAGCCTGGCACGTAAAGAGAACCCTATTTACCAGACCCAAATGGCAAGGACCAAAAACAATTAACCGCCAGCAGCTGTGACAAAACACTTCTAATAGTATTACATATATCATCATTTTGACATGGAACAAGTCCCTTGAAACCTTTTTTTTTCTTTTTTTTAATAAATACCAAAATAAAGTAAATTATAACACTGCAATGGGAGGGGAGCATAATTGGTCACCATTATGGGAGACCAAACACGCTGCCAAGCCTGCACAGGGCTCCAGGTGTCTGTGACGTTGCAAGATGAGGAGTGTAAGCCACTTTTATATCAGCCCTCCCTTAGTGCCCTTAACTAATCCTTCCCCTCCACATAGAGTTCCCTCTGCTCTCAGCACCTCCCCACAGTCCCGGCATCCTTTGTTAGCCACTTTGGTGCCATACATGAGAGTGGGAATCTGGCGCTTGTGCAGGCTAGTGTGGCAAAGTGGGTTACATAAGCTTACGACTGTGAATGGTGGGTCAGATACACTTGCCCCAGATCTTCAAGGAAGAGAGTAAGCATGGTAACATGTGGTCCAGACCCAAAATAGTAAAAAACTATGAGCTATTAATAAACTAGAATTTTATTTTCAACTATTACCTTCTTAGTTTTTACTTTTGGGGTCCAGACTAGCACCTGCCTGAAAATAAATGTAGCTAGTGTCAATGTACTGGGCATGTGCAAAAATGATGCTTAATACTGCCATACCAGGAATTGTGTATGCCTTATTTTCTGGTTGTTACATATAGTTGTACATATACAGTTTAAATTAGGAATGGGTGCGTATTGCATTTAAATATCCATCTATCCATACTTAATACAGTGTATAATATGTCCACTCCATAATGCTGCATTTGTATTTTGCATATCAGAAGCACAATACAATCAGAAAGTTTGTACTAATTCATTTATAAATGCCTCTGGATATATAATTGTTAATGATATGATAATGTTTAAAAGAATGTAGCTATCATTGGGTAAATAGCCTTTGACGTGATACCACTTGCTTTGTATATCACCTACTGTTCTTATGTAAAAAGGATTATATATAACATGGTTCTCACTTCTCTCCTCTGTGTTTGCTCACCGGGGAACTGAGTATATCACCTATGCTGCATAATGTTTCTGAAAGGATCATCAGTCTTATGGTCACGGCTGTCCATATTCACACCTAAAGGTCAATGACCAGTAGGTATTAATTAATCCAGCTGGGTGAACGCTTTCTAGATTCAATACAGAGGGTGATTTTTTGTATAACAACAAATGATAGGGAAGGAAAGACATCTATAGGCAAGTTTTGTGATTGATTGAAATACACTTTTTCATCTACTAACGTAAAACTCTGCTAAAAGATAATGGAACCACTATAAATTCTACACCTAATTTTGCTGTAAGATGTAGCTGTGAGTTTCTAAAATGAGTGTTTGCAGATGACTGGATTATAGACTCTGCAATAGATAGATAAGGCAACAAGACAGAGATAATGCAATTCAGGTGTCCTGTACAGGTAGCATGTATGTCATGGTGGAATGAGGTTTGTTAGAAGAGGCAGGTTAAGGGCGGAACTACAGAGGAAGCAAACAATGCAGCTGCAGGGGGGCAGGAGGTATAGGGGTCCCATGAGGAATTAATTAATGAGCAATTTCAACATATATTGGTGAAACAGGACAATTTCTGGATATGTTGGGGGCCTAAAATTCATTTGCTGTGGGCCCAATAACATCTAGTTACTCCACTGGGCAGGATCTAAGTAGTGTATCAACATACTTGGATTACCTGTTCATAATGAACACAAATACTATTATGATTGTCAGGTCTGAGCCATTTTTACAGTAAACGCATAGAAACTCAAAAAAACATACAAATGAATCAAACATCCTGTAATACATACAATATACAATCTGCTATACCATTTTGTATAACCCTACCAAGATTTAATCTAATACTAAATTGCTCCCACTATAACCCAATCTAATGTAATTAGTCCTATAATCCAGACATTCCACTACTGTACTTAGATCATGGCCCTCCACTCCACCATTACATAAACTGCATCATTTAACACTGTTTTCAGCATCAAAGGAGCACTTAATATCTGGATTACCGGACAAGTAATTTTCTAAGTTATGATAAAATATAAAGATGTATTTTATGAACAATTTTACCGATACCCAGAAGTCTAAACAAAATTTAAAAATAATTAATACACAAACTTCTGGCATATTTGGAGAGCAAAAAGTGATCTTAGTCCCATTAAAGGGGTTTTTCACCATTAAATTAACTTAATTTAAGTATGAGGGTGATATTCTAAAACAATTTGCAATTTGTTTAATTTTTTATCATTTGTTGTTTTTGAGTTATGTAACTTTTTATTCAGTATCTCTCAGGTTTGCAATTTCCCAAGTTTCCCAAAATTACCCTAGCAACCATGCTTTGCTGGAATATGAATAGGAGAGGACTGAATAGAAAGATGAGTAATAACAAGTAGCAAGAGCAATACATTTGTAGCCTTAGAGAGCATATGTTTTTTTTTAGATGGGGGTCAGTAACCCCCATTTATAAAATGGAAAGAGAATGCAGAATGCTCCAAAAACTAGTATGCTCTAAAATATGTCAAATTCCATTCCAAAGATGAGATTCTGCAAGATTTAGTTTTAGGCACTCTCCTGCCTTTCTAAATAATAACTGAAGGGAGTAGAGGAGGCAACTCCATTTAATCAGTAGCACTCATTAAAGTAGATTGGGGAGGCCTATTTATTAAAGGTCACATTTTTGTGGTATTGGAGCTTTTTAAAACCATGATCCAACTCTATTTCTCTAAAATCAGAAATGCTTTGTAATTTATTAAAAGATCCAAATGCAAAAAGTACAAAAGAAAATAACAGACAAAAAACCCCAGAAAACCAATAATTTTAGGTGAATGAACAAACAATTTATATGACAATGAGCTTTTTGATCTCCAAAATCTTCTAAAACCATGAACGAAAGACTGATCTCTGTATGAAAAGAAGAAAAACTTGCATTGACTTCAGCAGCTTTAACTTGCCGTATTTTTGTATCCGTAGATTTTAGGATTTTTACACTTGTTACATCACAAAAAAATCGTCGATTAAGTAACTATACAAACAATTTGTTAATTTGTGCCAAAAAGTATGATTTGGAGAAACACATGTTCATAAATCAGCCCCTTAGTGTAGTGCTCTGAATTTGAGTTCAGATAAAAAGTTCCA